>CAJNDT010004124.1:399910-655672 GCA_905221615.1 Symbiodinium sp. CCMP2592
AGATGAGCATGACGCAACAGTCTGACGACACACCAAACCCTCGCAATGGCTTTACAAGAAAAGACATCACGGAATGCTCTTTCTGCAGGTTAGATGTCTCCCGCCAGTGTGCCAGCGATCATCCCTGAGATGCGGTTGGCAGTGACGCAACCGAGGGCATGCGCTGCAGCTGACCACGGACGTCGGGAGCTACATCCGAAGCTGAGTTCAGCGTGGTGGGCACCCTCCGCGGACACTGGTCAAAGCCGGAACTGGTGCGGACGACAAGGAGTACATCACAGTTGACGTTCTAACTATGATCCAGAGCCCGTGAGCCATGGTCCTAGAAGGTTGGTTAACGCACTCTCGACTGCTGAGGGAACATGTACAGACCCACATCATAGACACACGTCGTGAAGTTGCCAAGGATATGCCTGCGAGATAATCACGTAAACACGTTGCTAGGTGTGTCGTGTTGATCCACTGGGACAACGCGGGGTAGATTTCTCGCTGGACGCTTGCCAATGGGTCGTCGTTGTCCAGCCTGGCTCATTTTTCTGTGCCCTGCTTGCAAGTGTATAAGGCCGTTCCACCGGTCGTCGGCCACTGTCGGCTGGGAAACTTCGCACGTCTTTCTAGCCACCTATCGGGTCTGCTGGCGACGTTGGCCGGCGCTGTGAAGGGACGCGGGCAGCCCGAGAGGGGTCCCTGACGCTCTGCACCGTAGAAGGGGTTCCTGCGTCTCTCAAGAGGATGCTGGGGTCGTGCTCGCTCTTCGTTCCGAAGGGATAGAGAGGAGTTTGGCTCAGTCCTACCCCTCCCTATCTTCGCCTCGAAGCTGCCACCGCAGGGCCCACATAAAGTCAGAGGCACAGGCTCAGAGAAGAGGTCGAGAGATGGTCTTCGTTTCCGTGAAGAACGAAGCATGACCTCCCCAGCCAGCTCTGCTCAACATCACGCCCCGCACTTTGTCCCACTTCTCCCCCAGATCTTCTTCACGGAATCACGACAAGCACGCAGGGAAGCGCAACAACAGTATGTGCAGCCGCAACACTGCTGTCGGTATGCTCAGGGTCGGCCTCACCCTTCCTTCCTTCTACGAGGAAAGAGTCTGACTCTCAGCAGACCTGCACCTTGGCCCCGACGTCTGCCAAACGCGTGAAGTGAAGCAACCACTTGGCGGGGAATGGCCCATGACAACCACACACAGATTGGGCTGCAAGCCTAGAACAAAGGACACAAACACACGAACCGCAAAAGCACGAGTCTGTAGTGTTCACGCAAAGCAACAGCTCACACACCACCACACACGTCCACATTCAGTGGTGGGAGTCGTCCACGTTTGTCACAAACCCCAGTTTAAGGGTGAAGTGAACGCACTCCGCAGAAAACTGGGGCCTGATAGCAAGGCTCTGTAAAATCTCCACTGGGAAAGATCGCCTTCTCTGCAGTACCTCAGCTTCACCTTTGGCTGTCGACAAACCATTCAGCAAACAACAGGCACGAAGAACCAAACCGGAAACTTCAACTCCATCACAAAGAGAGAGTGTGGCCCAGGGGCGCTTCACACTTTTTAAGGCCGGAAGGTTATTCGTAAGCTCCTTACCTGGCAAAGGTAAGTGGAACAAAGACCATAGACCTCTCCTCTGAAGCACTCTTGGCTTTCACAAGTAAAGACAATAGAAAACGAACCGAAACACTGAACACAATTGATAAGGGAGGCTTCTTTCTATCTCCTTCAACGGTAAATTCCCTCATTGCGGCCAGCTTCCGATCCACGCTGCACCGCTCGAGGCGAAGATCGTTCGTGGAGTGGTGGTCACCACAGACAAGGGCATAAAAAGTCCTTTGTCCTTACACGTTCATGAGTTGGACAGGGCGTGATACCTAACCCGTTCACATTCTGATGCACTCTTTCAGTCTACAAGTCGATGAGATGCGCGACGCTGGTTACACCGATGCAGCAGCTGCTGAGAGTGCTGCCGCAGTCCTTTCCGCCCTGCACACAACCACAACGTTGCACAGGCCTTTTCTTCCCGAGCAACGAGAGCACGCAAACACAATGCAGAAGCCTGCACCAACCCCGCGTCTCCAACTGCCGAAAAAACCTGGCATCGAAGAAGCAGAAAGCAAGCAGAATCAGCCGCAGTAGATGAGGCGGTTTCCGGGATTGTGTTGGGCTCACAAAGGCAAGCAGCTTATCGTCTTGCCCTGTCTGCATGTCGCAGGCTAGGCTCCAGGATGACAATGATGGTCAGATGGCGTGACAGTACGCAGGAAAATGCGTCAACTGCAGCTTGAAGCTCCGGTGTGTTTGAGGACACAACCTCGATCATCTATCTGAGGGATGCCAAAGAAATCGTACCAGATGTCCCGAGTCGAGGCAGTCTCGCTGCTCTGTGTGCTGGGAATCGGGACGTCCCACGCCGCGAGACCTTAGGAAGCCAAGACAGCACGGGGGGGGCATGCCTGACAAAGCGCTGGTGTGGAACAAATCTTGTGAAAAAAATCTGGTGAAATGAAAGTGCCATGGAGGCCAAGGCTGCGCAACCATGTCCTTGCCAATGCTGACACGACCGGACAAGGTTACGAAGAAAGAAAGGCTCTGCAGAACTTGGAACTGCTCCCGCGTTGGGGATCTGGATGTCGGAAGCCAGCCCCACCTGAGCAGGTGTGATTTTGCGGTAGTACTCGGTACAAAAACAAGCAACCTCTCACAAGCCACTGGTGAGAGATCAACACCACCGTTTTGGGGGTGCCCTGGCCGCCATTGCACCAGTAAGTTCTTCTTCATCATTTCGTCGTGGGGTAGGAGCGGCCCCTGAAGATCCACAGAACCTTGCCATCAGAGGAAATCTTGGGGGCAATGCTACAGTATAGACATGCTAGGACGTATAGCAGCTCCAGTACTTGCAGCCTCGCGGCCCTTGCTGAATTTAGCCACATCGGGGGGGGTCCATTGCAATCTCCGTGCTGGGGCCAGGTCACGTTGCCAAGATGCAACTCTTTTGTAGACCTGCGGTCTTGGCTTCTCTCAGCTTTTCCGCTGGACGGCCAAAGTTGCATCACAGCGCCTCGACTTGGTTTGTCGATGCCAGAAAACGACAAAAACATTAAGCATGCTGAAGTCAGATGAAGCTGCTTGGGCACGGTATGTGGGGAAGGAGAGCTTGCAGCATTGCTGCCCGGAGGTGAAGCACAATTTCCATGGTGTCAAAACCGAACTGAAGATCTTTCGCATCTTTACTTCAAAGCCCGATGCAGTGAGACTATGCTTCTCTAGTGGGGGGGGTGGCACATGGCCAAGCAGACATGAGCAGATTGCAATCGAAATGCTGGGTCAGTGTCTCGAGCCCAAGTGTCCCGCAAGCGACCAGCTGCGCACATGAACGGGAAGCTCCTTGCCTTCACAACGCTTCTACCGCGGCTGCCGTGGTATCGCTTGGACCACGCAAAGCTTATTCATGTTGACCACACCTTACTTGAGAAACCTTATCTTCCGGGGGCATTACGAAAAACCCTCCCACTCGGAGTTCGCAGAATTCAGCCGTCTTCGAGGCGAATGAATTCACAAATTCACGCCATATCTCGATCCAATGGGTTGGCAGGCCTTCTGCAACTGGAGACTGGCCGACTCTAAGGTCCTCCTTGGAGGTGGGGTGCGGGAGTATATCTTCGGACGTGAACCCACTGCACTCCAAGGGGCGGCAGCGTCTGCCCTCGAAACAAGGGTTTCTTCAACTCCTGCGAAAAGGTGCAAACTCAACTCGGGATGCCTCCAAAGTGGGCAGGCACTGGCAGCCCAAACCCGAACTTGCACTTTATGCTTGCGGGAAAGACTCACGCCCACCTCCGAGGAAGATCCGAGGGCCTGAGCTTCCAGAGCCGCCGCCAGAGCCTCCACCTCTGCCTGAGAAAGGAGTGAAAGGAGCACCCCCCCCCCACCCCACCCCTTCCTGGAATGCCCAGCACTTCCGATTCCTGGCCTGGTCCAACTCGTCTTCTTGATCAGCCTCTTCGAGATCCTCGCCACGGGGGAAGTTCTGGCAAGGCAATGCAGTCGCTTGTCTGGCCCGCGATGGCTTCTCCAAAAGCGCGATCAAGGCAGAGTGCAATTCCACGCTGCCAATTTACGTGCCGGCCATAGAAGGCGCATTCGTACGGTTCCATGACGTTTTAACTGCGAGCTTGCGCCGGCGGCTCTTACTGACGAACTATGTCAGGCACCATTTCATCACGGATCTGGAAACACGTTGCGAGCTCTCCATGATGGTCGCAGGTTCTAGCTGCACTTCTGAATGCTGCCGAAGGGCCATGGTCTGAGGCTCCAATGCCGGCACGGGCAAGCTAAGGGCAGCGACCACCATGGCATCATCTGCCATTGCATGAACTTTGTGGTGTTGCCCGCTTCTGGTGAGAATCTTTCGACAGCTCTCGCGGCACTAGTGAGCATTCCAACAGCATGTGTCTGGAGCCAGTTTGTCATGCCAATTGCACGGACCATGACATGACCCAGCACGGCCAAATTGCCGCACTGTTAAACCAAAACAGAATGCCAGAGTTTGTAACAGCTGCTGACACACGCGTCGTCACCCAATGCCTCGAAATGATGTTTCTATGTCATTATATCATGCAAGCCATGTTGCACCACGTGCTAGCAAGCATTTGTGGGTGCTGCTATTTGCTTGCACAGTTACCGCTAGTTCGAAGAATAGTATTACATCGCGCTGCATGTCTGGCACGACACCACAACCCCTCCACTGGCCGTCTTCGGGTAGGACGTGATCTGCTCCGCCTGAACACTGCATAACTAGCTGTGAGGTTGTGGCGAGAACGCACCTCTTGCAACGCCCCAAGCGCAGCGTGCCTTTCGATTCCAGACCGTCACACAGCCTTAGCAAGTCCACCCCGCTGCTGGACAATGGCGAAGAGGGGTCGTGCAGCCACATCAAATGCTGACCATGCACGCAGCTAAAGCGAAAAGTCGTTGACAGATTCTTTGCAGATGCGTGGGCTGAGTGATGCTTCTTGCCGGGAAGCGCCCCTTCTCTTCTGAGGCTGCAACCTCTGCTGTCAATTCCAAAGATCGGCGCATTTGCTGTCTCGATAAGCCTTCTGAGATCATCAGCGACGAGTTCATTCCTCAGGCAGCAGACAAGCGAATTTAGCACATACCGTGGCTATGCTGCAGGGACACGTGCACCTGCGAAACACTGGCTGGAGGTTGCATCATTCAAATATGCAGCTTTTTGACTTATCGACTCTTGTCACTCAAACCGTCACCAAACGCTTCGGCACGACAAGATCTGGGAAGGAAATCGCTTCGAAATCATCCTTCGGTAGTCAGTGCACATTGCCATCAATTCAACCCAAAGTCCCCAGCTACTGAGGCCAAAGGAGGTGCAAATATGGAAGGACCGTACCAAGGACCAGGCTGTCTCATCAGGTCACGATACTCTGTGATGTCCTGCAAACCCAGACATTCGCACTCGAACATATCTGCCTTTAAGCAGTGCTTACGGGCTCCTGGCCGACACAAATAACTCCAGTGATGCTGCCCTCGCTGCTCTGCTTCGCAGTAGCCTGGGGCTCGCTTTCCGCTCGGATGTGACTTTTCTGAACCGCTCTCCGTGTCCGTTCTGAAGCTTCCAGAAGTTGAGGCCGTTTGTAGCATGTGGGGTGAACGCACGGTCTGCAGAGGCAAGGTTTGTTTGGTATTGGCACGCGAGGCGTCGAAGATGGCGAGTTCATTTAAAGCATGTGTTCTGTTGCGAGCACCCGAACAGCTGGGGCCCAGGCATTTAGAAGGACGAAGCGACTCACGCCATCCTGGCATTGCTTCAAGTAGGCAGTAAAGAGACCAGCAGCACTTTTCACAGACGTCGATTCGTAGATTTAAAGTCTCAGCAAAAAGAGGGCCAGAAAGGCCAGCTCAGTTGCGGAGCCAGCCTCTGTGCTACCAGTAGCTTATCAAACTCAACATCGACTGCATCCACGGCAAAATTATTCTTGACACTGCCCAAACCTTGAGTCTGAAAAGCGCTTGTCGTGTTCCAAGTCAGCACGCCCCAACCCCAGCATACAACTGCCGCACAAATCAAGAATGAGAATCAGCCTTGCCGCACAAGTGTATCGTCACATTCTCTGCCGACTCACCTGCAAAGCAACTGCCAACCACATGCTTTACTCACTGCCAGTCTGGGCGCGAACCCATGCCGCCTTCGAGTGCTCGTCGAAGAACTGTTCTAACCTCGTCTTGGCTCTCCTCAGTCGCAGTTCACTCGCAGTGCCGCCCGGAGGCCTGACTGGGGGGGACTGACTGAGTCAGCTTACGAAGCCTTCACGTTGATTTCGCCATGCTCCCACATTGTGCCACGTTCTCAGGCGCCTCCGAGTGCCTTCCTGCCCTCCCCCACCTCCACGCGTGTCACAAGCTAAATCGGAAAGCGGTATGCCATGTCAAATCGTGCGCATTTTCACGGTTTCATGATTCGTCTCTTGCACAACATTGGCGAACGTTGAAGGTTGCGGAACATTGGCGTCGCACACACGCCAGTTTAGTCTGCTTCAGGGCAACGAAGCGATGCTCGCTAAGACTCCAATTGTATGCCAGGGTGCCCTGATCATGTGACATGCTCGGACCGGTTCAAGCCGAGAAGCTGCTATGAATGTCTCCACCATGTTTCTGCCAAGAGCCTGCGATGCGGGTCAGGCTTCATTGACATTTCCTGTATTTCGGCAAAGCTGCAAGTTGGCTGACTCGGCAACTCAAACGCTCGGGACGTTTTGGTGCCTTGGAAAAATCGCCCTTCTGCGTTTTGGAGCCGCAGCAGATCACGGGTCAGTTACAATACAACATGCCCTCCAGCGTCGTAACTGCCGGGCCGGACAGCACAACCCGTCCGTTTCCTTTGATTACGCACTTAACAACACCCCCTCGAGGTGATGCTTGAAATCCGATCACCTCGCCTGCGCTGCTCGCACCGTTCGAACCTCGGCCGAGCTTCTGCATCCAATACGGGCCCAGCATGCAGTGGGCCGATCCTGTTACAGGATCCTCTGGAATGCCAGCTCGCGGTCCAAAGAACCGGGATCGGAAGTCGACCACGCTCCCTGCAGCTGCTGCAGCAGCACGCTCGGCATCACAGCTTCCTTCGCAGCCCTGGGTCGTTACGCACACCCCGCGGCACTCAAAGCGAGCGAGGGCACTTTGATCCGGCGTGATCCGATCGAAAGCGGTCGGCGACAGCTCGCATAGGATGTCGAACTTCCCTCGGCCGATGGCAAGAACGTCACAGCCCGACAGCCCAAGTGCTCTGCCCAAGGCATCTGCGCTGGGCAGCGAGCCATCAACTGAAGCATCTGCTATCTTCGGCATGTCTGCCGGGAAATCCATCTGTATCCAGCCCCCATCTGTCACGCTGCAGCTCAAAGTGCCGGAGGCTTTCGATTCAAAATCGATTCGTCGTCGCTTGGACGCACGGCCAGTGGTCCACAGCGCATGCGCTGCACCAAGTGTGGCCTTACACTGCGGCTTTGGTTCAACAATATACGCTCGCATACGATTCCCTTAAAGAAAGTCGCCCCGCAAGCTAAGCAATGTGATGCTTCAGCTTCAAACACGACCGAGCAAAGCCTGTCACTTGGCGAAAGGCCTTGAGCGGGCTGGGCCAAGGCCGAAAAGCATCATGACTGCTAAGTCGGATTCCAAGGCTCATGGCCGCAAAGATCAACTTCACAAGTTGGTGTGAACCAGCGGATCGCAAAACGGTGCGCTTCCTGCAAGGACAGTCTTGGGAGGCATGGCATAAGCTCCAGCTCGGTTCAGAGAGACTCCTGCGACCCAGCTTGTTTTAGCTTGACTGCAATTGAGCGGTATCCAGCTTATGCACTCCCCCCAATAGCTTGCGCGTGAGTTCCTCAGTTGACTCTTCGCTGGAAAGCAGCTCCACGAAAGCCGTCTCAGCGAGGTTGTTCTCCATTGCCACCTGCATCAAGAGATCCTACTTCAACTTGATCCTTCAGTTGACACATGGTGATACACCTGAAGATGTTGTAGGCACTTCCGAGCCCGGACTGAGAAACCTAGGCAACTTGCTTTGCACGTTCACTCTTGCTCTGCCTTTTGCATCCATGATGCATCGCCGCCGCGATGCGAAAAGACAACAGCAGCCGAATTGCCGGTGCAGGGCACAGCGGCGAAAGCATCGCACCTGATGACCGTTGTAGTCTGAATGTTTCACTTGCCACGCCTAAGGTCGCAACGACAACAGGGCCGGGTCCTCCCAGATCAGATCTTCACCAAACCGGTCCGTGCCAGTGCAGGATTCAGATTGACATGCTGCACGCACGAACCAGCCACCCTAATATGCTGTCGAGCCGCTGGATCATGCGCTCGCCAGATGCTGTGCGCACAATGTCCCGCACCTGCAAGAAGTCGAAAGCTGCACACAACCAACTTCAGCTCTCAGAGAATCAGTATGGAGCGCGGTACCTTGTAATACCAGGAACTTCACGCTGCAAGCCCGAAGACTGGCACCCCTGTGCAGGCCATATGCGGCAGATCAACTGGAGCAACGGGTTTCGCCCTTCTCCAGTCGGATGCGACGGCTTTCAAGATTTACTTCTGCAGACCTGTCGGATGTTTCAGGCATCGCTCAGACAGATCTATATGATCTAATTAGTGGCCCATTTCCCTTGAAGATGCAGCACACATCGGAATTCTGGGCCGACCTGGAGCTCGAACCACGGGTCAGCGCCGTGCCTGCGGGGCTGTTGCATCGTGCGGTGAGAACCGATTATCTTGCAGCGGATGGAGCTGCAGATGGGCGGAAAGAGCAGATGGTAATGACGCCAGGGCGCACGACGGGGGAAAGCCCGATAAGCTCAAAGCCGGCGCTCCTCAGCGGATATCAGCACTGCGTACATGCGCTCAACAATCCATACATGCTTGGTCTTTTCGTGCCTGCAATCTCATGAACCGCAGCCGCAAGCGAAGTGCGCTTCCCCTTTCTTGGCATGGGCTGTTAAAAGCAGGCAGGGCGCACGTACAGAGACACCAAGCCTGCCTTGGCTATAAGAGCGCACGCTCGTGGTGGCGACGAGCCTGCAGAATACACCCTATATCTGGCCACGACTCGAAGCAAACCAGCTCAGAAGGCCTTGACTTGCTTTGTGACGGGTGTTGCGTCTACATGCACCTCTGGCCTGGAGCAGCGTGCAAGGCCGCCACAGCCCGCAAGTACTCTCGGAGCATTGCTAAAGCAACTCCTGCGCGCAGGCGGCAAGGATTCCGAAAAAGACTTGGAACACAAAGGTCAAAGCCGGCAATTCCCTGCATGAAGCAAGAATTCCAGTCGCTTCAACATTACGAAGTCAGGCTTCAGAGGAGCATCTCGACGTGCTCGGGAATCTCTTTGGCCAACGACACAAGCAAACCAGAGGTGATCGGCTAACGAAGTGCGTGCCCCCGCGCCCTCCCCGCCGCCCACACGCCCTCCCCTATAGTCCTGCTAGAGTACGCTGTTTTGGACACTGCAGTGCGATGGAAATGTGCTGGCCGAAGGCCGCTAAGGCCATCGGAAGTCACAGAGTCACCCCCATTTTCTCACATCCTACAAGTACTGTAAGGTCCTACCACAACTCACATCACCGGTCTGAAGCCGCCAGCTGGCTTGAAGGAGCCTGTGCCCAATGGTGCGGCCGGGGCCCCCTCATCTCCAATTGACTATACTCCTTGTCCGAGTCTGCCCCGGTGCATACGGAACAAGGCTTCCGATTGTCGCAGGGAGCTGCCGCGGCATGCACTTCTTGAAAAGCTTTACAAGGCCTGCTCTGTTCCCCGAGATTGCCAGCAAAACGTTGGATGGTCACTTACTCTAGCAGAAGAAGGTTGTGGGCAGCCAGCTTGTGTTGAAGATCAGGCATTAACGTGTGCAAGCGCTAAACGAATCAGAATTCGGACACAAATTGCCGGCCAAGAACCTGTTCTGAATACGTCCGGAGGAACGGGTGGCAATCTATCCGCTGCGCGACGTCGTTTGTCGACACGGCTTGGCCAGAATGGCATTCAAGAAGCAAGCATGCCAAACGCAGGGCTGGGTCCTTTTCTCCGCAGATGCTTTTGGACCACCACAGAATGAACACAAAGAAGGTCGCCTGTAGGTGCAAAATCATCACATTGGCTAAAACTTCTCTGGGTGATTTCTTGACCGGATATTCTCACAACAAATGTCGGCAACCTCTTTCTCGGTCCATCCAAACTGCAGCACTATTCGCAAGATTAGTGGGGTCACATTCAAGTCTCCGGGTGGCAGAAGGCTCTGATCGCTCGACTGCCTTATGCTGAGTCCTTGTTCGTTATGCCACGCTTTGAAAGAGCGAACCGAACAGCTGGTGTCAAAAAGCCTCCAGGAACGTGCTTCTCCATTGATTCCTGAGTTTCTGCCAGCGCAAGGACCGAAAGCGAAGCTGAGAGAGGAAGGGAAAAGGCAAAGAAGTGGAAGCAAAGATGGGGAGACCATGGAGGCTTGTGGAGGTTAGGGCAGCAAGACTGTTCAGGGAGCAAGAAAGGCAGCATGTCATTCCAGCGTGATTAGACCTCGAAAGTGCGACTACTTTGCGAGTGACACCGTGCTAGCAGTGTTAAGCCACGTCCTCAGCTCTAGTTGTCTTTGCCCTCCTCCCTCTCCTCCTCCACTATCCGTAAGGTCAAGCCTCACAACCTGAGGCTGCTGCAAGTAAGTGTACGAGCTTCACGCAGCATCGGAAATACTTTTCCAGGGCTTGGATGAGAGCTAATTGATTAAGGTACGTGATGATGAAACGACTTGTCGAACACCTGCCAAGTTGCGTGTGTCAAGGAAGTTCCAGCTGCACAAGTTCCACAAACGAAGCCAACCAAAGAACCATTGTTTTTCTCCTCAGCCCATGTCGAGAGCTGACACTTCAATGAATGCTCCAGGATCCTGAAGACCGAAGTCCAGCCCCTGACTTTCCAACTATCAGTACTGTGGACTTCCAGCCCAGGTGCGAAAGCGCCCCAGAAGAAGTCCTGAGTTGCAGCCAAGAGAGACGACAAACTGGGAACTGCTTCACTGCCGAGCCCGGCACGTTGGCCACGCGCTGTCTCAGGGCGAGACTTTCTGGTGATGCTGCCTGCTCCACAAGATG
Organism: Symbiodinium sp. CCMP2592; assembly: GCA_905221615.1. NCBI lineage: Eukaryota > Dinophyceae > Suessiales > Symbiodiniaceae > Symbiodinium > Symbiodinium sp. CCMP2592. The sequence continues at coordinate 411,062 of CAJNDT010004124.1, forward strand.
GAGGTACAAGACTACCGTCTGAGTCCTTCCCTGCCTCGTCCGCTGGGTACGAAGCAGCCTCAAGAGAAGCGCAAGCTTCCAAGTCCTCGCACGAGATGGTGAAGGATGGCCGAAGCTAAGGAGCGAAGGAGAGAAGCAGAAGGCCGGAGCCCCAATTCAGGAGGCTCTGCCTTCGAAGGGGATAGGCCATATACCGGCCATACCCGGCTCCCGGCCTCTGTCCGAACCCGGCGAAAGGCCAAAAGCGCAGCCGAAGGCCATCGCGGCAGCGGCCCGAGCTCGCGGTCCATCGCCGGCCCGCTTGAGTCTTTCTTTATCAGGACTGGCCACCCCTGACCCCTGGTCCCTCCTGGTCATGGCGTCGTACTACATGAACTTCTTTCGAACGAAGCCCATGCACATCACCGCTTCTCTGGCAGCAGTTGGGGCATGAACACAGCAACGGCAAATGAATTCTGCAGGAGGGTGGGGGTCCAAATCATGCCCAAGCTCCATACAACACAACCCAAGCTCAGAAGAGCACACACACACACACACATCCGAACTGGTGAAGACCCTGAGGCCTCAGGTTTCTTCATGACTCAAGGCTGCTGCAATTGTTTTGATCGGTTAGGCTGTTAAGCTCAGGAAGCCAGAGTTGCAAGGCCAAGACTTTGGAGCGAGTATCTGTACAGACACGCCTCAAAATCCTCGAGTGCTGCCACAGAGCAACTTCTCATGGTCCTGGTGTGTACAAGCTCGGCGGGCCGCATTCGGATTTGAAACCGGCATGTGTGTTGCACACACGCCATGACATCCTGTCTTTCTGCGGGTGCCAGAAGCTACAAACAAGCCAGAATTAAAATAACACCACACAGACCAGGTGAACCGGTCAACTCAGACTCGTGCACCTATCAGCAAGAAGCTGAAAACAGAGGTGCCTTCCTGACCCTCCCTTTCCTGGGAATCTGCATCTTCTCTGCGAGCTTTGGCAGACACATTCTTCAATTCCGTATGACAGAGCCAGCCAGTGACGTGGTCACTCTGACATCCGAAGCCGAGATCGCTTCTCGGGCGGCTCGTCCTCCTTGGAAGCCGCGCTCCTCAGCTGGAGAACAGCAGGCGGTTTCTGGTACTTTGGAGGCTTCACAAGGGCAAGAAACAACGTCTGTTGTGGTAAAGGCATCCTGTCGTCGAGCAGCTCACCAAGTGCTCCCGTTTTCTTGGCCTGCAACGTAACATTTCGTTTGCAGGAGGTGGCAGGACACCGAAGACTGAGCACGTCATGCTCACCGACTGAGTGCTAGCTATTGCTCTCAAGTCTTCCATGAACAGCTGCCTCTGTGCTTTGGAGGCTGCGCACCTCTTCCGCTTGCATCTCCTTCAGAGTATGCTGTAAACTCACAATCGTTGGAAGGTGGCTTGTAAGAAGGTGCAAGGGAAGAACTGTGGCACATTGGGATGACGGTCCTTAAGGGCTTCTGGACTCAGGACAGACGCTCCGATGCCTCGCTTCTCTTCCTGGGTTCTTGGAGTTGGATTCAGAAAATTTACAGATACTCAAACCGTCAGGCCGGGACACGTATGGCTGAGACATTTGTAGCAAGAAATTCTGCGCAGCCTCGACTGCGACATCAATGGCCATGGCTACATGGCCTGGATCGAGGAAGTTCCGGATCCTGACATTGGGACAATCCCGTCAGAGGAAGTCTTGCTATGCCCACGACGCAGTATCCAGGACACCACTGGCTGAGAAGCAAAACGGCTGTCTTGCATCTCGCCAAGCATCCAGTCAGGGATCTTGGATCGCTTGTCCCTCCGAGCATATCTTTGATCAGCAAAGATCATGACTCCGTAGTCTCCTCAGATGCGACTAGGACACTAGGACCACTAGGCGCACACATCTGCCAGCAGGGCATTGGCGGAGTCAGAACACGAGTAGGTGAGACAAGTGGCGCTTGGAACGGATGACGCGTCCAAGGCATTGAGAGGCTTGCCTCATGGCATCGAAGTTGAGGAACTCGGACTCCTGGAATGTGCAGTGTGCTTCCCAAGGGCTCACACATAGCTCCTTATCCTGATGTTCCAGACTTCTAAATTGATCTCCTCTCCAGCTATGCACCTGAATAACAAGAGCTTCCATCCTTGATGTCGTAGTGCTGTCGGAGAAATTCCAGCCTGCACGCAATCAATCACAGAATCACGACGACAGCGCAATTCGCACGTGGCCGTGGATCTTTTGGCTCCCACTTGTCGGACTCTTGCGTGGCCGTGGATCTGATTATGGTGGCTGCGATGCAAGTCTCCTGCGGTATCCCCAAGGAGTTGTGAGCAGGTGCCATTTCCGGGTTGAAAATGTTCGTGAAGTCTCAAGCGACACTGCCTCGCCCGCAGTTCTCGCGACAACGTGTATTGAAAGGGCACCTAGGTCCGCAGGCATCAATCGAGGCCACAAGTCGTCGACCGTCGTCAAGCTTTTGAAAAAAAACTCCGCACGACAGAGTCGGATCAGGTACAGCCAAGAGGCTCCAAACAGAACGACACATCGTCCATAGTGCCGATCAAAGTCAATGCCCTCCGCCACCTGATCAGGCCGACGACCCCAGAGATATGCGAAAGCAAACAAGCCCCTGGATGCGTGACCAGCCAAGAAGAAAGCCCAGGTACAATTCCTAAAGCGCTCCTGTAATACATTTCCTCACTAAAGGGGCCTTCCCGCGCGCAACGCTGAGAAAGACAGCTCCTTGCCCAGAGTCACAGGCCTTGCCAGGAAAATCTTAAGAAAGCCAGGGTGAACAGGTAATTTTGCATACAACTACGAAGCACTTCCGCTGGCTGTCAAAAGATGGTGCAAGTCAGAAAAGTAGTTTATGAGCTGCTGAACTTGGGCTTGTCAATGCGTCGGGGGAACACAAAGTCCTATGGCTTCCTGAAACGCTACTTCTAACAAGACCGAGCGTTTGTATCGACCAAAAAGCAACACAGCATATGCAACGGTCAGCGCCTGCCGATAGAGATTGAGAGCATACGTGGTAGCAACAACATCCTGAGTCCGACAGGATTGGCCGGCTAACATCGATGTCACAGCAATGACGGGACCACTGCTTGGACAAGTGGACGGTACGTGAAGAATCCCAATTTCACAAAACTGAGGCCGGCATCCACGGTCTCAATGAAAACCAGCTTGTGCTTCAGCACCCGTGAGATTACGCCTCCAGGGCAAAGACATGAGAGTCTCCCTGCGGGCTGCCGGCTTAAGAGGACTGTTGACATCTCGCTCAATGGAGCAAAGCATTAGGAGCATTGGGGGGGTTCGATACTGTCACTGCACGTTAGCGCTTGAGCCTGCTTTGCCCGACGATTGTGTCTAGACATGTCTAGACATGGTTAGGATTCCCGGGCGCATCTTTAAGGCTCATTGTGTACGAAGCTACTCAAACTCTACGCGCGCCGTACGAAACCAAACTGAACTCCTTCATCCGTCCTTGCAAGCCGGGGCCCTCTTGAAGGAGGCTTTGGTGAAATGCATAATAGAGCTCTGTAGTACAGATGTGCCCATTCTGAGTTTCGAAATGCATGGGGATGAACGCCAAAATCGTCAAAACTCGTAACCACGGCAGTGCATGTGTGCCTGTTTCATACCACTTCTCCAGAACTTGCTCCAAGTAGCGATAAGACGTGAAGAAACACACCTCAGAACCACTTCGGTTGCCAGAGCTGAATGCACAAAAAAACGGTCGGAACACTTGACATACTTAGCATCGGGCACTACCATCGGTCACGAGCCACGAACTGGGGAAACTGGCGCAAGTCTTGCCAAGATACTACCCCATCGGGTACCGTCTTGACCAGCTCCTCCAGCAAGGTGCCATAGGCCATCACGACACTGGGATCCTGCACAGCGACAGGCTATGCAATACTACTGTCTGAAACTATTCTGTGGCTTCTGCGCAATCGACTCCACCTTCTTAGCAGCTGCCCTTCTGCAAAATCAAGAGCATGAAAAGATTTTGGCATTCAGTCCTCTCGCATGCTGAAGCGAGAGGAGATCGGCACCTCCACAGCGACTTCTCTACCGAGCGAATCAGTCCCATGGCTTCAGGTTGTATCCCGCAACACCCCACACATCCCCTATATCCCACTCGGACAAGTATCTGACGTGCGGAGGCAACCCGCGCGGAGAAGACCAGCCGACAGTGTAGGGTGGGGGATTGTAATGCATCGCTTGAGCTCTCCTGTGTTCACCTTGTACTAACAGAAGATGTGCGGCCACTGTGCCTGGTCCACACCATGTGTCACAATCAGTGGGCACAGGCATTTCCTTTCCATGGTGATGGAGAAAGACTCAGTCGCCACCACGTTCGACATGCCGAGAATCCTGGGAAGCCAGTTAAGACCCGAGGAGCACATGCGACCCCGGCGCACTGTGACGAAGAAACTCTGAAGTCAAGTTGAATTCCAGAGCTGGCACGCAGGACTTGGACAAAATACAAAGTGCGAAACAACAAATGCAGATCCAGCCGCTTTGGGTACATCTCCAACGGAGAGATTGTACCGGACGTCAGCACCACCGACTGGTATCGCTTAAGGACCGGCCGGATAGCGATTGAAGCATCCAAGCAGCGAAGGATCAATGTAGGGTCGTAAATGCCTGGCCAGTCGAGTTGTGCAGAAATCCACATCTGTGCATAGTTGACCGTCTTTACAGTCAGCAACTCGGTTTTGCCATGGCTAGACTCCTCATGCAGGGCCTTGTGCTTCGGGATATGGGTCGACAATGATGCTAAAGCCCTGGGAATATGTCCCAAGCAAGGTGACGAAGTCAGCCACTTTTGTGATAGGCGTGAACTCGTCCAAGTTTGCCACTTGCAGCGTGTTAAGCCTCGGCATCGTGCTAACGAAGATGCATCAATGTGCCTGCTGACCATGGGAAATACAACTTCAACGAACATAGACACGCTCACTGCTCTCATTCCACAAAGCAGCAAAGACCTTAGGCGCTCGTGGCAGAACTTTAACGACTTGGAATCCACCTCCTGAGAAACACGCACATGCATCGGGCTGCATTTCTTCGGACCCGCACAATGTAGAACAAGACAGCTGACACTTTGATCCAGACAGCTAGCCAAATTGTCTACCAGCTCGACTCGCTCGGAACTTTGCTGTCTCAAAGTGCCACAGTGAGTCGGCATCTTCCTCCATCTTATGCGTCACCTCAATGATCAGAAAATGTCAGCAGCACAGCACCGCACGGCGTAAGTCAAAGTACGCAGGTGAGCGGCGGATAGGGGGCCCTCGCACTGAGCTCGGTCCACGTGAAGGTAGCGCCGGAAGAAATTCACCAAGCCTTAAAAAATCGAAGCCACCCACCGTCACCCTCGTATTGACAAGGGGCGCTCCACTGTCCCATAGAAAAACGCTGCGTGACACGTTTGCATAATAAATCATAATAGGCCTAGTTCTTGATTCATGAGCGTCACGTCGCAACAATGCGATGAAGTGCTCCGCACGACGGATGTTCCTTGGTCTCAGAAGGTGCAGTGTTGCGCTGCATGTAGACCAGAGGCTTCTCTGCAACGGAAGCCTGAAGCTTGGATCAGCCCAATTGTGCCAAGCCTCCCTGGGATGGCCTCGCTAACCAAATCTTCAGGAAGGACTGGGCTCTGCAACTGGTCGGCCATCGCTTCATCGATCCTCAGATAAACGAGCATGACACCGGCATCATCTTGCAGCGGCATTTCGTTGCTTTAAACCCGTTTGAACTCGCTTGTGTCTGACAGCACTCCGGTCATGACAGCTGCATGATCAATCGAGCGGCTGGCCAGCTTGTCTCAATCCCTGCACCAAGCGCTTGTACTCCTGCCAGGGCCCAGGTGCGACAGATGCCGAGAACGGCCCACATCAATCCCAGGCCGGCTGCCTCCTGAAGACGAGAAGCATCCTCGCGCTTGACACGGTCGACCTCGTTGCCGAGCCTGCACCCCAAAGCCGTGCAATGAGAAGCGGATTTCATGGAGCCCAACTTCGGAACCCTCTCTCGGCAACTCTGAACCATAGCTGCTTCGATCAAAGCAGCGAGGCGGCAACACGTACAAACGTACAGCTCTGCATGCAACTTACGGGACCATGCACCAGTGCTGCTGTCCGTGCAAGCAGGACTGCCAGCTAAAGTCGGACACAGAGAGCCGCTGACCTTACGCAATGTTATGCCACGCTGACATTGGTGCTGTGAGTGCTCTGTCGTGCACATGCTTTACTTCGCCGTTGGCAACCATTGAGGAGCAAAAGCGAGTTACACCACAGCACGCACACAACCATGAATGTACTAATTTGCTGCTTGGCCAGAGATACCGCAGCAACAGCTCGCTTGCCTCGTAAGGTTGCCGAAGGATTGATCCAGCCTTTGTGGCCAACAAACGATGCATCTCGCGGTCATCGAAAACAGCTCTTCCCTTGGAGCCGCTGCCTAGGGCCTACAGTATTCGGCTGCGTCATGAGTCATTATAACTCATAACACCACACCCAAACCTTTTCAGATGCGGCCGGTGCGCCTCTGCCGATTCAACTTGACGCTGAGTGATTCAATGCAAACGTCGTCAATGTTGTGTGCCTCCAAGCAAGGAATAAGACTGTCAAGCCCAACGCATCCCACGTTTGGCATCGGCCTGCTTTCTAGAATCTTGGCCTGCGGCTACCCTCTTTGACTTTTTGCTCTGCACTGTCGGCGGCGCAGCGATAGAACAAATACGCACCAAGAACAATTCGAAAAACTTACACAACTGCATGCACTTCATTGAAGTGCTCTGCAGCCGCTCTCACGACTTAAGGGCCGGAAAACGTCACGAGCAGAGCCGCCTGCCTGTGGATCGCAAGAGGGGCACCAGGAGCGGCACTTCCAATGACGGACATGCCAAGACCCCCAAGTGCTGGTGTACCACCAGCAGCCACCACGGACGCACCTTCTTTTGGGGCTATACCTCTGCCACCTGCCAGTGCCAATGCCATTCGTGCTGGTCCTTGGCGCTGGGATAACAAACGCTGCCAGGTTGCACTGGCCGGGGCCACCCGAAAGCACTGGCACATGCGCAAGGCTCCAGTCGGCATCAAACCTTCTGCGACGGGATCACCGCCGGCGAGCATTGCCGCACCCGACTTGGAAACGCCAACCCAATTGAAGAGTGACCAAGCCGCTGCCAGGTTGCCTGTTGGGCTGGTTGGGCTATTTGTAGGCCGCGACAAGCCCAGGAGCATCTCTTTTGGCCCTCCGAGCTTGTTTTCTTCCATGACGCTTTTGAGAGCCTGCGCGGCCATGATTCCTACCCGTCGGGGAATTCCAGCGGTGCCCTTCTCGGTTTCGGCAACGTCTCGGTAATCCCCCTCCTGATCCGTGCCTATCTGCAGAAGTGCTGGCGGCTTTCCACGCTGCACATCTGCTTCGAATATTTCCAATTCTCCTCCTACCGGCACACAGCCGAGGAGATCAACCATGGCTGAGGCAGGGCCGGGCAGCAGAAGCCCTACAAATCCCCCAGGAACGGCTTTGCCATTAATCCAGACGGCTGGCCCTCCGGGCTGTTCTGGTGGAGCTGCCATCATCCCTGACTTCACAGACGCTGGCCACTTCTTGTCGACGGTCCCAAGTGTTCGGGCCAAGCCGGGTGCCGAGATAGCAGGATCGCCCAGCAAGAAAACAGAGCCGGGTGAACCACCCAGCTTCTGTAGATCCGCATCTACGGTATCAGGAGTCAAAGAAAAGCCTTCCGCAACAAGACCAGGTTGCACATCCATAACACCCAGTTGCAACGTCGGGCCACCCGATGTGCATGCCACAACTGACACTGCCGCACCAAGACTGGAGCCTATGTGCTGAACAATGCCCGGCGCACCGGCAGATAGCCTGCGTGGAATGAGGACCACAGCGAATCCAGGCCCGGGCCCTCTCGGCCCAGCAGCTGCCAACACTTCATTTGCTGCTGCCTGTGCATCTGCCTGGGCAGACTCCGCGACACAAACGGCTTGTAGCTTTGTCTTTGAAAATCTCAAGCTTCGGACAGACCGGCGCACCCTGCGAGGGCATGTCGACACCAAGCTGCACATGGCTAGCGCACCAGCAGCATGTTGGACCCAATGCGCTTGCGTGCTCCGCCTGCTAACATCGGGGGAGGCAAAGACCGGCAAACTGCGAGCCGTCGTTGTGCTGCCTTCTCGTGGCCATAGCTGCTTGGAAGCCAGTACTGGCCGCGTGCCTTTGACGATCATGCCCACACCGCAACTAGGCACACCACGTGGTTTGATCACACATCCTGCGGTTTTTGACATGTAAGACATTTACTTGGCAAGACAGCAGCAAACAAGACGACATGAACAGGGTGGGTTCATGCTTAGTGGTGGAAGAAGTCAAGCTTATCAAGTTCACTTGGGGAGGGCGCACCTTTTGAATCGCTCGGTGGTGCAGTCACTGTGCCAAGCTTCGCCATTGTCGGAGTGCTGTGTCCGAAAACCTGCATCTTCTGCCTCCTATCTCTGGATGAGTTTCGTTTGCCAGCGTCATCAGGGCGGCACAACATGCCAAACAACCGTTCTGGAAATTCGCAAGACCAGGCGACGCTGTCGCCTGGCAAGATCACAGAGTTTCAGGCGAGCCCGAAGCATCTGCTTCGCAAGGCTCGGCCGCTCGAAGGTCACCGAGTCGACTCGACCGACCGCCCGGCATCATGTGCAGGTCAATGCTTCGAGGGCTTTGTCCCAGGCTTCTCGTACGAGAGCATCTGACTCAGGCCAAGGTCGTCCTCAGCCCCAAGCTTTGACAAGCACTTCGACACTATCGGTGCCTGATGCGAGCTACGGCTATGGGAGTAGTGTAAAGACGACGGGATGTTACTTGAGATCTCACAGTCTGCGGGCCTTCTGCAGCTTTCAAAACACTCAAGGCTTCCCGCTGCCCTTCGTTGGTCATCTTGCCTTGGCCCACGGGTTGTGAAGGGGAGCTTTGGACGAATCGACAAGTTATGCTAAGAACAAAAGAGCTTAGGCTCTCTCTCGACACGAAATCAGGCAGAGGCTGCAGTTCTGGCAGGCTGCCCAACAGTGTAAATGCCGCTTCTCGAACGGTTGCGTCGCCATGGTCGATAAGCGGAGAGGCCAGTTGGCAAATCACAGCTTCGCGACCGTCCAGCAAGCACTCAAGACACTGCACCACCCCACGCACCACATTGGAAGCGGGATCGTCCAGACACTTGGACAGGGTGTCGAAGAGTGCATCCTTGTCGTGCTCAAGTTCAAGATCTTTCAGGGAAAACAACGCAGCCGAACGGACGTGGGCATCTTGGTGCTCCAACTGCCTTCGCAAGACTTCACAAACCCTTGCGTCCCAGTGCGCGCACTGCCCAATGACCCCGATGGCTGTGGACTTGATCACCACGTCTTTGTCGGTCGCCAGTCGGAGCAGCATCTCTATCACATCGCACTGCCCCCGCGAAGAGCAATGTGGCAGAAGTTCTACGGCTAAGCAGCGAGTCACCACATTAATGTCATTGTCGATGACATCCTGGATGCTGCCAAGGCGAGCAGGCCACTGCGAATAACCCACACGTGAACAGTCAACTTCCACTGTCTATGTTACAATGGCCGTTCAGAAGGTGAGCAGATTTCATGCACATGAAAGGTTCGGCCAGGACCCCTTGCCTCTAAACCTACGATTACATATGTTGGTGCTTGCTTTGCCGAGCAACGCTCGGAAATTAAGACAGAGTTGATCTCATACTCTTGCGCAGCCAACCCCCATCCCATCACATCATGATGCTTATACACAATTGTAAGAACCGACAGCAAGTCAGACAGCATGTACGTATGGCTGGCTCTGCACCCAGGGACGAGCACCAGGCTGATGTCCTTGCCGTTCAGTGACTCCTTCAAGATGGCGTGGCAGGAGGCCTGCACTTTCGGCCTGCCTTGGCAGAGGCCCTTCACCAAATCCTGAATGCGATGCGACGAATTTTCTCTGTGTTTGTCTGTCAGACAGGTTCAGCCAGCCATCGGTGCAACCGAGGTGCACCGTTGAGACCATCAGGCAGGCCATACTTGGTGGCAAGTTGCAGCAGCGGGGGCTTGCACTGCTCGTGCCCGGATATCATCTTCTTGCACAAAGCCTCCACAGACAAGGCAGTTTTGAATTCCTCGGCGCAGCCAGTGCAGCTTCAAGCCTATTGTACAGGAAGACGGCTGCCGACGCCACTTGCAGGACTTGCATTTCTCGCCTTAGCTGCCAGGTTCACGGCCTCCCGGGCGCCAGGGATGCCAGAGCTTGCAGCTGGTCCGACCGCATCCAGGGCTGTCACGACCTGGGCGTTCGAGCAGTTAAAAGATGCTGCCTGAATGTAAGGCATTGGGTTTTGTGAAGACCACAATGTCGACAAGAAGTAGGCCCGTTGGACGCTGAATCGGTCAAATCCAAGAGTGGAGGATGCTGCAACCAATTCGGACGACAGTGCAGTTCACGCAGGTCCGAAATCCTCTTCACAACGCAAGATCGGCACATTCTAGCCAAGTCATGCCAGGTCACTATCACAGTCACGACCGGCTCAGTGGCAAGACAAATTCCAGTCAAGCGGCAGAGGCCGGCCACTCGTGGCTCAGAAAGCAACGTGAGTTCTTCAGGTAGCCTTGACTTGCGCTTGATCTCCAAATATGCGTCGGGAAGTTGGATGGGTTTCCCGGCTTAGGGAGCAGCAGGAGGAGAAGGAAGAGGCGGAGGCCAGTGGCGGTAGTTGTCAACAGTAAGGTTTCAAGAACCACAACTGTCGCTAAGGCTGGGGTACTAAATCATACAATATCACGGTAATATCATGCATCAGTTGCCGATGACTCGGTCGGAGCACAGAGACACTCATTGCAGCTATACGAAATGCGACAGTGTTACAATGCTCGGGAGGAGAGGATGTGCATAAGAAATCCCTCCAATGTTACCCAAGAAACTTAAAATCACGGAGACTTGATCCTCGGAAGCGGAACAAGCCGCAACTCGATGAATAACCGCCTGCAGGTGAAGGGCATTCAATGTATGGCTGTCGACATTGGGGTCGAAACAGAAACTTGCAAGCTCGTGGAATTGGTGAAGAAGGGGATAGAAGCTTCAGGTTCAGGATGGTTCGGGTATCAAACCCTCCCAGTCCTGGCATCCTGCACCACCTCTCCGCTTGAGTTCAGCACGAAGTCCGCTCAGGATCTGACGCAAAATTGTGACCGAGAGCCCTAGCTATCTCAGCAGACAGTGGCTGCCGGCTGTCTGTTTATCGATCATCCTGTCCCTGCATCTGTCTATACAGGCACGGGGTGCCTGCGGATGGGAGGAAGGCGAAATCGATGCCAGATGACCGGACATCAGCAGCAAGTGCTCTCCTGATCGCAAAGCTTCACCACATCGAAACGACGGGGAGCATGCTCTTCGCATAGTGGCAGATTGAACAAGCGCGCCATGACAACGACGGTGACATGCATGACGCCATGAAGGTGAGGCGGGGGGCAAGGACGTTGCAAGCATCGTGCACGAACAGTAGAAACAGGAACCTTTTCCTGCACAAGCCTGCACAGAATAGTGAGGGGAATATTTGCAGTAGGGTCTTTTGCAAGTCTCTGGTCTTCTTCTTCTTAGGCTTGGATGGCCCCCTGCCGAGGGTGGCAACCCCCATACACCAGCAGTGTGTGCCCCCACCATCTCCGACGAAGGTCCGTCGAGCAACAGAGGTCGGCATGAAACTCTCCGAGTGTCTCTCGCTGTCCACACCCTTTCGTTCGGCATAAAGAGAGCAGAGCAAGAACAGAGAATATTGAATATCAAGCCTTCAGCTTGCTCTGGGCTTGACGGCCTTAGTGCCTTAACTCTCAGCATCATACTGTTGAAGCTTCAACCGACAGTTCTGCTTCGCGCCCTCGGCTCTCTGCGCCGCTGACAACACATCGAAAGACTGCTGGCCGAGAGACCTTCTGACGTGCTCAGATCGTCCAGCAAAGCCTGGCACAAACCATCACGGAAGGGACATCAAGGGACAGCATGCAGTATGAACAGGGTGGTGTGTCGGAGTGGAGTTCTGCGTGCCTTGACCACTGCTTCGTCTTCGCGGGGTGCCACTCTCGCCAAGACGGCGGCTGCCCGGGCACGCTGGAAGGGCTCCTGTCGAGGTTCCCGCCGGCACGCTCAACAGGATGCGTGGCCCGAGCCTGTGTCACTGCCAGCTCTTTCACGAGCAACTCTACCACCACATTGCTGCGCTCGCCAACCTGCCAACCAATCGCGGGACAGTCACAATCGACAACCATGACGCATCACGTCTGCTGGTGCTGCATGTCACTTCATGTCAACCCTTCCTCGCTCGCAAGACTGACGACAATACCGTAGATTCTCCCACAATTATCAATCAGACTTCTGACGTGTGGAGTTGCCCCGGCCTTTGCAAGGGCAGCGCAGATCATCCCTTGTGCACCACGAATCTCCGACTTTCTGGTTACATTTCCAAGGAAGGGGTCTCCCACATCATCAATCTCCTCTTCTTTCATGAATGAGATGAGGAGACCAGCCAGCTGAGCAGCATCCGCGTACTGCTCCACACTTTGGAAGTATGACCAGCCAATTTCCCTCTCGTCAGGGTCTGCAAAACACATGACTCCGACGAGCCAGGACAGAGTGTGCAGATGGTCGCCAGCCAAGTTTACAAGAACGTCCATGATCTCGACAGACGCAGGCCAAGGCTTCGGGCGCTGATGCGGTATGCAAGGCCCCAGGTGACCTCGCAATAATTCAGCCGTTGCAGCATTTTGGCGGGCAAGATGCTTCAGTGAGTCGCAAGCTGCGCTTCGAATCGTTGGCTCCCAATGCATTAGCTTTTCCACCAAAGCAGGCACGGCACGATCCAAACAGTTGTTCCCAAGAACAGCAAGGGCCTGCACTGCTTCAAGCACGTGCTCGAAGTCCGAGGACAGGTTCGCAAATGCTGGTTCGACATCTGTCAGTAACGACAGCTTCAGCTCACCACCGCTTGAATACAAAGACAAGGGGAACGTGTCCTCGAGTTTCGGAGAAAGTTCTTTGCCAGCCCACGTCTTGTACAGCTCAATGGAGATCAAGGCCCATTCACACAGGATCTCGCCGACCTTGCTGAACTTTGCTTGATGCCCCGGGGTGAAGGTGGATCCCATGTCTTGGGCAATGCTCTCAGCCTGATGGATTTGGCTTTGTTGCACCTTGGCCTGGACCACTTCTTCAGGAAACTCCTGCAAGCCGCGGATGAAATCAAAGGTGTCGCCGCAAAGCAATGGTTTCAGCGCGTCCCATCCAGGTCCCGGGTCCGACCGCGGATTAGCGCGTCTCCGCGGAAGCTTCTTCAAAGATGGGCAAGATGCGATGAGACGGTAGACAATCGCAAAGCATTGGTACATTGGACGTGCTGGGCTGAAGATCGCCTTCATTTCGTACAGAAAGTGGACATCAAGCTGATTGAGTATCTCCGAGGCTCTTGTTTTCATGACCAACATAAGCTTCTCCCTGAATTCCTCGGGCGGAGGTGCTTGCAGGAGGAGTCGCTGACAGAGAAGAGGGACTTGGCACTTTTCGGTGAGCCTGGCTTTCAGCTCCGCAACTGTCTCCTCCACCTCAGCATCCAACTCTAGCTCCTGGCCACTAATTCTCTGGATGCAGACCTTTACGACCATTGGCACGTCCATGGCCGCTGGCAGCAAAGAAGGTGCGAACTGCTCAAGCATGTACTATGCTCATTACCACCAGCTGATACTGTTAGCTACGCACAGCTGCGAAGAAATCGCCTTACCGATGCTAACACCGTACAGCTCATTAAAAATTGGGCCATGCGGCTCGAAGTTCAGCAGTCTCTGCAACTCAGGAGAGATAGGAAAAGGGGGGGCAGCACGGTCCAGTCTTTTTCGGCAGCTCGCCTTTCCAGAACTGTAAAGACTGCCCGCCCTGCGCGGAGCTTGCCGAGCAGTTCACCTCGTGTCCACACTCTTGTAAGGCTTCGCGGGTTCCTCAATTTCTTTCCGAAGGGAAAAGGTCAGCGAGAGACTTGGAATTATGAACACCACTCCGTACAGAACATACACGCCCATCTTCCATTTGGGTGCCCCGGGCGCAGTAGGATCCAGAAACTGGTATATAATGCTAAAGCAGGCACCACCCAATGCACCGCTGATTTGTGTTACGAGGTTCAAGGTCGACTGGAGCATTCCCTGTTGTTCGGCGCTGCTGGCCTTGCCAATGATTGCCACCAAGACTGCAGAACTCATGAGTGGCAGACCCCCAAACAACGCACTTTCGAGGTAGATGTGCCACGGCCTGGTCGCCAGCATGATGATTACGCTCGCCAATCCGACCGAGATGGTGCTAGTGGCGAGTACCCCCACTCGACCGAGAGCGGGCAGGAGCAGGTTGACCCCAATTGCCATCCATGCGATGGCAGAGACTGCATCCAACAGTCCCCCAAGGTAGCTATCATGCCGGCTCCAAGCAAAATGCTGCTGCAGGAACCTGGCCAAGATGCAAAGCCACCCCGTGTAGTGAAAAGCATCAATCACACCAATAGCTGTCAACTTTTGTACCAATGGGTTCTGCACTAGGGCATGGAAGGAGGTGGTGGGCACCAGCAAAGACCAAGAAAAAGGAATCCTTTGCTCCGGTCGCAATGACTCCGGCAAGCAGAAGATGGCCAAGAAAAGATCGATAAGCTTGCCGAGCATACCCACCAGAAATGCCATCCTCATGCTCAGGACACTTCCCAACATGACCCCAAGCAGCCCGCTCAGGATGCAAGTGCCTTCCACGAACGTGATTGCTCGAACAATGCTTGGGGCATGGTCAACACGGTCAATGTACCAGGCCGTCGGCACCGCAAAGACGGGAATGAGAGCGAGGAAGCCTATCCAGAAGTCCCACATGGCCGAAAGGTTGAACCAGACCACCGCAGCAGAGGTCACACTAGTGATTGCCTGAACAACGAGCCAACCAACAAGAATGGACAAGCTATGTGCTTCCGGCTTAAGAAATCCGAAAAGTACAGCTAGGACCTAGGACCTCTTGTCTAGCTCTGCCGGCTTAGCTTTGAGATCCGGGATGCCATGCTGATCCGAATGGCAAGGATCGCCGGTCGTCTGCCAAGTGAGTCGCTTATCGCACCCAGCCTAGGAAGACGCGGGCAATGAGTAGAACAGAAGAGAAGAGAAGAGAACGCTTAAGACCGGTCAAAAGAAAGAGAGATGTTGGATTTTTTGGAGGCAGGCTGAGACCAAGCGGGCCTTGGCCTCTCTGCCAAGCGGCGTTGGCCCTGTCAAGAACTGAACCACAGGCCCGGCCAAGCCTTCAAAAGCACACAGAAGAACGACACTAGTTACTAGTTGCCCTGGTAACCCGTAGCTTAGGAGAAGGACATCAATTTTGAATCCGTCGTAAGTCTGTCGATCAAACTCCCACCTCTCACGACAGCGAGCTGCATCGCGTCCGTCGCAGCTCGGCTACAGGGTAACGAAGCCATGTTAACTGCGCAGTCCACGGGCCCTTCCGCGTGTTGGCGCGCAAAGTAATTCAAGTACCTTGGTCGGCAGGTGTCGTCCTCCAGCTATTCTGAGCTATGAAGTGGGTGTCGCAGACAGAGGAATCAAAGGAATCAACGAACGCCCCTCGCTGAAAGAGCAGGGGCATGCAGGGGCCCATTGAGTGTAACGCCAAAGCACATGTAGGGAATGCTCGGTGCAACAGCTGCCACGGAGAAGATTCCCAGCAGGTGAATGATCCACATTGGACCAACTCGCTCAACGATGTAAGACAGACCTGTCAAACAAAAAGTGCCTCCATCGGATGACTAGAGCTCATGTCACGATTTGCACCAGAAAATACAATTTAGATTTCCAAACACGACGGAGGTGCTGCGTGGGGGTTCGAGCTGCTCCTCCTCCTGAAGAACTTCGACGGTCTTTTGAGGCCCGCCGGCGCGCCGGCGAAGGAACAATGCAATGGAAAAGGCAACCACATGTGGCAGCACGACTGCTAGCACAAAAGATACCCGGCCAGCATTCGCGGCAAGGAGACTGCCAAAGATCGACTGCCGATCCGTGCCAGGCACGTTTTGGACAGCTGCGAGTTGGGCGTGCTGTTCGCGCCCGCGACGCTCAAGCTTCGTACTCACTTGAAGCAGCTCAAGAAGCAAAGCCTCTTCGTCGGCAGAGTCAACCTCATCAAAGACTGCCTGGGTTTCTTTGCACACGGCATCGGAGCAGGCCGCAGCCTCCGATGCACCTGGAAGCCATGGAAGTGAAACGTAGATTGCCACTCCAAGGATGTGGCCGAGTCGCAGCATTTTTTCCGACCCGAAGCATCTCGAGGTGCGATGGCCATGGTCACACGAGAGCAAGCACATGATGCACGCTCCCTTTGCAGCAGCCTGTGCAATCAGAGAGGCATGCAGAGAGCCTCGTCAAAAACCACGATGCTCGGCTCGATCGAGGAACCACCTCCTGAGGAGCAGGTTGGCTGTTTCTGGATGGCCTCACCCTCAGGTCTACAGAAGCAAACCCGAAAAAGATCGATTCAGTGGCACACCCACTTGTGACAAAAGTGACAAGTGAGGTTTCAAATTGCGAGCGCAAACACCTAAGGACCTAAGGCTTTGCTCTCACTCCAACCCGCCTCGCCTCGTGCATTCGCTCGTGCTCCAGGAAGGCTCGGAGCCCCACCCAGGCTTGACGCCAGAGACACCTTTGGATCCAGGACGTACCTCCAGGCGCGAGAGGTGCCACGAGCACAAGACGCTTACATCGGATGCTCAGCTGGTCTTCACGCGAGCTCTACCACCTTCGAGTGCTAGGGCATGCACTGATAGTTGAGCACGACCACGCTAGAGGCTTGAATCAGTCGGCGGGCAGCATAGTATGGGCACCATCCGTAGCCCCTGGATGCAGTGAGAACCAGCCATGACGCGAACAAGGTCACCGAACAAACATCTCCAGTGGTCTACATGTCACACGCAGCCAGCGGTTGGCTTCGGTTGTCAACATGCTTCAACTCATGCAGAAGACACATGGCTTCGAACCTGACGCATCACGTCAGAGATGGCATCTCTGTGGAAAGCCAAGCTTCGACTCCAGGCCCTTGGCGCGGAGGTCCTCGATGGTGTAAATGCCTCTGCGAGGTCCGGCCGGTCTACGCCATGCTGCACCCAAGGTTACCCGAAGGTTCTGTTGCGGAAAGAGCCGGTCATTCGAACAGCAATCGCTTTACGGGATTCCACCACCTGACTGCGATGCCCTAAGCCCTAAGCATACGGTCCAACCTGTGTCGAGGAGCTGCGACTGATGAGCGAGTGCCGTCTCGTACCTGGGTGCATGCAGAGTAACTGCTTCTTCTATTTACTTCTAATTTACCTCCACTACGACTCCTGCTACTGCTACTGCTACTACTACTACTACTACTACTCCTACTCCTACTCCTACTCCTACTCCTACTCCTACTCCTACTCCTACTCCTACTCCTACTACTACTACTACTACTACTACTACTACTACTACTACTACTACTACTACTGCCGCTACTATTGTTGATGCCCAAAATCCTGCATGACCTAGGTCATCGCACATATCTCACGTCCCACTTTCCACTTCCCCGCATCCCCCTAGTTTCAATGTTGCATCACCATCCTGCCGGATTTTAGGCATTCGCACAGACCTTGGTTTTAACCCCTCCATCAATGCAATATTTGAAATTGAGGCAATTAAGGGTAGCAGGGGAGCCGCGGGGATGTTCAAAGTCATGCAGGCTTTCGAAACGTGTCAAGTTTTACACCCGACTGTCCCAGAATCCACTGATGGATGTCTTTGCCTCGTGACTTCTCGAAGTGCGTGCAAAGGCTGTCCCTGTTCCCCTTCTCCCTTGCCCATGGAGCAGTCAACTGTCGGCACATCCTCAGTCAGCGAACACCGAGAAACTGTCGCGACAATGTCACTCGATGCTGCTTTCCATCTACCCCACAGTTCAGCCCGCAAGCTCGTCCACGCGCTCTCGATCGCCCTCCTTGCTCACCTCGGGGTGGACGCACATGTTGCCTTGGCTGTTGGCTAGAGAGCTCAGATGCTTCATCTCCTGCACATAGTGACTCACCACGCATACGCCTGCCGGGACTTCCGTGCAAATTTCAGTACGAGTGGCGTCTTGCAGAGAGTCCGACCTCAAGTGGCGATGGTCCAAGACGATCGAGAGGCCGCAGGAGGATCAGCACTGATGCTCGTGAGAGTTGGTTTCGTGTTGCTACGCAGCTGTCAGGTCTAAGTCTTTGTGCAATGTCTAAGCAAGCCACCGCCAAGATGTGCCCGGCAGACAAGCCGGTCGGCTCTTGAGCACAATCCTCACCTCGCCCACGCAGAAACTAGCCAGCGGCTATTCAAAAGATGTTGGTCCTGAAATTTTCTTGAGCTGCCACCCCATGTCTGGTCTCTGGGGCGCGGTCTTTGCTTCGAAGCCCGATCTTTGGCTAAAACCTCCACGCGGAAGTCTATGACCTGGCGCTGCTGCGCTGTTCTGCTAACGTGTCGCAGGACGCTGCTCTCGCCGGGCCTTCCGCAGCTCCTCAAGAGCTTTGCTCATCTCGGGAACTGTCCGTGTGCAATAAACCAAGCGACCCACTTCAGGGTGTGCCCACTGGTACCTCAGCGGGACAACGTCGACACTTTCATCTGTACGGTTACACGTTTACAAGTTCCCACTGCATCACAACTCTGACGAAAGCAAGCGGCGAGGTGATCAATGAGAACAACGTGACAGTTTTTCCTGCAAGTAGAAGGCGGTGTGAAGCACGATGTGTCTTGAATGCATGACCGGAGGAGGAGAACAGCTGCCTCATACGGCTCCCTCTTGCGGCCCTTCAGCGCATTAGAAGCAAGCGAATGCAAGCCCGCCTGTACCTGTCGGCATCTCAAGGACGCCATTACCTTTGGCATCCAGTGCCCGCTTCAACTCGCACATGTAGCGGTACCTCGATTGACGCTGGCCTTCCTGCTCCAGGCCCTGTGACTGGACAAGCATCACTTAAACTGTTCAAGAAACACCCCTCAACCAGGATAGACACACTTCTTGGCCCGACTGCGATACCCGCGTGGCACTATACCCGCATGTATCTGGCACTGGCAAGACAAAAGGTGTCTACCGCCGGCAATAGCGGCTGTACCGGTACCATGCCGAATTCTGCCATTGAGCCCCGTTTTTTATTCACGGACTCTAGCCTCCATTCCAGCCTGCATTTCTGATCACAACTCAGATCCTGCTCCACCATGTAGAATCTAGAGATCGAAGCAGACTGCAGCCTTCTGATGCAGCTGCTACCAGTTTGCGAATCCAGGCACACATGCTATCGAGCTACTGTTCCGGATAAATGCTGTCATATGGGAAGAACACGCGCAGCTCGCCGATGTAGAATGTGAAACCCATGATCCGTTGCCTTGCACAGAGCGCGGCTCTAGATCTCAATTTGGGTACCAGAATCTGATGCTTCTCTGCTTCCAAGGTCCATGTCGGACTTTGATCTCAAGCTGGATTCAAAACCCTCAGCAACCGTGCCTTCGCTACGGAAGGCTGCTTCCGAAATCGACGCTGGAGCAGAATCCTGAGCATTGCGCTCTCTTACACAGCTTACGGCTGACTCAGTCACTTTCCAGACCAGCTTCTGCTTCTGCTGGGCATTTCACGCTCTCACCATTTGTTAACCGCCATGTTCCCAGGTCTTTCCGTGAAGCTTGAGCCGAGAATTCAAGCAGCACTGCATACCCGAGCTGCCAACAATCAAGGACATTCGATTTGCCCTTTGAAGCCAAGAGTGAGCCAGCGAGTCGATCCCGAAAGCAAGCAAAGGCTGAGTTGAACCTCCTCTCTTGAGAAAGCAGTCATGGTCGCAACCTTCCGGTTCCACTCCACCACCTCCCAAAACGCAGCTCTGGCACTCTACAAGTACCCTAGGCCGTAGCTGAGTGGACACACATTTTCACCAGGCCCGGCCTTACCCTCCACATCGATCTCGAAGATGGGAACATTGGCGGTGTTAAGTAGGCGTTTTAAGTCCTCTGCGACCTGCTCTCATCGGTCACACCACGACTTCGTGCTAATGATCAGGCCCCATCCCCATCGCACCTGCTGTGCTCCAACCATTGCTCTGCCCAGCTCAGTGATGTCCTGCCGCACATCGGGTGATGTTGGTATGATTTGGCGTTACTGAAAATGATCCGGGGCAGAAATTCCTGGCGGAAGATGAGTTCATATTACGTGGCCAGAACGGCCCAAACAAATGATATGCGGGATGGAGTGATCATCAAAAAAGGTGTGACAATGAATATATCCGGGCCTCAGGATCCAAAAAAACTTAGGAACGAGGCTAAGTAACTAGGAAAAGCTCAACCTAAGGACCCTAAAGTCGCAGCTATTCCTCTGCTATTACTACCATTACGACTACTACTATTCCTACTAATGCTACTAATGCTACTAAACTAGTGACTTGTGATACTACTGATACTACTGATACTACAAACACAGGCAGACCTCAGCTGGGGGTGTTTTCTAATCACTCCTACATGAAGCTTCGCCTTACAGGTGTCAAGTTCATGTCATGGTCTAAACTTCAAAGTGGACCACTGTGCTCTTCTGCAGGACGCCCGCAAAATCCTGCAAGCTACAAGTAAGGGTAGGCTCAGTCACAGGCAAGCACTGCTTCAAAAATTTCTACTAGCACGTGACTGAGGGCATCAGTTGCTGTGTACTAAAAACACATACTAGAATCGCCAGGCCGACTGTCCTGACCGACAAAAACGGCTCCGCTGATGTCACCATTCGCAGCCCGTCGTGGAGTGGCATTCAGCAGGAGCTCCAGGTGCTCCCCAGACTGGCAGAAGGAGCAGGATGTAGGCTTCTTCTTTGGTCGCAAGAGGCAACTCGTAAGACTCACGGAAAGTGGGATGCGACGATACCAATACCCCGAGCCCGAATCTGATATTGGTTGCGGGGACTTGCAGCTAAGGCTTCTAGACGAAAGTCGGACCTTGCTGACCAGGACGAACTTGAAGCTGGCGGTCTCTTCGCCTTGAAGTGCCTGCAACGAGGCACGTAAAGGGGTGAGTTGAACATTGCCGCAGGTGCTGCAGAATGAATTTCAGGGAGCCCAGATTTTGCGGCACGGTTGCACCGCTGCACCTTCTCCAGCACCGTGCGCACCCGGTCCTGGAAGTCGACGCGGATGAACTCCTCTTGACTCCGGTCAATGCTCTCTAATGTCATACATTCCTCACACAGCATGAGTCAATTAATTACAACACACGTTCAAACCTTGTTTTTGCTCACGGCTCACGGTCTTGCTGCTTGCTCAGCTGCTCAGCGCACCTTTGGCACTCACACGGTGATCTCTCTTGGATCCTCTTGGATGCTCAAGCCGGGCACAGGTCGCTTCGTGTCTGGCAGACTCTAGCCCAGTCATGCGCCACCGCATTTCGTTGGTTCAGCCGCTCAGACGCGTGATGTTGAGCCCGTGGTGGATTTTCTCGGCTTTGTTTTGCCTCAACGTACCGTGCAGTCTCGGGCCTGCAATCTGGTCTTGGAGGGTGGTAGACACATGCTACGACAGACAGGTCGGCTGCAAAAACCCTCCTACATACGCACACATTTGGTCCACTTTCCCAGCATAGCTTTCCCAACAAAGCTCAGGTGTCCTTTCAGGATCTTATCCGGCTTCGGGAGCATTAGCGCAGACAGGCTGCGCAGCCAGCTTGTGGCAACTGAATAAGTGTTTAGAACTCCACCTCCAGTCTTGAAACAGGCCGCTGGCAGCAGAGGTGGAAAACTAGCAGCAGTACCTCAGCTGTACAAAAAAAACTTTGCCGCTAGCCAAATCCGGTGATCCGAACCCTCACCCCGGACTCGATTCGCGTTTCATAATCTGCACATGAGGACGGTAATATGTGAAGTGATGTTACGATGCGGAGGACCCGAGAGGAGACGAAAAGCATCGCCTCCTTCAGCTAGATGCCACAGGCTAGCCAGCAAGTCGGAAGAAGACTCGCAAAACGAACAAGCTTGCGCTCCCCTCAAGCAGACCACACAGAGTGGAAGGAGCAATGCAAAAACACATGCAAGCCGCCAAGGTTTCTCCGAAGGTGAAGCTTTCGCCTTTCGGCGCGTTGCCTGAAAGGCATAGTCCTTGGCACCAATGGTCGCCCTTTCAGAAATCTTAGCAGCAGCACTTCGGCCAAGTGTCACCACATGACTCCATCCAAAGAAAGGAGGCATCCTGCTGTCCTGCAGCCAAGGGCTGGCAGCCGTTCGATTGAACGAAATGTCTGTGGCTTTCACACGAGTCTGGCGGATTCCTTGCGGGGACATGGCCCGGTGCAGGTCGCCACCTGGAAGTGGACTGAAGTGGAGGATATGAATACCAGTCTCAACCCCGAATCTTCGCCATCAGGTTGGCGCAAACGTAGCAGATGCAGCAAATCCACGAAACACTTCTGGAGTCACGGTTCCTCTCACGGCCCTTCCTGCCCTTCTGAGGCCGGCGCTGAGATCTCTGCTGCCTCGACGCGCTGGATCCTCGGGCGAAACCTGAGTGGGCCCTGGACTCCCAGGCCCTCCTTGCGGAATTGATTTCCAAGCTTCTGCCTCTCACTCTTCTCAAAGGCACTCAAGTACTTTCCGCACTGGTCGCTGGAAAGTGTCAGGAGGGCACGATGCCCTGCTAAGGAAGCCAGGCGTTTTTTGAAGATTCGGCTTTATCTCTTGTCTATGCAGACTTTTCTGTTTCGGCACAGCGCCTGTGTGGGTGTATGTCTAAGAAATTGCCGGCGGCCCTCCCGCTTCAAAAGCCTGAGACTGCGGCGGTCACGCTGTTCTGGCTGCCCAAGCTCCCACTTCGGTCCACCTTGCAGTCAGGGATGCGCACACCACAGAATCTGCACCGGAAAATAGCTCTTCTCTAGATACGGAGGCTTATGCATGAAAAAGCTTTCTCATGATTCGGCGGGTCACCAAGGATCCAGCGGAGCCAGATTTTGACGCCATCTCCTGGATTGGGCTGATCGTAGTCGGCCTTCCCTTGGAATACGAAGTCGCAGGTCACATCGCTGAACAGCAACGGTGCAGTACGTGTTTCTTCTTCTTCTTCGAGACATGCTCCAAAACGCGAGACATACCGAGGACAAGTACTGACTGCTGATCTTGCCGACAGTGGTTCCGACGACATACTGTAATCGCCAACGTTGCTCTTCCAAGCCTAACTCGGGACCTTTGTTTTCAGCCGAAGGTCGCAAAGACTACCGATACAGTCTCGCACTGAGGCACTGCAACAGAGAATGAGAAGTCCGCCGAGACAGAGACCGGGGAAGACAACGTCCGAATGACACATGCGGGCCAAGGGTGAGACCCGAACTTGAGATCAACAGTCCTCCCTGGCGTGAACGCGCTCAACCGCTAAGCTGAGGGATGTCCTCTCGCATGCTTGGCGGGAAAAGCTTCTCGAATATCCAAAGACTGCAGCACGAGTAGCAACACGATAGAGTGCCCATGACAGCCCAAGAAGAGGTTACACGGTTACACACTGAAGACAAGAAGAAAAATCTAGGCTGCGCAGCCGGCGCGCCACCCAGAATATCTTTCCCAAATCCAAACGGCCTGTGACATTTGCATGCTAGGGTCGAGGAGCTGAACCACTCATCCCAAGCCGTGTGCGGGCGACCGGCGTATCGAGCGGAGATCGGATATCGGCGGTGACTGTTGACCTGCGTGCATTGCTGGCATTGCACGCATGCCGCATGCATGTCCTTGCTTGCAACATTGCTGGACAGGTCTGAAGAGTCGAGCTGACCTGTATTCCCAGGAAGGCTCGCAAAGACCTGTCCCACCATTTCGATACCTACAACATCCTGGTGCCTCCACTATGCCAGACGCACTGAAACGTCTCGAGACAGCGACTGCGCGGTTTCCGCAAAGCTTTAGGATCCAGGATCTAGTCAAACGCAAACATTCAGTCACTGCTTCGGTTGTTGCTTTATCTGTGCAGGTCAAGTGGCATGGTTTGCCAGTGCGGCGAAGCCCCGCCGCTGCGAAGCAGGTGCTTGACGTCCTCGCGGAACGCCTCAACAGACAGGCTCGGGCCGCTCGGGCCGCTCGGGCCTCGGGGAATGCCGAACGCAAAAACTCTTTCCTGCGGAGCAACTCGGGGGTCGCCTCGAATTCGGCATCGCGCCGTGCCAACATGCCGCGCATTTTTTGTAGCTCATCCAGAAGCTGGTCCTGCCTGAGCCAATCAGCAGCTCAGAGCTTTGCAACAGCAGACTCGGCAGACTTGACTCTATCCGAACTGTCCATATCCAGCTGCTTGTGCAAGAAGCTCTGAAGATCTCCATGTGGCATGGCATTCTCCAGCTTCCATCTATGAGGAGGTGCTTCACAGCGCGCCTACCAAGGCAAGCAGACGGGCTCAAGTCTTTCTGGCATCCCCCCTTTCAGTGGCATTGAAAAATCCAGTTGAACTGCAGTGTAAGGGCAAGTTCAGTTCAGATTTACTGCGCGAGGTGTCAAAAAGACAAAAAAACAACAAATCCATAGAAACAATACAAATTGTGCCAAACCTTTTGCGTGACCAGATGCCTGGCAAGCCAGAGCCTGTGCAGCAATGCTGCCGCGTGGACGTGGTAGGGATGCCTGTCATGGGTCGAGCTCATTCTGCAGGATCGGTTGCGTAGCGGACTCTGCACGTACAGTTGTATAAAGTATATGGTGCAATTATTGGGCAGAAATTGTAACACTGCCGGCAATGCAAAAGATGGCTGGGCTCAGATTTTGAAGGCACCATCGTGGCTTTGGTTCGCAGTTTACAGTAAAGTTCCGGAACGCAGGATTCCCAGTCGCGTGTCTGGCGGACACTATGAATTACGCAAGAAATCTAGGCGAACTTCCGCAAATGTTTCAACCTCGGTATGCGAGTGAGCAGTGAATGCCAGTCTCTGCATTATAGCTTTTTGACAGGGTAGTCCGTGTCAGCACAGGGATCTAAGCACGCAGGCAAGGGATCCAAGAGAACATCCAGCAAGTTCTCACCAAGAGCAAAGGACGTCATAAGCAGGAGCGGGGTGGGACGGGAGTTATCGGCATCGTTAGGATTTCGGAGTTCCTGGCTTAATCGCTGCAATAATCGCTGCTTTCGTGACCCGCAAATTTGGGCGTGCATCTTTTGCGAAGTCAATAACCCTTCTGCATGCCGTTTCCCTACATCCACAACATCCAAAGTCCAAAGCGAGGCTCGCAAGCTTCCTCGCGGAGATCTGGCTGGCTCTCCGGGCTGCACCTCGGCCGGCTGGCTACGAGTCTGATCGAACTGGATAGCTCTGAAATTGAAAGCTGCCCGAGATCGAGCCCCCAAGAATTTCTGTTTGAGGCGTTTCTCCTCTGAGGCTGCGTCCTGGCGAGCATGCTGCCTCGCTGAGGTGGAGCCTGAGTCTGATGGCATGTTATGGGCCATCCGGCAAGGATTGCGTTGCGTGTACAACTTTGTTGAAGACTGGTTGATGGCACTGATGTGGCCCCAGTCTCTGGAAAGCTGCAGCTCCTTAGGGCCTCTTAGGGTCGAAGGCTGAGGCGCGAGGCCTTGCTGCGACATGGCACTGAGCCTGAAAAGGATGCGAACCGATGCGCTTGGAAGTGTGAAAAGACCTGCAGGCCATCAAGCAAGGCGGCTAGTAGCCGTGCCTCGTTGACATCTCAAGCGCAAGCGGCACAGCCCGTTGGCCGTTTTCTCGAAGGTTCCGTCGTCTGGTCAGCGAAAGTGTCACGCCAATGAAGACAGCAGTGCTCAGCAATACTCCAATTGCAAGGCCGGCAAAGAAGGGCCAGGCACCGAAACTAGATGGCTGAGGTGCCCGGCCATGTAGTCGCAGTGGCCGCGCCGGCATGAACCAGGAGGTCTTACCCTCTAAAGACTCGTCGTAGACATAACGTATGATGGGCCATCCGTTCGAATCGCGCATCTCTGTGGCAGATTGAATGAATTCAGCCGTGTTGTCCCATCCTTTCGTTCCTAACACAAGCTCGGTGCCCGCACCGCAGCCTTCCGAGTACATCGGAAAGTCGTGCCACATTCCATGGTAAATATCGACCACAATCGTTGCGCCGCTTGCTGCAGCCTTCTGAGCCAAGATGACGCTGTCTCCCAGCAATGTTTCCTCGGAGCCCACCAAGAAGTGTAGAGGAGGCACCGAAGCGAGCATCTTTGCGCTTGCGTATATTGGGGATGCAACCGGGTCTAGCAGCATTTGTTTGTGTCCTCCAACATATTGCAAGGCCACCTCACGAAACTCTTCCATGTTTCTTTCTGGCGGGCTTCTGAACAATATGTCACCTTGGTGACCTGAAGCTTTGCCCAAGCTTGAGTTGAAGATCCTCGAGTACGCGTTGGTGAAGTATTCCGGTGTGTCACACATCCTCACAGCAATTGGTCTTCTGGGCTACAACGACAGCAGCATATCATCCCTGATTGAGCACTAACCAACCGATTAACGGCTTACTTGCTAACGCGGCTTTGGGTCCCGAGGCATCGATACGCAAGCACACCTTTCTATGGTTCCGAGATTTCAAACTTTGCCACTTCTGAAACAACAAGCAGAAGCACGGGATGATGGCTCGAACAACGAATTGCCGAATAAGTGAATCCTTTTCAGCTGGCATGCATAACCTGTAGAATCCCGGATGTGTCATGGGCATCACAGTGGAGTGGCTGTCGTTGATGTAGCAGAAAAGGCTTCATGCACTGAGCATCGCAACTACTGCGCGGAAATGTCAGGAGGAGTTGCTTTCTGCGGTGATCCTGGATCGCATCCCAGGGTGAAGAAGAGAATTGAGGAGGCCATGACACTCTTCACAACGATCTTCGGATGGAAATCGAGCTTTTGCATGGACTCCATGGAGAGACAGCCGGAATCCTATTCACGACTCTATGTCCTCTAAGGCGGCAAAGTTCGAAGTCGTTCCACAGCCACGACGTGTACTGTGCTGGCCAGACCTCATCGAGGATCTTGGTTACGAGTAGCAGCTGGCACAACAAACACAGATGATATAGCAGTTCCTAGCGCAGAACGAAGAAGCGGATCTAGTTTTCACAGATGCAAAAAGAGGCATGCCAAGCTTGGAGGCTATAGAGAAACTGCATTGAACTCAAGGCTTGCACTGTGGAAGTCGTGAGGGACGCGTCCGGAATTGCGATCGAGACATCCTCCAGTGACTCCAGTATCACCACGGAAGGTCCGCAAGAATCATGGCTAAAACACCGCGAATGCTGTACTTCTACACAGGCAGGGGGTGCCGCAGACCGTTCGGGATGACGCTTCTGAATTCCGAACGGACTCCAGCACGCATGTGTTTCCGTGGGCGAGCAGGGAAGCAAGTCAGACAGCTAGTGCACAAGCAAGCACAAGTAAAGCGGGCAACAAAGCAACGTGAAATCGGCAAGGGCCAGCACCCATGCATACATGTACACGAACACACGTCAGGTGCACATACAGCTTAGCATTCACGGATGCATGCGTCAACGCGCACTGCATGTTGTTGGTGTGGGAGAAACGTCACAAGACTCTTCTTGAGTGGAGGCTCAAATTGGTCCATGGACTCCACATAAAACCGCCGGCAACATTGAGCTTGGGCATGGGCATGCTGGCACCGGGGCTCTGTAAATGGAGGATGAGGCTGATGGCCGTTGTGGCTCCGCTGGAGTCTCCACCGACCTGGCAAGGCTCAGGCTGAGCTTGGAAGGCTCGGCTGAGCTTGGAAGGCTCGGCTGCGCTGCAAAAAAACTCATTAAAAAAAGATGAGTACTAAGTACCAGAATGCTGCAAGCAACGAACAGCTTGGCAGGATCGTCGGCCTGACAGTTTTCCAGAACTGCAGGAGACCCAAGCCACACGATCGCTTCAATAGAAGCTTGGAGCATAGAGTCAAAGTCTCCGACTGGCAGCAACGGAAAATCGGGCATCATGACGATACATCCTGTTCTCGCGGCCAGCTTCGAAGCCAGCACATGGTAGCCGGTCGAAGTCGGTGAGCCAAAATACCAACTGCCTCCATGCAAGAAAAGAATGCGGCAGGATTCGCACGTCGCAGCGGGCGGAATGGACAGCAGGTCATCCCCACGCAAACCAGGGGGCTCTGAAACGCAGCCCTTAGCCGCGATACACTCCCAGGAGGTGCCAGGTCGACTGATGCTCCTCTGCAGCACAGATCGGTCGCCGATCTGATCGAGGCAGCAGCTGCCATCTTCCAAGAGCTGCGCACGGCAAAACTCCGAAGACATCCCCAGCGAATGCTTGGACAGCTCAACAGGCCATGAAGGCAAGGAGAAGGCTTCCTCCCGACAGCACCATGGCAGGCTGTTTTCGCTCAGATGCAAGTCTTTCCAGCAACCACAGCAGGCAGCGAAAGAGACTTGTGATCGTGACCACCCGCAACGCACCTACGAATACCAGCAGACTGCCAACCCTCCAGCGCAACGGGCACGTGACATAGGGACGTAGGGTAACAATTGCCACTTAATGCCATGGTTTTTGCCAGCGCGAACGGGTGCTCGATACCGAAAGCTACGAAAGCGCCAGTCTGAGCCAAGAAGCTTCCGACTGCCGCGGCGGAAGTCGGCGGGGAAGTCCATGCTGCTCTCGATGCAAAGCATCCTGTCGCAATGGCATCAGGATTGTCTGAAATCTGGCATCCTGCTGTTGCCATCCTAGATTCGATAGGATGTGCAGAATGTAAAAGCACGCGTAGCTCTGGCATCAGTCGTGAGTCTGTACCCAGAAATGCCTGGTAGGACCAGAGAAGAGCGCGGCTGGCATCACCCACTGCATCAAAAGCCTCCAGACAAGCTGCAAACCCCCCTTTTGGAGTGATGTAGGCAGGGCAACTACACATAAGTTGCAAGGAAATGTTTTGAACAAAGATGAATGATTAAAACCTGTGGGAAAAACAAAGACTTCCTGAAAATCTGCTTCGCTGTGGGGCCGGACAAGTGCCCGTGGCAAGGAAGTTATCAAAAAATGAACAAAGTGCAAGAATTAATGAATGCACGCTGTACAAAAATCATAAAAGCCTAGTCGAATGGAAACCCGTTGGGTCACTTTTTACTGCTCGGGTACTCTAATGTCTCCGAATTGTGTTTTTCGTGTTGTTCGGACTCTGGAAAAGGGAAACCACGGACGAGAGGC
This sequence comes from Symbiodinium sp. CCMP2592, assembly GCA_905221615.1. Lineage (NCBI taxonomy): Eukaryota > Dinophyceae > Suessiales > Symbiodiniaceae > Symbiodinium > Symbiodinium sp. CCMP2592. Next base: position 440,303 of record CAJNDT010004124.1, read on the forward strand.
AGCGAAGAGGAAATCCGCTTCGCACATCGAGGGTTTGCGGAGGCGGATGGCGCAGAGTGTGAAAAGTCATGAAAAAATCACGGTTTGGGGCTGAGGGGGCAACCACCCCCCAAACTACCAAGGCTGCGAAGCTGCCCAATGGCCCCCACGCTTCGAAGCTGCGAAAAAAAGGAGCCGCGAAGCTGCAAACCGCATAGTCCTTGTCATATGGTGTCAGACTCACGCTGGCGTCCGGCCCGGTGAAATACTCGCATGTATGTAGTTACATACATACATACATACATACATACATACCTATATCTATATCTATGTCGAAATCTGCATATGCATAAATACATACATGTGCATATAGAAAGTAAATGTACATGTAATATACATACTCTATGCTCTGCTCTGCCTTGCCCTACTCAACTTTACTCTACTTAACTCAACTCTTCTCTGCTGTCTACTCTCTGCTCCATTTCATGCTAAGCTATGCTATGCTGTGCGATGCGATGTTCTGTTCTAGTCCATAGTCTATAGTCTAAGCTACTCTGTTCTCTGCTAGTTATACAGCTATACTCCACTATACTATGCTATACTGTAAGTAAGAAGCCTAATCCCAAGACTATGCTCTACATCCAAGAGTCTTCAGCCTCAAACGCTACTACACCCAAGAACCCGAAGCCTGTTTAGCCTTAAAACCCCAAATACCCCCAAGGCCCACATCTAAGAACCTTAAGCCTCAAACCAACCCAAGAACCCTAAGCTTCAAACCGAAGAACCCGAAGCCCTGAACCAAAAAATCCTAAGCGCTAATAAACCCAAAAAATTTGGAGCCGCTTCGGGCGGCTCTTTGGTAGCTTGGCAAATTCTACGTCTTCGCAGCTTCGGAGCTTCATTCTGGAAAACATGACAGACGGGTGTTACTGATCAATAGAGGGCGAAAGCATAGGGTCAAGGCCAAGGGCGGAAAATTGGCTTTGCCTACGGCCGGAAAATAGCTCGCGGCGAGGAAATGCTACCGCAATGATACATACATGAGGAACGACCATAAACCCGAGCAATCCAAATAATCTTTGAAGGAATGGATGCTTTTGGCACAAAAACTGCTGACAAGATTGTGGCCTCACATAAGCTGCTTCCGGGGGTCAGGTTTAAAACTCATGCACTTCGCACAGTTCTGTGAGGAAGAGTTGTGTTGCTGGTCTCTTCACGCATCCGGCCCTCATTTGCTAACGAAAGCAACTCAGACTCAAAGCTGATCTTGCAGGAGAGATGCAAGCGTGTCTGGCACAGTGTGCCAGCCGGCTGATGTTCGTGCTGCCATGATCAGGTCATCACCTGGACTGGCATCTTTACAAGGCTTTCTGACACAAAGACACGCACAGCGTAATCTCCTTGCTGGCAAAGGCTCGGCTGGGGCTGTGCAAATTTCGATCGAAGCAGGCAAATCACAGCACAGCACGCTCTGTCAGCATACAAGTGTGATGTACTCGAGGCTGAAGGACAGCATCTAATCACAGAAGAGATCATGCCAGACAATGTAACAAATTGGCTGCAAAATCATCCCCTGTCATAATCCTTTGGCTTGCTGACCTTGACATACCTCGTTGAACTTCTGCGCACAAGACGGTCCAAGTCCGGACACACTGTTGCAACTCTCTGCTGCAGGCGTGGAAATCTTCCAAAGCCTAAAAGCCAGCAGCTCCTCCACAAGAGCTTGGCCCAAAGCCTCCTCCTCGCAATCATCAAGAAGACAAACTGTTTGATTTGCGCATCTCCAAGATGCAACTGTTCTCAGCACCAGATGCTGGAATTCCCCCGTGCCGACTATGACGTGAAGTCGGGACCCTTGCCTGTGCACGAGCCTGACTGAAGTCGTCTCTCGAAGGCCTAACTACGACGGTGAAACCTCTACATGCAAGCTGCCCTTGCTGCTGTGTGCCATTCATGCTTCTTGAGCATGGTGATGCAGCCTCTGTGGCTTCTACACGTAAGCTGTGTCCAGGGAGGCTCGCAAACGGGGATTTGGCACCTGAGTGAAACGCTCACTTCATTTCCGCGCATGCAGCCGATCACCAGGAAAGCGGTCCAGGTGTCTTGCCAGGGCCTGCACAGCGAGTCTCGCCATGCGCACATTCTCGTGTGCAGTCTCTGTTGCCTTCTCGGTTCCGCAAGTATAGCCGCAGATGCACCCGATCTCGGGCTCTGAGTCGTCATCCACGGCAACCGGCATGCGGCCACCGCTGGCAGGCGATCTATAGACATCCTTGGGTCGAAAGCACCAGATGCAGCAGGCCAAGTTGAGCATGGTTGAGCACAAACCTTGCAGGCCCAGTCGCCCCTGAAAACCCGCCGGGCCCAAAACCACCCAACGCCTTCCACAACAGGCAACATGTCATGACTCAGATGCGAGCCGAGTGCTGTAGTATGCTGTAAGCAATCCCTCCACAAGAGGGTGGGGATAAGCTGGCAAGCGGAGGCATTTGCTCGACAACAGCAGATTGTGGGAATAAACCCTCTTTTCGCTTTTCGCTCTTGTTTGTGGAACATTCGGAAACTTGAGTCAACAGAAACGAGCTCAAACAGAAGTAGCCTGTGAGAGCCACGTAACGGGAAGCTTGTCATTATAAAAGCCTGAGAGATAGAATCCTCAGGGATGCTGGAGTGCCTTGGACGGGATAAGTTGAGCCTGCCATAAGGAAGTGCTCAGCAGGTAATGCCCTGCAAAGCAGATTAGGCATCGTAAAGGCGCAGTGGGTCCAACTAACTCGCCTGAACACTTCCTTTGTTTGCAGGCTCACTAGCCACGAAGGCAGTCCTAAACACAAAACATGTCAGCTGTCTCAGCCTGTGCTGAGCAGCTCTTCGCAAAGCTGTCGAGTCACACCCTTTCGGTGTCGATAGCTTCTACGGAACGAGGCTCGTCTGGAAAGCTCTGTTGAACAAGTATGTCGCGCAGACCGTACGCAAGATTGGAGAAGTCATTTTCCTGCTGGTGCGCCCGCGTCCAATTCTCATCTGCCATCTGAACCAGAATTGCTGTCTGTGTACAATGGACTTTGCAACGAGAGATGCATGTGCGAAAGATGAATCTGTTGCGCACGGCAGCTGCAAATGCACTCAAGTCCGACAGGTCGACGGTAACTATCTGCCTGCGTCGCAACACGGGCATGTTCTCTACCGCAGGGAAGAGGTTGCTGAGCAAATCCACAAGAACTTGCAGAAGCACTGTGAGACCCAGCAAGGCGTTGGCGCGTGCACTGGATATGCAGTCTGGCAAGAACTGGAGGACAAACGCACGCTCTTGAATTCCGTCCATGAGGAAATGGTCCACAAGAAGCTTCCTTTCTGAAGAGGTGCAAGCTTGCCACGAGTGCCATAAGGTGGTAAGCCCAGGGGCATCGCTGACACGGCTCAAACAAGCAAGGCGAACCAACGCCAGTTCCTCTGGCGTGCGGTGCTGAAGGCCCATTGGGCGAGCACGAGAGATCAGATAACTCCAGTAGATGCCCGAGGGCGATTTGTCCAGCAAGTGCTTCAGCATGTGAATGGCAGAAATGGCAGCGCCAGCATTCCTGGCAATCATAAATCTGGAGCCATGGCCACCCGAGATACCACTCATGAATCCGAGGAGATAGAAGATGTAAAACCTGAATGTGGTCGTACTACGGTGCATGAAGAAGTCTCTCAGCTCTGCAATATTGCCAGGGACATTCTCTCCCTGCATCATCTGAGCGAGCTTGAAAACTTCCTGGGCTAGCACTGTTTCTTGCAGCAGGTCAACCATGGCAGGGTCTCTGCCTTCCAGGCATTCAACGGAAGGCACGACTGTTCGCGCTGAGTCCATGAGATACAAGACGGCACGGTCTGGATCTGCCTGAGACGCTTGCTGCCGCACCGCCCTGGATTTACCCAAGGCTCTGATCGCAAGAAGTACGAGCACGGCAAACTTTTCTCCCTCCGAGGGCGCCGACCACGTCACGAGAGCCTGGAGCTGCTCCCACTGTGACCTGAGCTGACAAAAACGAGGAACAGGCGAATGGAGAATGGATGGGAGAAAGGCTATTTCTTGCAAGGGGCAAGGAGAGCTTGTCGCCTTCAGGCTGCTGCTCTGTGTAGATGTCGTACCGGTTGCAAAGCAGAGCGACGGTGCTCACACAGGCAGACTCTGCCTGATCCCTGGCAGCAAACTCCTCGAATACAGCGTATGAACCGACGGCGCAGTGAAGCTCGGGCAGCAGGGTCTGCAGCTGCCTCTCGGAAACTGTCGGCTTGCCATTCAGAGGGTGCCTAGTCAGGCCCTAGTCGGTTAAAGATCATTCAAGACCCTCTTACAGGCACGTGGATGCACGGGGCTTCTGGACATCACAGGGCAGACACGTACATAGCACAGAATGCAGGACACTTGCCGCCTGCCCACTTCGCAGGCATCCAGCCCCGCATCTTGGCTTCTGCTTCTGACATCGCCCATGAGACCAGCTAATTGCTCCCATGGATCCCAAGGGCTGTCTGTGTGCTGCAAATCTTGCACATGGCTTCTCACGTCGATGTTGTGAAAAAGCTTTCTCTCATCAGGGCGAAGGCTTCGGTAGTGCGTGTTCTTGTCACAGCACAGTTGTGCATACTCCACCTGGCGATGATGTTTACCGTGGCTGCTTTCCTGCATCGCGAGGAAATCCCTGGCATACTCATAGAACATGGCCGTAGAGCTGGGTGAGCCATGCACGCACAGCAGCAAGTCGTCGCCCGTTAGAGTAAACACCTCAGCGATGTTGCGGGCTCTCAGCGTCGCTGTGTGGAGAACAAACTCAGCGTAAAGGCCAATCTCTGAGAACCAATGGGCCTCTTCCCCCTGGATTCTTTTGGTGTGGTTTTTCATTGGTGCCTCATCGAGCTCGAAGACGCCTGCCGCAGTGATGTGCAACCGGTCTGCCAAGTCCCCCACCATGAAGACGCACTCTCCCTTCTCGTAGGCCTGCTTCTGCAAGGCCGCACAGATCTTGGCGAAAACATCCGGATATACGTCTGCTGCGACGGAAAATATTGGAATATTGCACAAGAAAGTAGATCTTTGAGAAACGAAGAGCTCCGCTTGCAGAGTCGGCGAAATCAATGTCGGGTCGAGTTGAACTGCTAGTGTCCTTTCTAGCTTGTAATCCACGAACCTCGGGAAGGACTGAGGTTCCAACAGGAAACCTAGCTTTAACGACAGGTTCGGCAGCTAGATTGACTGCCACTGGCAAAATTCAGAACCTCAAGTGCTAGAGCTATTCATGGATGCTTTGCTTTGCTTTTCGGGGAAGGCTCCAAAAATGGGTCTGAAGGCTTCAAAACTGTTGCATAGCGGTCAGTGTCTTCCAAATGGTGCAAGGCTGGCACTGCCCTCCGAAGCTCTCGAAAAAACGCTGTTAAAACAATAAGTTGAGACTGAGAGGCTGGAATGCCTCCTTCTTCGGGCTGCCGGGAGGAGTGGACCACCACCACCACCGCCCCAACCAAATGCCCCCCGACCACCAAACCGCCCCTCCCCTACAATAACGATAGCAACTGATACTTATAGTAACAATAAGAGTAATACGAGTAGTACGAATAACAATTGTAGCATTAACATATCTATACTAATGCTCTTCCCGGACAAGGGGCGGGTAGCGGTGCATCCCCACGCCCCTGAAGTTGGGAGGAAGGCGGGGGGTGGTGGTACGGCTCCCCACCCTGGGTGGGAGCGGAGGGGAGGGCGCCCACATGCTGCGGCAGCAGAGAATCTGCCAAGAAGACCCGGGCGCACAGTCCCAGAAAAAACCCGATGCTGAATTGCGACTAAGCCCTGGTCAGAGGCAAAGTGCACTCTAAACATTGCCTTTTTCATGTCCTGAAGTCCGGGCGAGACAAACGGATCCAAGGGGCTTCATGATTCTGGAAATGAGCTCATAGGAGGCGTTCTGGCCTTTCAAGCAACAGATGTCAACTGGCTGTGCTGTCCTCAACACATTCTGTACACGCGCGCGGTACCAACAGCACTTCTTTAACGCACGAGCGGTATGTGCGCTGCAGTCAAACCCTTTCGCCGGCCTGTTAAGTAGAGCCGGACCTCCCGGCGCTGCCGTGCACGAGCTTCATTCATGGCGCGGAGGTCGTGAAGAGACCCAGCAATGGTGGAAATCGTCGTACCCATCACCAAAATCGAAAACCTGATTCTGATGCAAGAGGTTCAGACGCTTGTGACAGAGACCGGGCAAGACCGTTTCAACGACGCTCCCACGGAAAACGCAAGATCATGTACCCACGAACTAGCCATGTTCTGAGGAAACCTGATCGTCCGTCCCTAGTGCAATCGGAACGCCAATATGTCAGGATGTCGAACAATCGCTCCTGACCATTGTCTGGCGCTATCGTCGGTGGGGATGGAGAATTCATCACATACCGCAAGGAATGCAGATACTGCAAAGGAATAGAAAGTGTCGCCGCTCCAGCGATGTCGATCCAGCTCTCTCTGCCCTCTGACTGCGTGCTTCGGCCGAGCCAAACCCAAATACAGGTTAGCATGTGCGCAACTACGAGAAGAACAAACGTGGTGTTGATGATGGCAATCACCAGCATGAGCCACTGCCGCCCTGTGGATGCTGCTAGTTCCTGCACGACAGTCTGCAGCCGAGCAATCTTCAGCAGCCGCAGGAGGCGGAAGGCTCGAATGACTCTGGCCAAACGGAATGCTGCCGCGGCGGAAATTGTGTCGGCTGCGAAAGCATTTGCCAGATCTAGCGTGACCAGGGACACGTCGAAAATTGCCCAAGTGCTCAGATAGCTCAAGGCAATCGCGGCCCGGTCACGCACCAGCCTCCCTCGCACATATATGGCTGTGTTGAGGTTCGCGGCGATGTCGCATGACCAGAAAACTAGCCCGCACCAGAACATGAGAGTCAAGCCAACGTTCGAGGAATGCGGAATGTCCCAAGCCAACGCCACTGGCCTGAGGCAACAGAGACATGTGTTGGGCTTGGCCCCAAGAGTTCGTGCAGCACCCTGTCTATACTACCCTCTGTGTAAAGATTCTTCGAAGCTAGGGCTACAGCCGTTCGAAGCTGAGGTCTGCACTACATCCTCCTTGATCCTGCTTCTTACATAGCTCCGAAGAGCGTGCAGAACTGCAGAACTGCGGCATTGCAAGCGACTGGTCCATCGTTCCCTTGCTTCTGTTTCATCCCTTTCATGCCCCGGCCCTGCGACCTTCTAGCACATTCATCGGCCCATGGAAAAAACTGTGGTTGCCTGCCAGGTTCGATGAGCCTTTTGGTCGAACCCGTGTTGAGCCCGAGGGTCTTGCGAAGCTACGATTTGCGAAGAACGTGGTATGCTCTACGAAATTCGACGAGTAGTACCACTTCACCCATGACTTAACGTGAATGCATGGCTATGTCGCCGTTGCCGTTGACGAGCAGACTTTCGAAGCCAAGTCTACATGCCCGTGGCAACTTATCAGCTGCAGGGGCGAGATGAAAGCGTCGGCAAGAACGAGGAAGGAGCCCGTCGCATCCCAGACGAGGCGAAACCGACCGTCTGGATGCCACGGTCCCAGCCGCGAAACAGTGTCCTCGCTCGAACTTGGATGTGCTGGATTGCTCTGAAACTGGAGGTCCATCCCGCCTGTCTGGCCTGCCTTCTTTGGCAACCTTTGCTTAACTTGCAACAGGCGTCCTTGGTCGCAGGCTGGAGCTGCTCGCTCTCGATAAAAGCCTGTGATGACTCCCGCATCCGCGTCCTTACGGAGTCTAGGCTGCCATCTCGATATGACCGCTCCATCCATCTGGAGTGAAGTCTCATCTCTCGGCTCGAAACTTCCCCAAAGCAAACGGCGTAGCGCCTGCACGACAACATCGTGGCAGGCAACTGCAGGCAACGGCTGCAGGCTGCAGTGCACCTGGAGAAGTCGCCGAGTTCATCCTGATTCGTCTTTTTGCGGCCGAGCAGAGCGCTCGGCTCAGATACCTTGGACACTGGACGAGCTCATGGCATCATACCGACGGCCCTACAGGCATCTTTACTCATTGAACTTTCCCATCTGGAGTTTTCCTATTTCTAGATTCTGGCTACAAATACCTCCAATATGTTAGCGTCTCGGCAGCATCATGGTGCCTGCATTGCTCCGGACAGCATCTGTATCAATATCATCTACAATATCTATATTCGATTTTTAGCCTGGGAGCAGGAGCATCTTCCTCGATCTCTGTAGCTGGCTGTGTACCGCCTTCTCGTGTGGAAAGGGCACTTTGAAGACCATCCAGCTTGACCTGCCATCGACACGACATCCGAAATCGCAGCCAATGTGGAGTACTTAAAGCCGTCCCGCTCGAAGCCTTCATCCGGTGCTGGAACTCTGCCAGCTCCGCACGCAGCGACTCGAAGCCTTCTGCGGTCAGGAGTTGCCTGGCCAGGCGTCGCATCAAAAAGTTCAAGGTAAGCTTGGTTCTCATGGCTACAAACGGAGCAAGCCTGCGCAAGTGGCTATCGACAGCGTCGCCCACAGTGGGAGTCATCGCTTTCTGAGACAAGTAAAGCTTTCCGCCGAGTCGTGGCACCATGACGAAAGATTGGTCGGCAAACCAATGCAATGTGAAGTTCCTGCCCTTGCCGTCTATAGCTACGAAATACGCGGAGCTGCATGTCCGCCACTGAGCCAGAGCCAACGGGTAAACGTGCAACATGGTGCAACGTGGTCTTACCGACGTGTGAGGGAAGCTCATATGAGGCTCATCCGGCTCTGAAAAGCGCGCCGCCGCCTGCAGCTCTGCGAGGCCCGGCCGGCCTGGCCGGCCCTGGGGCCCTCCCAGCAGTCTTTGCATCTCCGAGAAGTCCTGCTGGAACTCTGGCGCTTTCCTATGCTCTTTGCAACCACACCGCCGCAACGCCGCAACGCCGCAACGCACTGCTCTGCTTCGACTTGGTCGCCTCCAGCCTTCCGCGGTCAAGACCCCCTTCCAGAAAGTGCGGCGGGAAGGAGCCAGGCGACCCCAAAACATCCTCACGAAGAAAATGCGGGGGATTGACTCGGACGTCTCGGCCCGGCCCATGATATCTGTCCTTGAATGCTTCGAGTTCAAAGTCGGCATCCTCACCCAGCAGCCGCTGAAGGGCAGGTGGCATGCCCGAAGCACCAAGCAAATCCTGACGAGGTGCTCGTAAGTGGCTTGCTGTCGGATCTTTATCCCCGTAGAATTGGTGAACAGCGTAAACGCTCTCATCTCCTTCCGTACCCGGTCTTGTCTCCCCTGCTTGTGCCGTTTCTTTGGTTGCCGTCTTGCACGTGTGATATCCCGGCCGTCATTGGAGGTGTTAGCAACTGCTCCCTGGCTGAAGTGATGCAGAGTGTATACGAGGTACTCTTTGCTCCTTTTGGCCTGAAGTTGTCTGACTCCCCGAGCTCACCTCCAGCAGGTTGTTCGCCTGCCTGGTTTTTGATTTTCTTGTCCTTCGAGGCATCTCGCCCCTGTCACAGCAAGAATATTTTCGGACGATGTGTGATGAAGCCTGGTAACTCAGTTGTTGTCTTAAGATACCAGAGAAGGCGAGCTAATTCTTAATAGAAGAGTAACCTGATGTCGAGGCGGGTCAGCGTCACTTGGAATTGATGATGCAGCCGGCAGAAGCTGCAGAATGTTCGTCCGTTCCGTCTACCTATGGGTCCCAACCAACCGATTCCCGGCGAACGCTAATTTGTTCGCTTGTTTTTGCGTGCAGTCCGACTCCTGGCCACAGCTCTTCATGGGTGGCAGGCCCGCAAGCTTCCTCTTCCTCTTCTTCGAGTTTCAAAGGCTTGAAAAAGGCAATTGGCCGCCCGGGGCATCCGGGAGAGCCGAAGCAGAATTCACAGACTGAGGGCAACATGCAGCTCGAGGAACTGAACTGCCCAACCCGACAAATCGGACGATTGAGATCTCCCGCTAGCTTGCTTGCTGCGTTGCTGTGGAATCGGTACGAAAGCCTTCACCCCTTCCGCACCCGATGCCAACGCCTGCCCTTGCGTGACATCGTCAGAATTTGGTTCAGACGCTCCCCACGCCGACGAGCCCACACGAGCCCAAAACGTGCTCGACTTCAACGGAGCGTTGTGACCGAATTTAGTCGGCATATGAAGTGGAATGAACTACCTTTGCTGTCGGGCTTCCACACACTACTGTGAGCTGCAAGCATCTCAGGCTACATGAGGGTTGCGACGACTTGCTACAAGTACTGTCGGGTCCGTGCGGCTGTGCCGGCGTGCAGGTGTGCGGGTGCCGGACAAGCCAGGTTTCATGTTTGGTTCAATTATCGTCTGCGCCGAAAGTAGCAATTGAAGAGCTACAGGCAAAGTAGACCCACATAGTCAGACTCGTGCACTGCCACAGGAGCTTCTTCTGCAGGGCTTAGCAACGACTGTTCCAGGATGTCAATGTCAGAGGGACAGCAAAGAGTACCGAGAGCCTCCAGCCCATCCAGGCCGTCCAAGCCGAAGCCCATGCCTGGTACCGGGTTATGTTTTGCCATTGAGGATGACTGCACGCGTCCAAGCGCCTTCTGTGAATCCGCCCAGTAGGTCCTGCCCGGCGTCGAAAGTCTAGACAGCCGGCTTACAGCAAGACTTGCGCTGGCGAAGTCTGTGACAGACGGTTCACCTCTGCTTCATCTTCCTCCTGTGCGGCACATGAGTCACTCATGAGGGACCTTTGACCAAAAACTCACTTTTGCTGGTGCCGGCCTCGTTCAACTCCTCAATACGTTTCTGCAAGCGGCGCAGAAGCCGCGGCTTATCTTGACTCAAGGCCTTGGCCTCCTCCAGAGGAACTCCCAGAATATCCGAGAGCTTCTTCGGCTCCGGCAGAGCCGTTGGCCGCTTGACTTCGCTTTGCTCCTTGAGCCAAGCAAAGCATGAGCATCGGCAGGGCTACCCCGGCTTCGAACCGCACCGCAGCAACAACCTGCTCTCCTACACTATCCTATCCCTTCACTATCGAAGAGTTTTAATCGCTGACAGCATGTGGCGCTCCACTTCTTCCGCACCTCAGCAGCGACAGGTCCGTCATTGCCGGAGAGCTCGGAACCAGCCACGACACGATACCTTCAAAACTGCGTCTGATCATAACAGTGCACATTTGGCTTTGGCATTCAGGATGGTTGATCGATTGATTGCTGGCTTAATCTGGCTGTTCTTGCATACTCAAAGGTCAGAGTCTGCCGTGTTTCTTGCAAGGCCGCATTGTCGCAGCCTGCTTTCATCCTGCAAAGCCTTCAAGTTGTGGCGATGACGGCTATAGTTGTGCACGCCAAGCAGATTCCAACTTCTTGGCACTAGTCTTGATTGCAGGCCATTCTCACAGAACCGCTTGTTCATCTGATCGAAAACACGCCTACCATCGACGAAGTTAAGATCTACACGACAAAGCCCAGCCTGCATGAGTCCGCAAGCCCGGAACGCTTACTTCTGTACACCTGATTTGCTGGATGGTTGCGTCTCCAGCACCTCGTCCAACACCTGAGATGCTGAACACAGCATCTTCATAGGATCGACTCGGACAGTCGAGAGCAGGGATTGGCTGACTGCAGCAAATAAGACCGGACAAGCCTGACAAGCCGATGCATTCCAGGATGCTTTGGCCTTGTCCACGCGCTTTTGCATGTGGGCTCGTATGTCTGGGACTGGTACCTCCAAGCCGTATAGCAGTTAGAAGGGATTTTTGCCAACTTGGCAGGTCGCCACTACCCGCACTACCCTGAACAAAGAAGGCCCAGCCGGGTGCAAGCGCTCTCGACCTACACTCTCCTCAACTCTTCGCCAACGTACAAACTACAGTGTAACGACAGCGTCCAGGGCAGCTCTGAACTATGCTAGTTTGAACCTCAAACAGTCAGGCCAAGGGCACCTTGCAGCCAGGCACAGGCATTACCCAAAAAGCGCTCCAGAGCCCAACAGAGAGGCTCTCAAGGCCACCACGCCCTACTAACGTCACACACAGAATATTCCCCTCTGACTTCGGCGGGAGCACGACTGGTACCTCAAAATTCGCATTGCACCGTGCCACCCGATGTGCACTGCTGGAGGACGATTCGGCACTGTGGCAAGCGTAATTTCGACATTCGTGAATTTTGCATGACCCCTTTGAGCGGCCGAAATTTCAAACCCGCACTCAGGAGCCCTCGGCCCAAGTAAGTTCAAGCCTTCAGATCCCCCAACACGAGCTCGGGACTGCGGCGTTCCATGAATTGTGCGCTGGACATCTAAGGACGGGGCCACGTTGGGACTGTGGAAAGAATGCGACTTCAGTCCACTTCCATCGAAAACGGGCACTGCCAAAGCGGGAGCTGCGGAACCCCGCAGGCTGCGCCGGGTCACGCTTCGTGCTGACCGGCTGACCCTTGCTACTCCGTCTTCACACCTTAAGACCCCCTGAAGAGGACCCGTGGTGTGTGACCACGCTGTTGGGAATAGTCAACCAAATCCAATGTGACGGAGGCGGTGATAGTGAAAACCTACAATCTACAAAGACTATATAGCGAGTTGCGGCATGCAAACCTCTCACTTTGACGTGACTCTGGGAGCACTTAGCCTAAAAACCGTACAAGCAGGAAGTTGGGTTTCGCAAACAGCGAAGTTCCTAAGCCCTGGGTGCCTTCGACACATCTGCTTTGGTGCCGTCAGGCAGTAAGAACTCACCAGAAGGGTCGCCAATGCCAGTGACTTGCTTCATGAAGGACTCAAACGAGTTCTTCCTTTTTCGCTAGCGACTGTTCGGCTTGCTTGAACTGCGGCGGCTTGAACTGCGAAAAAACACAAAAACTGAAGCTTCCAGGGCTCATGCTTTTGATAGTTTCCTTCGCCCACTCCTCACAGTCGTGGAGGTGCTTCCGCTCGAAGTGGATCATCATCAACCGCTTGTTGGAACCTGTGTGTCCACAAATCTGACACTGAAGCTTCCCGCCCTTGGAGACGATATTCCTTAGTGCACCGAGATGTACGTGCTGCAGGCGAGCAAAAGGACCAGTGTCCAGATCTGTCTCTCTGAAAGCATATGGCAGACACTGCACAAGAAGATGAGCGGCTCGTCCATGAATTGCTGCATCTTCTCATGATCGTCACTCCATGGCAGTACAGACTGCATCATGTCGTCCACAATGCCCCCATCTTCCATCATCTCACCCACCCACATGTTCAAAAACTGGTCCATGTCGAAGTCCTCCAAGTCCATGTCGCCAGATTTGTCATACTTGAGCCGTTTCTTGTCATCGGACAAGACTGAATACGCTTCCGCTATTCTCTGGAACTTGAGCTTCGCGTCTGGTGACGGATTCTTGTCGGGATGGTATTTCAACGATTTTTGTCGATAAGCTTTCTTGAGCCTCAGTTCCGTACTAGCAAGGGTCGTCGTGCAAGCTGCTAAGCTGCACTCTGGCAGACAAGCTGTCTGGTGCCAGGCTGCTCGTCTGCCTTGGCCCCTCTCGAAACCTTGGACAAGCTAGTGTACAGTCATCCTTCAAGTTCTTACTGAGAGTCGCAACAAGAGATCGTCTACTGAAGAGCACCAGAAGCCTGGCAAGCCTTCCTGCAGATCCTAGTGGCTCCAAGAATTTTGTACAAGTCCTTCTCATTAACATCCACCTGGCACTGGCTGGCTTGCGAAATCGCGCCACCGTGGTGCTTGCTGCAGCTATCTGCGGCCTCTTCAAATTCCGCTTCCTCAGCCATTGCTTTCGGAACCCTGGAGCACGATGCTGCTGCTGCTGCTGACATGTACAACGGCGTAGTGAGGATGACTCTCGCCGCATGGCAAAGTACTTCATGTACCATGCACCTACAGGGGGCGAGGGGCAAGGGGTCAGCTGATGAAGAGACCTGGTGGCGAACCTGAAGCTACTGGGCATGTTGCTCGCTTGCCACTCGCATCTACAGTCCGTGCACGTCTGTGCCACGCAGATGAAGCAGTGTGCGAGCGCCTTGTCTTTGAGGCTTCATGGCCGCTCGAAGGCTGCTTCCCAGCATGTCAACTACCGCTTGATCCAACTCGAAGCTCGTTTGGTGACAGCTGTGACTGCAACAAGACACACATCAGCAAGAAGCACGACCTTGGCAAAGCCAGACAGCGATGCAGCTTTGCGATTCCATTCCACGACCTTGGTCGGATAATGGCTGATGCCACGCGGCCACTGCGTATACGACTGTGCACATGCTGCGTTGCACTAGCAGTGCTGCTTGCAACATCGCCCGCCCTTCACTGTTCAAGAACGTGCAACACACTTGCAACCAGTATGCCAAACAACAGTTCTCGCTGAGCCACAGGTGAATGCGGCCAGCCTGTTTGTCGGGCCCGCCGACTGCCGACTAAACGCGACATTATCTCGTGCAAAGCCTGCAATCCTTCAAGAACTACTTCTGAAGGTACCGGCAGCGATGTGAATAAGCCAGTTGAGGTCAGCTCTTTTCCTGCGCCAATGGGGCACGCTCGGCCGTCACTAGGCCTGCTGGCCACCTGCTCCAACACCCGAGCCATCTCACTTCTGAAGACTTTGCCAGGATGGCATCCAGTTCTGGATGCAAAGGAGGAAGGTTCGGCGCCTCAGACGTCGCCAGGGTAATCTAATGCATGAGGCCTGTTCGAAGTCGATGCAGCCTGCACTGTGAGATCCAGAAAATCTGATGGCCTCTTGTGACGAGGCTGCTTAACAGCACGTGGGATGGATCAGCGCAGCGTTGTGGCGGCAAATGCAGCCCTGCCGGCACGGCAGGAGTTATAGTCAGGACAGAGGATGTCCAAGCTTCCACGAAATACCGCGTAAGCCAAGCCTACCAGCTACGTCGACTGTAAAGCTATGAAAGAAGATCGAAAAAGCTTGGGAAAAGACCGACATGGACAGAGCGCTGGGAAGCTTCGCCCTACTCGCAAGACAGGCACAAAATAGCAAAGTGGACGCCACACAACGCCCATCATGATCCCCCCGCATGGTATCGCCCCTGCCGAGATCAAGAACAATACTGCTAACAAATGGCGGTACTTCTATAAACTCCAATCGGGCCAAAACGGCCACACTAAGATAATTTCACAGCATAATCGCGGAACAGACAACAATTGTAGAGAAAAGCTCAGGGGGCTCAGGCCCTATATGCCTATATGTCATACACCGCCCCAACACAGCTTTTCTGCTTAGGTAATCGTTGTTCCATCAAGTGGCAACACTTCGTTTCGGGATTTTCGCAGCCCCTGCTTACGTGCAGAGAGATGCTGGATCTTGTACGCACTGAGGTTCTGATTGGAAACTTCTTTGTCTGTGCCTGCTGGCAAGCCAGTGGGTACGCCGGCTGCCTGACACGCAGGGCAGATGATTCGTCTTAGTGTGCAACTGCATCTTCTTATGCATGCGTTTTCGCGCCCATAAGCACATGAATCAAAGGTTCGAAGGCTTAAATCAGCTCAGCACAGATTGCAGTCTCCACTGGAGCCAAGTAGCTCCGAAGCATCTGCAGCCACAACGGCCACGTCGTCCAAGGCTATACCCTCGCCACCTGAATCTCGCAGACCGGGAATGGTCATCTTCCAGCACTCCAGTTCGGCAATTCTGTGGCATCCCATTCGGCCAACCGGTAGGCACGAAGGGAATGAGAGACAAAAGCAACAAAGAGATGCAATCGGGCATTTCCATGACAGGGCGCCTCGAGTGAAATCGCCAAGAATTGCGATTCTGGAAACGTTTGTCCTAAGTTCTCACAAAGCAAGCACTCTGAAATTGCACGGTGTGTCATGCTGCGTTGTGCCGCACTTTCTCTTCAGCATGCCCATTTCCGATCTTCACTGGCCTCCGAAACTTATGGGCCGAATCGAAAAAGTTGCTGGCCTAGCGTCAAGATGGCCGCGATCTGGCATGCTGTCGCATATTGGAAGTCCGCAGCAGAATTCAGGGGGTCGTAGGACCACCTGCCGGCGGCAGCTCATCCCTCAAAACGTGTTGTGCAGTTGCTTCTGCTCGGTGGAGCTAGAACACCTGACTGCCGCCCGGCCCATTAAGCTATGTGCATGCACCAGCCTTCCGTTTTCATTCAGCAGGAACTCCATGTAGACTTCGTTCCCGATCCAGCGCAGGGTATCGTCCACAAAACCTTCCAACAATGCCGAAGTCAGAAGCAAAGCTGTCTTGATTCAATGTTCCTGCGTTCTGCTGCGGATGCTACATGCTGCGACACTCCGTTGACATCCCGATGGTTTCGTTGAGAGACCTCCATTTGCGAACCGAGCCACGAATTATGCGAGCACCGTGGCCTGTGTCGCAGGACCTGCAGACAGACATCGTGCCCAGATGTGTCCAGCGCGCAGCTCAGCTGCATCTTCGTTTTTCTGGCACATTGGCTAACACAGTCTCGGGCAGCACGCATGTCGGATTCTTCAACACATGCACAATCTTAACCCCTGAGGGCGCGAGCTCACACTCGATTGTGACCCAGTCCAAAGGATCGTTCCTCGGATATCACTCGGGATGCTGCAACTTCAAGCATTGCATGATCTACAGCAGTGACCCGTGGCTGCCTGACAATATCGCAGCATCATCGTCATCGTTGCCGCGATCGTTATCATGCTCTTCACCACCGTCACCACCATCGCCACCACCACCACATAGCCGCCACAAACACTCTCAGCTCGGCCACTACAAATCTACTAGTACCACCACCATCACAACCTCCTCAAATCCCCGCCGCGACCATCAATCACCCACACCAGCTCTGCCACAGCCGTTTTGCTTATGAGTTTGCTTCGAGTTGTGCGCGACCAGCGTCAACTCCAGGAACTCGCCATACTGCGCGCGGATCCGGAAGCGCAAAGTTCCTCCATATGCCACTGCCATCTCCTGCAAGCCATGCCATACAAAGCCCAGGACATGTCGTCGGAGCGTTTCTGAGACAGAGAACGACAAAACGGGCTGATAAAACAGTCGATTGCACAGCGGACAGGTTTCATGCGAAAAGCACATGCGCCCCTGACTGGAGGTGGCTCCTTCTTGTGATAAACACTCGGGGACGCTTCGAAGTACCACTTGGCTAGATCAATGCCAGTGGCGAAGTCCAGGCTTTGGACTTCGTCGGCACCTTGGCTGTCACTCAGGGGAGGATGGTCCGTATGTTGATGCATTCTTGACAATGCCGAGCTGCCATAAATGTAGTGGTTCAGGCCACCCCACGAAACAGCCTGGTGCCTCACCCCAGCACTGGGCGTGTTTCCTGTTGCCAGCAGTGTTCACTTGCACTTCGACGCACGCTTCAAACACGCAAGTCCATCGGCAGCCAGCCGAGTTTTCCCCCAGCCTCCCACAACTTCAAGTTGACCGGATACTGTCCAGCCATCCGCTCCATCTGCCTGAGTCAGTGATTTCAGGGCCACAAGCCTGCTAGCCGCACAAGACCTGCCACTTCTAAGGCCACGGCTAGATTAAAGTCAGAGCCGGCAATTTGCCGATGAGGGTTAACCTGAGGCAGCAAGGCCATTGCGTCAGCAAGGCCGTTACGGCTTGTTCCGGGGCCGTGGCTAGTACAACGAGACCTGGTTCAGATTGGACATCGATGATGGTTTCGCCATCTGCCGATCAGGGATACACGCTGGTTGAGGCTAGCTGTTGTGTTGAATCTAGACCACGTCGCACAGCACCATCCCAAGTGCAACTGTCCACATGACATCCTCCAGCCTTGACTAAGTCCAATAAGCGACCGCACGACGAATGTGAACCTCGGCCATATGGTGGCAGCAGCGGCGCAACTGCAGTGATTTGGGCTTTCTTTAGAGCTGCAGGAGAGAAAATGAAGCTCCAGAAATGCAAAGTTGTCCGTCGCGTTGGCAGAACACTCGACCAGTGCAAGTGAGGCACGTCGTCCAAGCATTCGGAGTGGGCCATTTGTTTTGAGGGGGGACATAAACGACCTGCACGAATACCCGATCAGCCCGGATTAGCATGCGGGACTTCGCAAGATTTCCATGCAAACGTCAAGCTCAGTTCAGGGTGAAAGGTAAGGGCTCTGTGTAGTGCGGTACTCCCACCTGGTGCTTCGGATCTGTCACCAGAAAGGGAAGCAGATGCGGACCGATGGGGTCTGGTGCCTACAGTGGAGGATTCAGCGGAAAGCAGGTGACAAAGCAAGACGAAGGTCATCTCGCTGCACCTGCAGGGGCTCGGAGCCGAAGCTGCGAAAGTTCGGGGAGGTCTCGTAAAGCCTCAGGAACTGCTACCTGTTACCACTGCTACGAAGACCAGGGAAGCGCACGGAACGATCGCCTGACCACCCCCCGTCTTTCAAACGCTAAGATTGGCACAGGCCCTCTTCTGGAAGCGTCAGGATATAGTAACTCGGTCAAGGCCCGCACAACGAACTCAGAGCGTTGCACGGAATGCCTTGCTCTGGGATGCAGCCGCGTCGCTCAAGATCAGTAGTTCCGCCTACGAAGCCCTCCAGTACGCAAACCTTCGCCGCAAGGTTAACTGCAACGTGGACTGTCAAGGCACTCTGGGCAGACTGCGGATTTACTCACGGGTTCGTGACGAAGTGCTGTGGGCGTATCCGCATCCACCGCGCAGGCGGTGTGCCGGGCGATGGGATCTCTCACATAGGATTGCAGATCGGATAAAATTTCCCCAGTCCTTAATGGCCATGGACTGCGCACTAGGTCTCACTGTACTTCCAACCCAAGCTGCAGCAGTTGCTGTTCACTCGCCGTTTCTTCTTGTTCTCTCCTCCGTGTCACCCAAGGATGCTCAACCCTAGCCCGTAACCTAGCGAGAGACGCACCCGACCAACTGTGCATCCTGCATGCCCTTGTTGGAAGCAGTGCGCTTTAGCGACCAGCATTGCAGAGTCTATGAAAATCGCTCTAGGGCCTCTCAGCCTTCTGCATGCTCCCTGAGCAGTACAGCTCGCAGTATCACGGGACAGGATGCAAGAGTGGGGATATCTGAGTACTCTCTGAAATCTACACGAGATCCGCAGGTCTGTGGGATCTAGAACCTCGCTTATCCCCTTTCTGTCGCTGCGGAGGCTGAGGCGCTCAATGGCCGAGATCGGCCCAGGAATCGCTCCGAGCAGGCCCCAGGCCCACGTGGCCCACATGGCAAGGAGGCTCAGGGCTCTGTCTTCGAAGTTTGGGGTTGGCGGTTGGGCGGGTGGGCTCAGGGCTCTTGGTGAGCTGAGGCAGTGGGTTGTCATTCGGCTGCAGCTCAGGCCAGTGGCGTGCTTCATGTGGTCACGTCAATGTCGGTTCTAAGTCTGGATGCGCTAGGACCGCTAGGAGTCCATGCTGCAAGCTGCGATCGACTTGGCACTTTGGAAATGGCCCGTCTCTCACAGTGTGACAGCTCGATCAGGCTTGGACAAAAAACTGAGGTCTGGGCATGCCCCTGAAGAGAGACCTCAGGAACCGACCGTCGGGAGTGCGCTCTGGCACTGTCCCAGTCTGGCTCAGGCAAGGTGCTCCAAAGATTGGCGCATTGGCAGTCTCCACAAACCGAGCCAAATCCTCTGCCAGTCTGAAGCCACGGAGAAACTCTCTGCGTCTCAAGCTCCCTGTGGCGAAGCATCCGGCTCGACATTCCGCACTCATTCCGCTGTCCTCTGCGATGCCCAGTTGTTCAGCCATGACCTCGACGTCACATCTTCAAGCCACAGTTCGAAATGCACATGTATGAACAATGCGGTTCTGCAGGGTCCCGCGCTCGATTCAATTCTGTCACATCCTGGCCTACGCAAAGAACGCCAGTGACCTGCACAGGCAAAGAAACCAAACAAAAGCATCTCGTCAAGCAACATGCCCCCCCCCTCGGCAGCTCTTGAAACTCCATGCGTAGCTCCTGTATACGGCCCGGCGCCCGGCCTCCCCATGCTCGCCCAGCCGGGCAGATGCATTCAGGTGCACCGTGCGTCTGGAACCTTCCTGCAGGTCGACGTATAGCAGACTTTGCAAACTTTCCGAATTTTCAATGGATCAAGGCTGCTAATCTGCTAATTCAGCGGGCGGGTTCCTTCTCGCGACGCGTGTGCGACATCATCGCGAATCCAAACTTTCTCAGGTCCCGCTCCGACTCTGAGCACTTAACTATGCCCACACAAATAGGAGCTACAGGCAAGGCTCCCAATAGTCCACGACCCATGGCCCCGTCAGAATGCAAGGGCAAGTGTATCATGCAGTTTGTTTCAAAGCGGGCCCGGCAGCACCGAAAGATGTGCAAGCCTCGCAACTCTCGCAACGCACGAAGCCAGACACTGCCTTTATAGTTCTTGGGACTTGCCAACACGCCTTGCATTGAACGCCTGGCCATCCTCGCCTGCTCTTCGATGCAAAACTTGAAGTTTTCCACCTCCAGAACATCTCAGTCAAAGGTCCGAGGGCAAGAGCACACAGCATTTGATGTTTGAGGCTTGGAGCCACATCTCATCTCTGTCAAACTGGTGAGACAGCAGCAGCTAAAATTAGCTACACCTGCACCTGCAAGCGACTCTTTGCCTGTAGAGTTCTTTGACTGTTCTTTGTTGAACCTCTCGCGTCTTTCAGGTGCCTTCTCACCGTTGAGCGCCCGATGGAGCATGTCAGCGACATCCTTCGCACAACTAGCGTGAAAATGGGAGCAAGGTGTCACATTTGTTGTTACATCGTATTTTTGTATGCAAGTGCTAATGGCAATGGTTGGAACTCCAGGTTTGAGCGCATTTTCCAGAACTTCAGCAACTCGAGGTCACTGCGGGGTCGGTTTCCGCGGGAACATGAAGTGCAGTTCGACCTGATATTTCCGTTTCGAAGACACAAATATCTCTTAAACTTCCTAGGCCGGCGAAACGTGAGGAAAACCCTAACGTCGCAATCAGCCTCTCCCCCAGAAACCTGGAAGCTTGAAGCAGAAATAGAAACAAACAAACCCACCATGTCGCAGTGGGCACGCCAAGCTGGGAAACCAAAGGCGTTTCTGGTGTGCCCCGCGCGCGGCCTACGCGCAGACGGAAGGGCTACACCATCCAAGAGCCTAACCCCTAAACTAAACCCCATGCCCGAAACCGCAAAACCCCGTCCCTGACTGGCCTCGCCTAAAAATCTCTCTGGCCACTAGCAAGGGGAGAACCGCGTTTTCACTTTTCATTTTCAAAGTCAACACTGAGTCAACACTGCGAAAAGAAAAAGGCCAGGTCCCCTCTCGTCTTGTTCATTTTCATGCTTGCACGTCCGAACAGTGAAGGCATAAAGTTTCTCCCCTGCTTCCAGACTTTGAGGGCAGGTTTAATGACAGGATTTGGGCTTTTGTTGCAAAAATGCCTCTAGTTGGACGACTTCTTGGGTACTTTCGGCGCTCACACTCGGACAGGGGATGGTCAAAATGGCCAGAATCGCTCGAAAGTACCACTTAAAATGCTTACGATTTGGGTAGTTATGGGTGCTTGGGAAAGCTGAAGATGGTCGAGCCGTCACCTTCCCGGCCGAGGAATAAGCAACAAAAATGCGCTAGGTTGGCTCCTTGGGAGGTGCTTCGGAGAGATTCAGGAGGCTCCCCAAGACCGATAAAAGTCAAAAGCCAAAATGCCAATTCTTGGCTCCTGTGGGAAGCCCGAAACAATCAAAGCAGCGAAATTCACGATTTGGTGCTCCCCCAAGCCTGCAAATCGTGCGAAAAAATCACCAAAACACGAAATCTTTGCAAAGATGCCAATGCTTTGGATACTTGTGGGTGATCTGGGAAGCTCGGAATGAACGCAAACCCTGCAGAATAGGCAAACGCACGCATTGATGTGTTGGCTAATTTGCGGTTCTTTGCGGGCAAATAAATTTAAATAAATTAATCAAGTCACCTGAATTGAATTGTGTAATTGGTTCGCTTGGCCCGAAAGATAAGCCACAATGCCTACCTCCCAACATGGTCGAAAATTGGTGAAACTTGCAATTTGGCGCGCCCACCACTCACGCCATGGCCATGGCTGCATGCAAAAGAAGACGGCGACGACCGGAGTTAACGATCTTTCGGGCTTTGCCTTATCTCTTGACCTCCACTATGTCACTAGGCCTTTTGCATCCCGGTCTCTGACTGCTGGGGCCTGCCCTGCCCTCCGCACAATCCTGCTTTACTTCCTCGCTCTAGGCCTAGACTTGTCCTAGGTCCTCACCATGGCCTAGCCCTGGCCCTGGGCCTACGGCCTCCGGGCCAAGCCAACCACTGGCCGAGTCTGTACACCTACTTGTAGCTGGAGGCCTGCCCATGCAGCAGCCTACGTTTAGGTGACCTGAATGCAAGGCCGAGAATATGTAACGGCTAGTGAAACAGATGCGGAATTTCTTCTCAGACGCAGCGATCGAATGACCACGCTTCACTGATGTGACGCAGCGGGACTGAGGCATTGGCCTCCTGATCCTCCTTCAAGACGAAATTGTCGACCAAACGTTTGCCCATTGTGTCCTGGCATAGCAGGAAGTCCGCACTCTGGCTGCAGAGCTGAGAGCGTTGTCACTCACGCTGTTTTACCAAATGCAAAGCAGCTCGGCGGCGTAGCAAGCAAAGCTCGAGATACAGCCTGCAAAAAAAGGCCCCGGTCCTCCTTGGACCAACCGGACAGCTGAGCCTCATCTTTCGCATCTTCCGTGCGCCAGATTGCTGGACGCATGGCCGTGGCTATGCTATATCATATATCTGCTGAGGCAAGAAGATGGTCTGTCCATGGCATCTCTCTTTCGCCAGAGTTGTGGTAAAGGGTGCCTCTGTCTCTGCCTCTCTCTCTCCGTCCCCAGGCTGCCCAGGCTTGAGGGCACGCCCCCGCGGGAGCAGCCCGTTGCTGAAGGGACGCACGGTATTACGTGCGATAGATGTCTGATCCCCTCCACGGGCTCTCTCTCTCTCTCTCTCTCTCTCTCTCTCTCTCACGGACTCGAGTCGATCATATGGAGGGCTGGCTGAGCTTGGTAATAACTGTAGGTACCCCTGAATGTGAAGGCTGACCTGAACGATTGTACTCTTGCTCACAGCCCGAAAGCCAGTCTCTGCGAGCTGTCGATATGTTCACGATGGCTCTCAGTGTGCCTCGCCGCGGTTCACAACATGTACAACAAGTTCACAACACTCTAGATATGCACACTAACTCTCTGTCTCTCTCTATCTCTCTCTCCTCTTTCTCTCTTCTTCAGCGCAGCCAAGCGAGCACGAGCACGAGCAGCTCTCACACTCCCGACGCAGGTTCACGCCCTGGTTCGTGTCTTGTTTAGAACGCGAACTTCGGAGAAGAGGACTAGAGTCTCTCGCAGTAGCACATCACGCACGAGCGAATTCTCTGGTATTTGCAGAACTTCCTACACCTCGACTAAACAACACCAATCCCGATAGTCCCGGATGTTTGTGGTGTTTGTGTTTTTTCCCTCCTAGCATACAAAGCAAGGTTTCGGGGTCTGCGCAGTGCGGGCCTCCTTTTGTTGCTTGGATGATTTCATCCGACAGGACACCCCACCGGTGATGAAGGCCAAGACGATGACTTTTACAACCAGCAAACATCCCTTTCCTGCCACAACTTGCCGACATCTTGCAATACAACTGACGATTCATTCATTATAGCCGAGAAAGTTGAGACCCGCCCGACCTGCCCCTGAGGCAAACACAATGTGATGGTTCCATTCGTTCACGTTGCCAGCAGGATCTATACCCACGATGCAGGCATGCGCAGTCTCAATGAGCCTGTCAAGGGCTGTCAAAGCTAGAACATAGCATCTAAACAGTCTATACTCTGGCGGCAGTCCGCCTTTGCAGATCCTCCGCCGTCCGCGTCGCCTCCTGCATGCTGTTCCTTGGCCAGCTAGGCTTACAAAGCAGGTGATGCGTCTGCCATGTAGCAGCATGCATGTAGCCTTCTGTGCCTATGCAGATGTTTAGGTATTTATATACATACATACATACACACGTACGTACATACATACACGCACATATACACGTAAACACCAATACATATACACATATAAACATCCACCTGTGCACAAGTAGGAACATACACATACACATACATATACACATACGTTGTACACGTACATGTACACGTACATGTATACGTTCCTTTATACATACATGTAAATGCTTATGTATATGTACATGTGAATAGGTACATACATACTCTGGCGCTTAGGGGCGTTGTCGTAATTCAAACCCTAAGAAACACCAGCCCCTTTCCTTTAACAAACCTATAAAACCCAATCCAAAAAAACGGAACCAAAAAAAACAAAACCAAAAAAATAAAAATCAAAACCAAAAAAACAACAAAAAAAAACAACAAAAAAAAAAAACACATTATTTCAGTGCTCTTCCAGAATAACATTAGAAATATACACAAATGGGAGAGTTCTGAAAGAATTGTTTTTTTTTGTTTTTTTGATTTTTTTGGTTTTGGTTTCTTTGGTTTTGTGGGTTTTGGTTTTTCAGGTTTCGACGCTTTGAGACACATTGGCTACGTGACAGACAGTTCAATGAATCGCTGCGCGTTCCAAAAGAAGCCGATGCATGTCAGTCGTGTGCTGCATCACATATATCGCTCATGCATCACTGGTCTCACTCATGCCGTATACAGTTTGTGATTCGCAGTGTTCCGTACTCAAGCCTAGTATAGCTTAGTTCTATTTTTCCGGTGACTCATATCTGCACAGCAGTCGCGATTCATGACAAGCTTCCGGTGGCCTCCCCAATATTTATTAAACTATCTTGGTTGAAAAGGACTGTAGTGATACAACATGAAACTAACGTGCAACCTCTCACCAACTGAACTAGTATCATTCCAACCACTATATTAAGTAATCTCCTTAGTCTTGTACTCTACTAGCCTTAAACATTAGAAACCACTGAGATGTAATAATGTAAGCCTTCACATAACATGACTAAAACACAAATGAAAAACTTAGACAACTTGCTTTGTATTAACCTCTACACACAGCTAACCTAGATCATCTAGTGTTAGTAAGTCATGTTAATACTGCACAAGACAATACATATAATAGTCCTTATGGGGTAGCATTGATTGTACTTCATGGTAAGACATAATGAAAAAGTGCAACAACATAATAAGAGTCATGAAAATCTATATCAATAGAAGCACAGATTACCAAGTATAATACCGGTTGAACCACCTATTGTAAACAGACTGTATGAAAGATATACTATAACAGTTAACATTACTTGTGAAATAGTATCAGTAGACATGCATTACCGCTGTCAAACTCACATTTCAAGAACGTACCAGTCAACTCGTTCAAGTTCGACGTTTCGACACGAGCACACGCTTAAGAGCAACACTGTGCTCTTCCTCCCAAAACTAGCTTTTTCCTAAGGAAAACCAAAAAAAATGTGAGACTATGTGGCCAGACTTGAAAAAAATGTTTTTTGGTTTTCTCTAGGAAACGGATGGTCTGCGACGGAAAAACCAAGCTTTTCCTAGGAAAAAATTGATTTTGGTGTGAAAAACAATTTTTTTCCTAGGGAAAAGATGGTTTTGGGCCAAAAACCAACCTTTCCTGGGGAAAAGAAAAAAAAAACATCTTTTGGTAAACTATACCGCCGGACTCCAGAAATGTGGTTTTTTGTTTTCCCTAGGAAAAATTTGGTTTTCACACCAAAACCATCCTTTTCCCAGGAAAAAGGTTGTTTTCCATACCAAAACCATCTTTTTGCTAAGGAAAAGTTGGTTTTTCCACCAAAAACCATCTTTCTCCGATGAACAACCAAAAAAAGACAATTTTTTGGAGTTCGGCCGTATAGTTTTCCGAAAAACTGTTTTTTGGTTTTTCCTGAGAAAAAATTGGTTTTCCCCTCCAAAACCGTCTTTTTCCTAGGAACTAATTGTTTTTCACGTCAAACCCATGTTTTTCCTAGGAAAAATTGGCTTTTCACTCCAAAACCAAATTTTCTAGCGAGGTCCTGCAGATCTCGGACCACCCTCGAGTGTCCCAAGGCATCCAGCGCTTGCAGCGCAAGGCTATGCGCCGCCTGGAGGTTGGCCTGTAGGATCCGAAAAGGGTCTGGAATTAGTTTGGTAATTTTTTTTTTTTTTGGGTGGCATTTTTTTTTGTGGTTTGCTTGGCCGATCCCTGTGGAGGGTTCATCGGGGACGTAGAAAATTTGCACCGCACCACAGCGCCAGCGCTTCGACGCGCAGGATCCCTGTGGAGGGTTCATCGGAGTTTCCTTGATGTCGTCGTGGTCGTCGTCCTGGTTGTTTGTTGTTGCTGTTGCTGTTGCTGTTGCTGTTGCTGTTGTTGTTGATGATGTTGTTGTTGGTCGTGGTTGTTGTTGTTGCTGCTGCTGTTGTTGTTGTTGCTGTTGTTGCTGTTGTTGTTGTCGTTGGTTGCTGTTGTTGTGGTTGTGGTTGTGCTTGTGGTTGACAGGGTGAGGGATCAAAAAAAATTTAAATAAGGATCAAAAGATTAAAGCACCAGGGTCAAAAAACTAAAACAATGATGAAAAAATTAAGTCACGTAAAATACAGCAATTCCTGGGGCAGAGGCATAAAAAAAAAACAAAATAAGGATCAAAAAAATTGAATCACTCAAAATACAGCAATTCCTGAATTTCCCAAGGGAAAACATTATTTTCCTATGGATTTTCTTTCATTTCCTTAGGATCTGATTGGTTTTTCCTCGGGGAAACACGATTTTCCTACGGATTCCGTGGTATTTCCTGAAATTTTCCCTGGTTTTCCCTAGGAAAAACACCATTTTTCTATTACTTATGGCATTCGTGTCATTTCTTCAGGTTTTCAGGAGGAAAACATACGTTATCTTTGGTTGTTCCTCGGGAAAATCAAATTTTCGTTGCAATTTCGCATTAGGACGGAATTCGTGTTGTAGCTGTTGCTGGTATTCCGCTTCATCACCTATCTTAAACACACCCCCTCATTTGGCGATTCTGGTTAGCGGGGGGGTTGGGGGGGGCGCAGCCCCCCCCATTTGCAGACACAACGCTCACATGATGGGTTTCGAAAACACTGTTTGAATCAAGCTTGCACGGCTCGAAAAGCGCGGCGGTGGGTCTTTCGTTCTTCCGTGCCTGTTCGTGTCTCTTCTTCCGTCAGCATTCTATAACATAATATAACATAGTAAACCATAAGAACGACATAAGATGGTTCGACATCACAAAAACCGTGTGACATTTTCTGACATAACAGAACCTTGCTTCTTATAGCATCTAATAAACATAACAAAAGACGACAATACAATATAACAGAAGATAACATAGAACAAAACAAGATCGTAGTTTATAGTGTAGTACATTGTAACATAGTACAATATAGTTTTTATATATAGAACATAATATTTGGTATATAATATAACATCAGGTTACATTATGCTAAATATTTTAGGGTACATTACGATATTATTGCATATTCGATTGGACTATGTAGTATCCTATTGCTTGTATCTTTGTTTCTGTGATTATTTCATGTTCTTTCTCTTTCGTATTTTCCAACTTTGCCTGTTTATTCTGGATTTGTTTCTTTCTTTCGCTCGTTCATTTCTTGTATTTCTTTCTGGTGTTCTTTCTTTATTCATTTCATACTCCCTTCCTTCCTTTCTTTCTTGCTTTCTTTTTCATTTATTTCGTTCTTTTTCTCGTCCTTTCTTTCTTTCGTCCTGTCTTCGATTCTTTCTTTCTTTTCAGATACAGCAATTCTTGAATTTTTCCAAGGGAGAACACTGTGTTCCTATGGATTCTCTTTCATTTCCTAAGGATTTGCTTGGTTTCTCCTCTGGAAGACATGATTTTCCTACGGATTCCGTTGTGTTTTCCAAGTTTTCCTTAGTTTTTCCTAGGAAAACACCATTTTTTTATTATTTATGGCATTCGTGTCATTTCTTCAGGTTTTCAGGAGGAAAACATACGTTATCTTTGGTTGTTCCTCGGGAAAATCAAATTTTCGTTACAATTTCGCATTTAGGACGGAATTCGTGTTGTAGCTGTTGCTGGTATTCCGCTTCATCACCTATCTTAAACACACCCCCTCATTTGGCGATTCTGGTTAGCGGGGGGGTTGGGGGGGGCGCAGCCCCCCCCATTTGCAGACACAACGCTCACATGATGGGTTTCGAAAACACTGTTTGAATCAAGCTTGCACGGCTCGAAAAGCGCGGCGGTGGGTCTTTCGTTCTTCCGCGCCTGTTCGTGTCTCGTCTTCCGTTAGCACTCTATAACATAATGTAACATAGTAAACCATAAGAACGACATAAGATGGTTCGACATCACAAAAATAGTGTGACATTTTCTGACATAACAGAACCTTGCTTCCTATAGCATATAATAACATAATAAAAGACGACGATACAAAATAACAGAAGATAACATAAAACAAAACAACATCTTAGTTAATTTATGTCATTTCGTCTTTCTTTATTTCTCCATTTTTGTTCATTCGTTATGTCTGTATTATTTGCTTTTCTTTGTTTCTAACTCTCGTTCGTCCTTTCCTTGTGTTTTCTTTTTTCTTTCCTTATAGCTTTCTTTATTTATCTATTTGTGTATTTTGGATTTCTTTCTTTCCTTATAACTCTGCTTTATGTATTTCGTTCTTTATTGCTTTCTTGCTTTCTTCCGCTCTTTCTTTGTTTCGTTCTTTCTTTCTTTATGTTTCTTTCTCTCTCTCTCTCTCTCTGTCTTTCTTTCTTTCCTTCGTTCTTTCTTTCTTTTTTTTTCTCTCTCTCTCTCTCTCTCTCTTTCTGTGTCTTCTTTCCTCCGTTACCCCCCCTCCTTTCGTGGATACCTGTTTAATTTTTTTGTGATCCTTATTTAATTTCTTTTTGATCCTTATTTTATTTTTTTGATCCTTATTTAATTTGTTTTTAACCCCTATCCCGTGGTTGTGGTTGTGGCTGTGGCAGAGGACTAGGGGACCGCATGCACCAGGGGACCAGGAGACCACGGGACCAGAGGACCAGCAGACCAGAGGACCAGGGGACCACAGGACCAAGGACCAGAGGACTAGGGGACCGCGAGCAGAGGACCAGGGGACCACAAGACCAAGGACCAGAGGACTAGGTGACCGCATGCACAAGGGACCCTTGGCCGCACCTCGCAAACAAGGGTAGGCCGCACCTTGGAAAAAAAAACCATGGCCCCTATCCCGCTTTACTGACCTAAATTCGCCTCGGCTCGGCTTAGGGTTGAGGGCGTGACTTAAGGACTGATTTATGAGGCTCTCTATGCCGAAGAAAAAAGCCAAGAAGCCGAAAAGCGAAGAAGCCAGAGGCCAAGAAGCCAGGGAAGCCGAGAAGCCAAGCCAAGCGCGCACACAAGCCAAAAAGAAAAAAAATGCACCAAAAAAAAAAAAAAAAAAAGCCTAAAATAAATACGCCTCCATCCGAAAACGCAAATCAAGCCCATGACCCCTCAAAATGGCCCGAAGGTGCGGAGAAGCGCACACGCTTTCACGAAGAGCGTAGCTGACAGCGCTTTGAACCCTCTGCACTTCCCGTATGCTAGGGTGACGGAATACCCAACCCCAAGAGGCCCTGCAGAGCGCCTGGCCCGCAATGACCTGTTTCTTAAAGCCCCAAGAGACCGGCAAAAACCTGACCCTGCGGATGCAATTACGCGACTTCTCAAGAGGAACCTTCCCATCAGCAGAGATGCGTCGCTTCTGCATGGCTTGCAGTTGACACCCTAAAATCTTTCTCTGAGCGGTCACGCGATCCGGAGGAACCCCAGCACTAAGGAAGGCCAACCTGTGCTTCCGACGTCGATGAAAATGAGTGGCTTGCCGTGGTTCTCAACAAGACCCAGGACATCGCACCAATCCTTCCAGTCGGACTTAACTTGAAGCGCTTGCCGAAGCGTGGGGGCCGCAAAGCACCGATCGTCAATGAATGTGCGAATCTTGAGGCCTCGGTGTTCACTGAGCAAGACTTGCGTAGGAACCACTAAGACAGAAACCATCGCTATCAAAGACATGCCGTCCCCCTGTGGGACAGATGAGTGCACATCCTGAACTTGGTCATGAGCATACCCTCCAAAACATAAGATGCGTCTCTGCTGGGACCACACACCGTCCAAGAGCGCGCCACGTTAGGCGGGAGACCAATATGTTGCATCCACGGGATCGCAATGCGAGGATGGAGTGTGTCAAATGAGAGGCTTAAATCGAGCGATATGAGGTACTGCTCGTTACACACCGCATTGTCGATTGCGAGTAAAGCATCATACACGGACGATCCCTTTTTTGCCACCGATGGCCTCCGGTGGCCACCATCCCTGGAGCCATTGTTGGGCGTCACAAGTTTCAAGTAGCGCTCTGCTAAGGGAGCGATACCAAACTGAGAGGACAGTGACTGGTCGAAGTTTGGCGACGTCAGTGGTATCGCTTTCAGCGGCGCCTGGTTTCGGGGCGTGGCATTGGCGAGCCACCTTCCAGGCATCAGGCACCCTACCCTCCTGAACACGCAGCTGAAAGAACCTCAGGACCTCTTCCAAGATAGCATCAGGAAGGTCAGCTACTTCAGTACCGGACCAGCCGTCACCGCCAGCAGACTTGCCTTTCTGCTTGTGCAAAGCTTGTTTGACCTCCGCAAAGGAAAGCCGGCTCCACTGCTGAACAGGGGCAGCGCGCGGGCGCCGAGCCTTGAGAGCCTCCAAGCTCCTTTCACAGTCACACCCTCTATCCCAGATCTTCCTCCAATGCTGCTCAAGAAGCTTTAGGGCCGATGAGGGATCATTGGGCTTAACCCCCGGGAAAGCCTCACTGTGCAAACTAAAAGAAGGCACCGTAGGCGCTTGTTTGAGCCATCTGAAACACTCAGCCGTGCTCTTTCGAACCCGAGTTTTCCAGGTTTGGATGCGCTCTTTGTCCTCCGAAGCACGAAGCTCCGCAAGCAGGCAACGAGCCTTGCGCAACCTTTGCACCGTTTCCGCTTGCTGCAGTTCCGGCCATCTGGCAACCTTCGCCTGCAGACTAGCGTACGCAGAAGAAGACGTTTGACCGTCCTGCTCCAACCTGATCATCTCAGACAACCTAAAAAAGACTTTCTGGAGGGCTCTTTCGCGAAAACTAGACTGGGGAGCCTTCGTAGTGCCCTGAAAAACTTGAGTGCGCTGAAATTTCCATCTGTTCTTCTCGCATTGGTCGGGCCGCCGAGCAGCGAAAACAGCAGGGGACTGTTTATCAGGCTGCGGGAACGAAGAGGCCACAACGTGAATGGCCCTTTTTAGGACGACCTCAAGACGCTGACAGAATCCCTCCCAGACTTCGTTGAGAGTCTCCTGAGAGGCCGAGTCAGGGACCTCAAATGACCCTTGAGAAGTCCAAGCAGCACTGAGAGTACTCAGCCAGATCTCCTGCGAGACCTGATCAGGCTTCAACAGCTCGGGCGACCTAGCCAAAACCGAATGGCCATCGTTGTCCCCCCTAAACCCGAGAGACATCCGAAAGTACAAAATCTTGTAGTCGGCAATAACGCAATCGTCAAAGCAACACGGCTCCTGTAGGGAAACGCCACTCGTGATGCCATAATCAATGCACTTCTTACCACCAAGGCGAGTGGGAAGGGCCCTGCTCATCCTTAACAACCACCAAACCGGAAGAACTCCTAGTGAGCAGGTCAACAAGAGGGTTCTGCGCGGGGGTGGCGTTGTGGTCGCCAAAAGGTGCCCATGGGGAGCTGCCCTCTCTGGAAGCAAGCCACTGCACCATCTGATCTTCAACCTCAGCGTTCCCTCCATTGACGGAAGAGTACAAACACAAGAAAGCAATTCCCTCCACCTGAATCGCCAGCACCTGCTCCTCGCGGTGATGCCAGCTCTGGAGGAAACAAGCACGAAGACCCTTGCGAACAAGAATCCCAACCCCTCTATAACCCTTGCCAGCGGTAGAGTGGCCCCTGATATTCCAGAATCTAAAACCTTGCTTGAAGGCGAAGCGTTGGAAAGCCGCCTCTTCCTCTTCGTCACTAATCCCTGTCTCTTGCATTGACAGGACATCGAATCTGGATGCTGCTTCACGCAGCAGAGTCCAACATCCTTTCACGCCAGCAGTGTTAACACAGGCACCTGTGAGAAAACACTTATGCGGCCCAGGCTGCCTCTCAATGTCCCCGTCCTCGACGAGGCGGCGAACCCACTCGGAAACCTGAGTATGCACCGGCACTCCAGAGACATCAGCACGACCTTCCAGCCTTTTCCAAGCGGCCTGGATTCTTGCTTTGGCATGGGGCAGCTTCCGGCTGTGTGAGCACGTCAGTATTTTTCATGGCGAACCCGACTGCCGCCCCCATAACCTCCAACCTTCGTAAGGCAAGCCACGCACCAGTATTCAAACACCTGTCGAAAACTAGCAGCCTTAGGACTCTTGGCAGGAACCTCAACAACCTTGTGAGTGGCAATCTTCTTGTTGCGAACCACCGCACTGTTGTCACTGTGCTTACCAGAACAAGCAGCCGATTTCTTCTTGCCCTTAAATCTAACCGAAACCATCTTAGCAAGCCATCTCTTAGCGGCGATGCGGGGATGCACAGTTCGGTGATGATTGTCAACAGCCAGTTGTCTCGCGGTCCTTTAAGCTTTTGCTCTGAGCCCCGGAAGTCGCAGCGAGCTTACACAGCGCCCCCTTGGGCCAGAAGAGATAGCCATCGGGCCCGAAGGGGAAGAGCAACTAGGGGAGGACCTAGAACCCAAGGGGAAAGGAAGCGACTTGTCCTCATTATTGCGCCGTGCCCTTCTTGGAGGACCCTGAGGCAGGCGTACAGTCAGGGCGAGCCTCGAGCGAGCCGCTCCTTTTCCGGGGGGCTCCAGAGCTAGGTGTAGCTGTTTCAGGAGTGGCAGCAGCACCTTCCTTACCACCTCCGCCTGCTCGGAGCATGACATGGTTTATTTCCGCAGGCTCCGCAGCTGTCCACTCCTTGGGCCATTGACAGCCTGGCTTCAACCTGGCCAACTGGTAATGTCCGGCGTTGAGAAGTATAACGATAGGCTCTTTCCCAGTCCTGAGGGTGCCGAACATCATCGGCCGATTTTTCTCATCCTCATTTGTAGGCACTACTATGATGCATTCCCCGTACCTTTTTGAGGCCCCCAAGATAGACAGGCCGTCTATCCAGCAACCAGGCCTGAGAGTGGCTTGGGTCCACTCTTCCCAAGACCTTGGGATGGGGCCGTCTTCCTTCTCCTCATTGGTGGCCAAGGATTCAGGTTCGAAGAATGCTTGATAGCTGGTCTCATGCTTGGCATTCGTGACATGTTTGAAAATGTCGTTTCTAATCGTAGCGCCTCGCAGGGAGCTCAGCTTTCATGGCATCGAAAGTCTGGCCACGTTGGTAACCAAGGCCAGCGGCCAAACAAAGGTAACCACAGGCTCCTTGCCCTCCACAATCGACCCTGTCGAACTTCTCTTCGTAAGGACAAAACCCCGGCAGCGTCCTTAGATTTGTGCCTCGGAGAGGCGCTGTTGGCGCGACCCTCGCCGTCTTTTTGGCCGCCCGTTCCAGGAGGAGCAGTCGCGGGCTTGGTTTTCTCCGGAACAGGAGAAAGGGGCACACGAGAAGC
Source organism: Symbiodinium sp. CCMP2592 (assembly GCA_905221615.1). Lineage (NCBI taxonomy): Eukaryota > Dinophyceae > Suessiales > Symbiodiniaceae > Symbiodinium > Symbiodinium sp. CCMP2592. The sequence continues at coordinate 473,801 of CAJNDT010004124.1, forward strand.
TTTGGGCTCGTTAAAAAGCCTGCGAGGGCCCCTTGAGAACCTCAACCGTGTACGGGTCAAAAGCAAAGTAAGCGAACCTGCAGCGATCGCAGTGACACCCAGGTCATTACTATCGCTGACCGTGGCTTTCAAGAGCCAGGCTTTCACTCGCCCAGGCGGCCTGATTACTTCCACGTCCTTAGCGCCCGCATCAAGAAGACACTTGAGGACGTCTTGGGAGTCCCAATTGCGTGGAGCTCCCTCAAGCAACCAAGCATGCTTCTGGGGCTGATGCTTTCCCTTGGGGACTCGCAGTCCTAAATATGTACCTCCACCCCTTCTGTGAACAATAGTGGTCTTCTCCTTTCTTGCCTCTTCGACAATGCGAACCAAGTACTCTCTTGCTTGCTCGCCCTCGAGGGGAGGGCACCAGAAGACAACAGGCTTGGCAGAAGCCTCCGAAGCAAGGTGTTCGATGAAAAGACCATCCTCGCTCAAGTGCTGCAAAATCTTGTTCTGATTGCTAGCCTTGACCCTACCGAAACCCTGCAAAAACTTCTCAGCAGGACCCTTCCTTGGTGCAGCGCTCATCTCTTTCCACCCGTAGGTGGAGTGAACAGTTTTACCTCCGAAGACTTGGTAAATCAGCGCAGCAGGATTGCGACGACACGCCCCCCATCTATCCTTAGTGCAGAGGTCACAAACGAGCGTCGCCCGAAATGTGACCAGCGGGTCATCACTGGTCTTGGCAGGTGCCTGGCTAGGAAGAGGCGGGAGCGTGGAACCGAAGGGCCTAACCCAAAACCACCTAAGACTAGCAGCACCGCGCTCCCAAGTAGGAAGCAAGAAGTCCCTAGCCCCTGGAGGGGATTTTTCATCCTTGTGCATGGTTCGTGGCAAGAGCAAAGCAATAACAGCATGCTGAAGACCTTGCAATTTGGCCAACCTCGAAAGATCCTCAAAGGCCGAGTCATTGCACAGAACTACGGAACCTTTTCCAAAGACGCTCGGAGATCGTCGACCTGCAAGATGGCATCGGTCCCATAAGCTTTGTGAAGCAAGGAAAGAGAGGCATCCCGAGGCGCAGGTTGATCGACCGGGGAGGGGACAGAAGCGTCCCGGCGAGTAGCATCGCCCTTCTTGCCCCGACCCTTGGCATCCTTGACAGTGACAACGCGGCCCGACTGAGTAGCAGCGCCCAGTGTCTCAGCCCAAGTGCTCGCGGCTGCCCTTGCCCTTGCCTTTGCCACCCGAGTCACCCGGCTGGCCATCCTTATCACTTGCAGTTTTATGCTTTTTGAGTGGCCTCTCAGGTGAGCCACTTGAAACCTCAGGCTGAGCACGATCTTGCTTGGGCCTTTTGCCAAAGCCTACACCCTTTTTTTCTACATCAACCAAGCTGACAAGTCTCTGGAGCAATGTACCTGGCTGTCTTCTGGACCTTTCAAGGGCCCTTTGAACAGCAACGGCCAGACCCATCTCCTGTTGCACCGTTAGTTGCAACTGCTCCGTACTCTTGCTGAAAAGACTTAACCGCTCCCTCAAGCAACTCCAAGAGTTTATTCTCCGCACCTTCGATGCGGCGTCGCTCATTGGCCTTAGCTCCGCCTCCCCCTTTACCCCCTCCACGACAACAGTGGTTCAAGCCAGAGACCTGAAGTGCAACGCGTGTGCGACCACACCTATGCCACCGGCCGATCGGGCAAATGAGAGCTGTAACAAACCTTGAAAGCCAAGACAACTTGTTCTGCTGCACCTTCGCAGCCCGTAAGCGGACCAGCGAAGGGTGAGTGCGCAGAGGAAGTCCAGCAGACCTTCTGGCCGCAAATCTGGGGCGCCAACCCTTACGTGCTTGAGCGTACCTTTGTCTTCCAATCCACCTGCAGCGGAGGATCAACGGGGGATCGCTAGCACATAGCCGCCTCATCAAAGCTGGCCAGTCAACGAGAGCAGCACAGCAATGGAAAAGACCCAAAAAGGCAGTGAGAAAACCCACCACCCCAGAACCTGAAAACCCCAAACCCAGACCAACCAAAGGCACATCGGCACGGGTCCTGGCCACTGAGGTGTCCACTTCAGGTGGTCGGCAGACTGAGGTCGTTGCGCCAGCAGCGGGCACAAGACACGGAACCAAGCAGAGCACAACAAGATGTGCCGGCATGTTCTTTGTAGAGGATCTGCGCCCTGGCTCGCATTTCGCCACCCAGAAAGGTGCCCCCTTCGACCACGGGGAGGTAGCGCGCTCATCGAAGGTAAACATCTGGGTCAGATTCTGGGTGGTACCAAGCCTAATATGGATGGCCTTAAGGCTGCTGTCAGGGCGAATATTACGGTCACCACTGACATAACGGCGAATGACAAGGATATGGTTAGGGTTGATGTTGTTTGGAAGCAGGAGTCAGCTAATGATCTTCGTCACTATGTTGGTACCTAGTACAGGTTTAACCTGATTCTTTACATTTATGTGTATAAAGACACATAAATGTACATACCGCATACGGGCAAGTCCGACAGCAAGTCTGACAGTGAGAAAGGGGGCGCCATGTACTATATGTTGAAGTAAACAAACAAATGCTGGTATAGCCCCTAAAAATCGAAGGGCCATCCTTTGGGGAACACCAGAGCGAAGACAGCAAGGATCTCGGTTCTTAATGGAAGCCGTTTCGTGTAGAAAATAAGAATGAATATGACGGCAACCGTTGAAGCAAATGTTTGGGCAGTGTTTAGCTTACATGTATTAATTTTAACAGTAACTAGTAATGGGGATGCCATGGCTTTTAACTTCGGAGACGTGAATGGGAACCCACAGCTACATCTGGATGCACTAACTTGTTGATGAGGCCAATGGCTAATATGTGGGTTGCAGTTGAAGGAAGTATCCGCCACAAAGAACAGCTTATGGGCAATATTAAGTTTGCGAGTAAGGTCCATCTTGAGGGGACGGCAATATCCTTACTATCAGGGGGCCAGTCTAGCTGATGTATGTGATTGTATTAACTTTGTATTAAACTTCAGCTCTGCATGAGAGTTGATATGGGGATGTATATATAATGGGGTTACAAGTCGACATAACATGCTAATCATGTTAATCCATACGAACTAAGATGTGCACTATCTGTGGGTGAACATGAAGTGGAAGACTAATGTCACCATTGGCGCCCATGTAAGGTCTAATGGCAGGGATAGTCTTAGGATATTGTTGTTCAGGAATAGGCGTCAGTCAATGCTCACGGTCATTCATACGTATTGCTGAGGCTTGGATCTGAAACTGTAGTGAAGGCTACGCTGGGTGCTATTGCTCGTGCCCATATTGAGCTTCGGGTATTCCGACAGACATGACTTTCATCGTTGGGAAATCATATGTCAGAGTATCTGTGAGAAGGGTCACAACAATTGAGAATGAAGGCGGTTGCCGATATACATATGCTGTCCCCTCCGAATTTCAAAATCTAACACGAAGCCTGGATCATACAATAGAAGCCTAAACCTAGGAGGATTGGTGGCGTCATCGCGACACCTCCGCTGTAGTTCTTCGGGGGGGTTAGTATGTTTATGTATATGTATATGTATAAATGTATAAATGTATAAATGTATAAATGTATATATGTATATGTATATGTATATATGTATATATGTATATATGTATATATGTATATATGTATATATGTATATATGTATATATGTATATATGTATATATGTATATGTATATGTATATGTATATGTATATGTATATATATATATATATATATATATAGGTATGCTACCGGCCCCCCTGGGTTATCCACCCTCCTTGGGTGGAAATGACCGACTTGGCCCAGTTCCCAGGCTGCGATCCATGCCTGCTCTGGCACCCGCCCTTTGTTGGGACTTTACAGTAATACGACGTGACTCGTATCATAAGTGCCTACCAGAGCAATGAAAACGCCTGATCCAGACAAGCTTGCAGATGGAGAAGCACGTTCGTCAAGCGAACACTGAAGGGCCCGGCTAATTTCTGGGACGAGGGTAACCACTCATCATACGTGATACACGCTATTTCGTGCAGTTGGTTCCGTTGCAATGTTCGAGTCGGCCATACTGAACCAAACTATGCCCGATACATGGCATCATACGGCTCCATGTTGAACTTTGAGAGGTTGAGTAATCTTACAGGTATGCCAGGTATGCTATAGATGCACGTTTTGATTGCAGTTCGACAGGTCGGCAGGTCGTTGAACGAGATCTACAGGCTTGCTTGCTTTCCTGAGGATCTTGCCTGATGCTGGTCAGATCCTGCCCACAGGCCACGACACCTTGTCGTTGTTAGCAAACATGCTGGAGCAGTAATCTGCTTCGGACAGTGCCGCGCTGTGCTTGTGCCCACCTCCAACTTCACCCTGGGTGTCCCGGAAAGTGGCGCCGCTCATTCTCAGAATAGCCTCTGCAGGACGCTAATGAACCAGTGGGCAATCACAGGCGGCAGCAGCGGCGCTGTGGTTGATGCGCAACGCCCATGCGCTGCAACTTGGTCCGTGATGGTGTATGCATGGCCTTCCCGTCACTTTTCGTCCGGAGCATGAGTTCAAACTCACCCAGGTCCTGGCAACGATCCGAAAACTCATTGCGTGACTGCCGCACCGAAGCTGAGTCAGACCAGGTGCCTCTTGGCCGTGACGAATGGCTGCGGCCATTGCGGCCTCGAAAACCTGGCGCCATTGATGGTTGACTGGGCTCTCAACCAATGACGGCTTCCTTGGCCAGGAGACACTCGAGGCAGCTGGGTAGTGCAGACTTCTGGAGCTGGCGGCCACGGCCTCAACTCCCTCGACAACAAAGTCTTGCAGGAAAGGTCGGCCCAAGACCTGCATGAGCGCATGGGCACATAGATCAGGTTCATCGGATTCATAGTTGACCAGCATCGTCTTGGTCGTGCCTCCTGGCGCGAGAAGCCTGTGATTGCTGCAACCTGTTCAGCACTGGACTCGGACACATCAAAACTCATGTTGAGATAGTTCTGCACTGCGGAACCCATTGTGTTTTTTTGATTAACCAGGTACAGTCGGACAGCTAGCTAGCCTTGTCGTTCCACTCAATGAGCTCGCCACACATGTCGACCTCAACTCTATGGCAAGGCTGCGCTGGACGTACATTTCTTGCACGATGTTGGGCGTCCCTGAAAGATCATTCAGAGACTTCCAAAACCAACACCAGGAAACAATGGAATGTGGTGTGCACAGATGCCAGTGCCAGCCAGACGACGGCAATCACGGGCGCTTGCGCACCGCGCAACAAGCGTGCCATGTCCTGCATCAAGTCACCGTTCAAACACATTCAAACCATGCTTCGGCGAAAGTCAAACCGCACAACTAACCTCACGGATGCGAAACCCCCTCCGTGCACGGAGCGTTCGACTTGAAAGCTGACAACACATCGTACAAACCTTCACAGGCTATCATCACGGCATGGTGCTCGCTGGGCACCCCTGGCTTTTTTGCCGCTCCCGTGGTGCAACGTAGACGGAAAAGCCAAAGCCTTTCAATCTCGTCGATATCTCGGTCGATTCCTGAGACACGGTAGTCCAACGGGTGCGTGTGGGAGAGTGGCCTGCAATCATCTCGTCGGCTCCTCAATGCTGATGGTGTAGCCTTTGGTCTTGCCGGGCCAGCGCCGACCCCTTCAAGATCAAGGTCCAGCTGCTTGAAGCATCACGAAGGGCGTTCAGCGCGATTGGTGGTCGCCGGCGCTACCTCCTCTAGCCTTTCTTCACCTGTCCCTTTTCCAAGATTGCAGCCTTCTGCATTTGAATATGTTGGAAAGCAGCTTTGGCAAGCTCATGTCGATGAGCGTTCTTGTCAGGGTGCCACTCGAAGAGCAAGCGCCTGAGAGCCCGGCGTCTCTGCGAAGTTTCCTTCAAACGCTTCACAGCTGCCAGCTCGTCGTCAAGTGCAGCCAGCTGCTCTTCCAATCCAGGACCGGGATTGCGCCACTTCATCTCTGCAGGGCCAATGGGTCGGAGCGCGGCCAGCCCAAGAACTCCTAGGGCGATCTGGCTGCGCAGTGGCTCGCCGAGATACTCCAAGGCACGGAAAAGTCCAGCAGGGTCTGCAAATCCGTCCTCAGTGACACCCTGCAAAGAGCATGCTGCCAGCAGTGCCGTCAGCTCTCGCAGGAAGGGCTTCCGTGCCAAGGAGGTCGTTGACTCAACCGAACCCAGGTCAGCCTTAGAGCTCCTTGCAAGGTCAAGCGCAGCTTTGCCAGCCTTGTCCTTGGTGCGGGCAACTGGCAGCGGGTTGCAGCGGGGTTGCAGCCTGTGGGGCCTGTGGGGCCTGTGGGGCCTGTGGGGCCTGTGGGGCCTGTTGGGGCCTGTGGGGCCTGTTGGGGCCTGTGGGGCCTGTGGGGCCTGTGGGGCCTGTGGGGCCTGTGGGGCCTGTGGGGCCGTGGGGCCTGTGGGGCCTGTGGGGCCTGTGGCCTCTCTGTTCACTTCGAGCTGCTTGGGCACGAGGATCGCCGTGTGCCAACATGAGCTCGGCGGCAAGACGGAGTGTGCCCAATTGGCCCCGGCCTGGAACAAGTGTTGCTGCTGAAATCTGTGAGACACGTGCTTGGAAGCAACAACAACAAGCAGCCCTCCACAACCCTTCCCACTACATTTTAGGGCTTCAGGGCCCAGGAGGTCTCACCTGTCGCAGCAGTCTCGCACAGATCGTGCAGTGGCCGCCGGCCAAGGTCGTCCTTGAATGCAGATTCGAAAAACAGTTCAGGCACAGCGTATTTCGTTGTCTGCTTCGAGCTGCCCAGGAGTTCGCATCTGCCGGTGTGCTGTCACGAAGCAACTCTCGCACTCGCCTCAGATACGAGGTGATTGTCGGAGGCAGAGAATTAGAACATCTGCGTGCATGACAGACCAGCACCGCCTGCACCTCCACTCCCTCCCTCCAGGCAGGGGGCACCACGTCGCCGCTGCGCACAGCCGAGCGCAGGAGGCTGTTGGCCTGGCAGCCCTGGTGTGGCTGCTGAGCCCTGCAAGACCAGGGACCCAAGAGTCTAAGACTGCCTCGCGCCACGAAACTTCTCACTTTGGAGGAGTTTTTCCCCACCTTGGGCAGTCGGGAAAGAAGCCCAAAGCAATCTCGCGCCTCAGCACTTCTGCGGGAAACTGCGCTCTACTCAGGACCAATGCATGCGCGTATTGCTGCCAGACTATCGCCATACCAAGCGTCTCTTTGGCAGGGGGCCGCTCCAACCAAGTACGGTCACAGTTCTCGCTCTTGTTGGTGTAAGGGTCCTGCATGGCTCTCGTAAACTGCTCGGTGCATCTGGCTTCTACACCTGAGCTAAGGCTGACAAGTGGGGAATGAAGACAAGAGTGCAGCTTGATTAAAACTAACCGGCAGAATCTGATTCGTTTGATTCGGTTCCTGGCTTCCTACCTGCAGCATGCTCCTTGAATGGGAGCAGTGTCGCCATGAGTTCGGAAGTGGAAATGCCTAGGAAGAAGGAAGGCGATCACATGCGATCGATATTTCTGACTAAAGCCTTGGTCTTGGTTCCTCCCGGAAATGCTTTCAGGGGTCCTTGTAGCGTAATGTTGTGTCAGCGCTTGCTCCTGCTGGGCATCTGCTGCAAGGCAAGAGGCTGGGCACGTCGTACAGGAGGCCTGCCTCATCGTAAACATTGAACCGAAGGGCCTGAATGAACTGCAGACAAGCATTTTTGAGGAGATCAGCCCGTCAGCCCGTCATGCTGTCACATGTGGCACACTGCATGTCAGCAGCGCTTCATTGATGCTGATTGCATGCAAACGTTTGGTATAGACAGCCGTGCTGCGCACAGCAATCTCCGACTTCCGCCTACTGCAGCATGCCTGGCGGATTGGTCCAAAATCCATTACGTTGACCAGGCCGTCGACAAGCCAGAACAAAACCTGCAGCATTTACAAGCGTTTTTCCCCACAATAGGGCCGCAACATCGAATCTGTGCTGAGTATTTGTGAATGTCTCTGGCACCACCTTCGGGTAGACATCGTGGCGGAAGAGCCGGCCACCTACCATCATAGCATCTTTCGGAATGCTCGGAATGTGTGCATGCAAGCCAGCACCATTGATCACGATTGCACTGCGAAACGCTCCAGGATGTAGCTGCAGCCGCTGCCACTACGACCAACCCTGAGCTTCCGTGTGCCTTTGATGCTTTTGGCAGATAGACCCGAAGTGGAAGCTGACCTCTCGCCGCAAGATGCTGAGGCAAAGGTGCGATTGTCCCTCCACGCCCCTGGCCCCCGGCCTTCCTATGAAACCTGGCGGAGGCAGGTGAGGCTGAGGAGGCTGACGAGCTTGGAGCATGGCCACGAAACAAAGCCTGGACAAGTCAGGTTCAGATGCCGCTAGGCTCGACTTACCTTATCCTTGTCGCGATCACGAAACCTGGCTCGCGAACCACCCCAAAGTCGAAGAATGCTGTAGAGATCTTCCAGCCTGGAGGGGATTGGATACAGGCATGTGTGGAAGAAGCAGAACTTGGACGACTGCTGATGCAGGCAAGAATCTTCAACAATTCAGTCGGCGAGTCGCCGACGTAGCGTACGAACAGCAAGGGACGAGAACCGCGCACATCGCGGCTGTGGCGGCAGAGGACCCTGCCAACTTTGTTTCAACCGAAACTGCTGTCCGACGCCACAACATACCCGCAGCCAGAAGTGGGAAGGCTGCATGCTGTGGGACTGCTGAGTGTGTGCAGTAATCTGTGCTTACCCTTTTCTCTCCAAAATCTGCACTGATGTCTGACAACAGGACGGCCGCTCCTGAACCGTCGAATCCGTCGATCCAGCTTGGCCTGGTCCGACTGCGGATGATGGTGAGGAAACCTGTGGAGCAGTCGGCAAACTCCAGGGTGTGTCCAGATTGCCAGCTTGCACGCGCCCCCACATGCAAAGACAGCAGATGCTGCGGAGCTCTCGGTGCCAGTACCCTGCCAGCTAAATTGGACATGCCAGATTGACAGATTGCATCAAGATGCGTATGCATCCATGACCGGTAGTTGTGAAAGATGATGTTGGGAAGTCCTGGCTACAGCGCAGCTTTGCTCTTGTCCCTGTTGGGAGCATTGCCACCCTAGTCTGCAGCCATTTCCCCGGCAGCCCACAACAAGTATTGAAACAACCATCAGATTCCTGGTGGGTGTACGTTGATCATGTCATTGTAATGGAAAAAGTTGGCGAAGTCGTGCCGGAGAAAATGCAAAACTGCATCCAGCGATGTCCTTGGCAGATCGCAGCAACAAACTCCACACAAGCGGCCTCCTGCATCCCGCAGAACATCCCCTCGATACTCTGGTTTAATGTATAATGTGTTGCGTATTTGTTGGCTGCTAGGAGCTCCTAGCACTCTTTGGAGCCGGGGAGCAGCAGAGAGTCGAACGGCAAGTACCTGACAAGCTGGAAAATGCTGAGGTCTGCAGCAAGACGCGCCTAGACGTGCACTGGGAAAGACAGTCATACGGTTCTTCGTCAAGAGTCTCAGCACCATGGAAGTAAGGATAGCCCACCTTGCAGCCAGTGCTTTTGGTGTTTAACAGTCTATCAGCTGCCAGGGATTTCAACAAAGCGATATCGCCTCACGACAGCACCGCTGACATTGAAACCGTTCAAGCAAACGATGCTTCGCCCGAGTCAAGCCGGAGCTGCAGGAGCGATAAGCGTGCTGCAGCGGCCAATGCGATTTCCAACTAAGGGCGAATTAGGCATCAGTTCACAGAGCGATCTCCACAAAACTGAGGTGCTAGATACTGTGACCGTGATGGTGGGCTGGCTACACAGGATTCTATGCAAATCTCACCGTTGGAATTCATACAAGTCGTTTACAATCGAGGACATACCGAAGAGAGCCCATCGCAACTTGAGAACCCATTTGAGGCACGAATCGTTCCATCACCGGGACAACCAAAGCCAAGACTGACACAAGTAACAGAAGGTATCCTGTGTTAATCCGAGGAGCTGGACAGTGTGCATCTCCGGAGCACTCGTCAATCCCCAGCTTGACACAGCAGCGGTTCCTTGACGAGACGGCACTCTATTTCTAATTTCCCAGAAGAGTTGGTGCCGAATGCACGAGGCCGGCGATAAGTCAATACTGATGCTCAGCGCCCAGCAACGGTACCATCAACTTTTCTTGCCATGCATGCAACTACATGTTTTTTGGTGTTTCAATCAAACTGATGGCCGAAGGTTCCCAAGACTGACAGGGTAGAGTCCACGGCCTCCGCAGCCGAGGTCGCAAGCGAGCAAACTGAGCATTAAGCAACAGCAGCAGCTTCTACCGTCTTTCGGACCAGAACTTCAAAGTCGTGAATTTGATCATTGCGAACTGAGAGCTGACGTCAGGAGAAGGCACCACTCCCTCAACACGCCATCAGACAGTTCTCGCCTGATGGCCAACACGGGCAGTTGTTCAGCCCGTCAGTTCCGCCACAAGCCTGGCAGGATAGCTGCAGCACATAGAATCCAGATGAGGAGCTATCGATTCTCACTTGCCCCCCTCAACCATGACTTCTTAGCAGCCTGTGCCAGCAAAGCCCTTGAGCGACCTACCTGTGACTGGTTGATTGGTCGCTCAGTTGGTACGGCAACAATGAAGAGGTCGCCGGCTCTTTGAGCCCCAAAAAGATGGGGACATCCAGTTCCGCCAACCCGACTGGCTCCGCGAGGTTGCACTCAAGTTGCTTGTCATGCTTTGCCTGCTCTCCCTGGCACTCCGACTGCGGTTGCTAAACAAGAACGAAGGCCTCTGCCAAGGCAATTTCGGAGGAATGCATGGCCATGACCTTCAAGGATGCAGAGTCCGCCAAACCTTCTCCCCGTTTTCAGACGCACATGCGGCCTGTCTCGATGCCAGCACCAGGACCTGCCACAGACACAAAGGCATGGATGCCTGATGCTTCGCGCACGCTTCACGCAGGGCTCTTGGCTGCGAAGTTTCGAGCCTCCCAGAACTGGCCGTTGAAGTCCCACCACAAGGTCTGCGCCCGCTGGCCATTCAAGCCTCGACTAGTGGCTAGCGGCCTAGGTGGCCTGGCGGCTAGCGTAGATGGCTGACTCTACATCAAGCTCCAGCATCCAAGTAGCCACTGCTTTTGCTTTGCCCAAAGATTATTACCTGGACGAGAAGCATGCACCGACAGCACTCATGCAGAAGGCAATCTTGCTTCTCCCCTGCCTGCGCGCCCACATCAATTTGACTGTCACAGCCCTCTGCCCCTGGCGTGCAACAGCAGCCCAACTCGTCCAAGGCGGCGTGAGCCTTCGGGGCTGAGACTTGAAGGGGGCTTGAAGGAGCAGCTAGCACCGCAACCTTCGGGATGCAACCTAGCTAAGACAAAGACTTCCCTGAGTCTCCGGGATGCATATTTTGGGGATTTCGTCCGGTCTGTAGTTCCAGGGTCGCTCGCTCTGAAGTTGCGGGACATGTCTTCGTCTCCCAGATTTACAGAAGTCTGGCGAGCCTGGTCCATGAGCTCCCACCGCGATGACAGGTGAATTCTGTCGCCCTCGCCAGCCTTGCTTTAAGAAAAGATGCCCAGCTGGAGCGAGGCATACTAGTTACTGGTAACCCTTCGAAGCACCGGCAAGTGAGTCCTCACCATCCACACCTTTTTGCAGGGCCAAGTCTCACATGCCGGACACGTCGGTACGCTTTCACGTCGCAGCTCAATGAGCAAACCTCAAACTTCACTGCCCGTGGATTTCACGGCGAATCTACAGAACTTCGGAGCATGCCTGGCAGGCGAAACTCGGCCACCCGCCCAAGAACTTAGTTAAGACTTTAGGATTGGCCGCGGGACAACTTCGACAAAGACGATGCGAGCCAGGGCAAGACAGCTGCAGGCCGTCGCCAGCCGCGAAATGGCAACCTCATCCATGAAGGCTGTTCAACACACCTGCAGACTCTATCCGGCAAAGACCGAGAACCGAGAGTGGGCTCATGGAAACACTTGGCAGGTGTCAATACTCGTTGATGTTTGCTCATGTCACCATGAGGTCAGGAAGGTAAACATGCCCGAAACTTGGCACGCCAAGCCGACAGCCGCAGAAAGCCACCAATCCGAGCGGCAATCGCAAGACACCTGGTGAAGCTATGGAGACTGCACCCCATCGATGCAGTCTTCGACATTGATTTCAAGGCCCAAAGGCAAGGATGCAACGCGGGATTCTATGCGATTTTGGGTCGGTCTCTCGCAGCCGTCGGCACTGCAGCGGCACCTCGCGAGAAGCCAGGTGGCTTGCTGCGTGAGCGTCCACACCTGGCGTTTGGCTTTTGCCATTTGGTCCATGCTGGCCGGTACGATCCAAGCTTGTTCCCAAGTTTTCCAATCCTTGACATGCCTTGGACCCTCAAATTTCCCGTCATGTCGCCTGCAAGGTCTCCAGTCCGTGCAGCGAGGGCCTCAAGCTCCGCTTCAAGGGAAACATGTTTGCAAACGTCTCGGCAAGTTCAGCTATGGTCGGTTTAAAAGCATGACATGACCATCAAGCAGGCATCGGTTTTGGTTCGGTGTCACTCGACTGCAGTTGCCGTCTACGTTCGGTGTCAGAGAATAGCCAAACGCAGCATGCTAGGCACCGGCACCCCTGGCGCCCGTGCACAACAAGCTTCAACAGCCAAGTTGGAACTCCACAGGCCGCTCGCCCACATCGTTCACCCATCTAGAACCGGAAATCGAAATTGCACGCGTCGCAGCTTCCGCAAAGCTTAGCTGCCACGACTTCCCGCAGTGCTTCATAAGCTATTGTAGCTCTGCGATATGCTGCATTGTTAACGCTTTGTATAATCAGCAAATCCCGCGGTAGTTGTAATTAACGTGCGCAGGTGCAACGGTGTGTTGGACACTCTCAGGCAGCTCCCGTCACCTAGACCAAAAAATTCCTTCTTCAAAATCAAGCCATGCAACATTTGCCCTTCATACGGACTTCAGCCCTCAGCCTGAAGGTTGCCAAGCTCAGTCAGGCACCGTGTTCTCGGGGCGAAGCTTCTGCGCCACCTCTCGGTCTTCTGCGCAAACTGTGATGCTCCAGCGGCCGCAAGGAAGCGTCACCTAGCGACCGGCGAAACGATACAGAGATATACAGAGCCCAGGTTCATGCAGGGTAGCTGCAGGGTGCATCGAATCCATCCACATAGAAATCTTGCCGTCTGGTGGCGACGCGAAGAACTGTGACATCTGACTTGGCTAGTTAAAAGTATGCATGCGAAGTTATACTGGCAAAGCTCTGCTTCTCCATAGAGTGAAAACACCGCGAGCGAGACATCCACAGGCGCACTGCTTTTCCAATTCGGCTCCACACGCAGCTACCCTCACAACAAGCTGACAGATTCTTCGGCATTGTGCGAGTTGCTGAAGCAAGGCCAGCGTCAGGGCCGCACTCTGTTTGACCCCTCTCTATGCTGCTGTATAGACGATGCTTTCGTCACAAGAAGGGCAGACACAGCTGAAGAGCACTTGTGCCGTTTCACGTGCTACCTTATCATTTGTGAATGTTAGACCACTTTATCCGATACCTTCCATTCCGGACTAGAGAAAGGCACAGCAGGAGGTGTCGAATCAAGGTGACACAGGGCTCATTAATTTTGATGCAAGAGCCACAGGGCTGGAAGCTTCCGGGACACTATGGAAAACTCTTCCAGGCAAGTGGCTTTGTCTGCATTGCTTCGCAAGGCACAGTAGGTTACATATTTCGTCGGACATAAAACTCATACGATTCCTCTTCAAGGGTTCGCATGGAGGCCGCGTCAGAATCTATGGGAAAGCTGTGGCCCCAAGTCGGTCTCCCTGGAAGCCCTCAGTCCGTAACAACTCACAAGCAGAAGCTAGAAATCATGCCAGAGCTTAGGTGCTGCTGCCGAAGCACGAGCGCTTCACATTCTTCGCAGTCGCAAACTTGTCATCGTCTCCGAGGGCCGTGGCGGCTGCAGCCGCTGCCATGCGTGAGGCAAAGCCGTGGCTCTCGCGCGAAAGGCCGGCGGCACTGAAGAGCGTCTGCAAGGAATACGTGGAGGAGCGGTGGGATCGTCCCGCGGCGGCTGAGGACGTATTGGCAAGCACCTGTGCCAGCAGCAGCTCGAGCTTGGTCTCCAGCCGATGCATGTCGATGGCCTTGGCAGGGCCTGGCAGAGTCAATACTATCAGACTATCACCTCTTTCGCTTTCGCTCGATCGTGTGGCGCAAGTCTTGTGAGAACCCTACCTGGTTTCAACCAGGTCATATTCCCCACATGCTCAGAAGGTTAATGAGTTGTAAAGCTGGAACCTTACATGTGGGGCATGCGAAGCATGTCGGTCGTTTCCACGTGGCCAAGCCTTTCAGCTTCTGGGCATTCTCGATGAACTCCTGGAACCAGGACAATCCAAGTGAAAACGCACTCAACTACCTCACCCAACCGCCAGCAACACAGCCTTCATAGAGATTTCTCCATCCCCATCATCAAGCATCTCAAACAGGCCCAGCAAATCGTGGTAGTCCAGCTCCTTACACCAAATTCAACACAAGGCAAGCAAAACCACCAGCTGCAGTCCAAATGAGTTCTGTCGGCTCCATTAAGACTCTACTGGTTTACGCGCATACCCCCTTAACTTCGGACCATATACGTATACGATACGTACAGCCCATGGTGTTAGCCTCTTGGCTAGGAAGCCCGCACCCAACCTGCACAACGCAGCATTGCCATGGCCGATCCCGATAGCCACAAAGTCTCATGTCCTAAAGGCGTTGATGCCGAAAAACTGCTGCTGTGTCGAAACGGGGAGGCCTGCCCCAGAGATGGGCGTCGCATGACGTCGCAATGGAACGTCCAATGAGGATGCTGACGCTTTCGAGAACATAGTGATGTAGTGGTGAGACAGCAGACTCGATTTCTATCGTCGAACCAATGAACGTGAAGAAATTTACCTCCACCCGGAATTGCCAGGAGAGGCCTTTCTCAAACACAAAGACGGTCATAGACGATCCCTCGCCGAATTAGAGGGACGACGTTGCGTGCTTGGTTTCCCACCGACAGCATCACTGAGAAGGATGCATAGAACCCAGCGCCCCTAAAGAACTGTAGTAAGAACAAAAAAGCTACGGCAGTGCAGACTGCAGTGCAGAACCGGAGCTCTGCACGGCTTGCTGTCCGAGACTCCAACTGGCTCATCCAAAACCGAAGTTTGGGTGATTCGATGAGCTGAGCAAACTCATCAAGAGTCACCTGGTGGTAAACACTCACACCACAAAACTGCAGAAGTCAATCACATCGATCTTGCATCGACATCAACTGACCACTTGCAGTGCATGGTCGCTATGAACCAGCAAACCGAGGCAATTCAACTTGGGCGGGCGGCCATCCCGTCCTCCGAGGTATCCATTGCGCTGAAAAGGCGCTGCACCTGCTCTCTTCTGTTTGAAGTGCAGCAGCCGGTCCCTGAGTGAGCTTAGCTCTATGTAACTCCTGAAGCAGTTGAACAGGACATGTAACCCATTACACAATCATACGTTGCGTAAAAATTGATTTCGGGGTCACAAGCAAAGATGCCACACCGCCACACCTTCTTCGTGTACAAAGCCCAGTCCTTTTGCTTCTGCTTGAAAGCCAAATCTTCGTCATTCGCTGCCATCAGCAAAGTCTGCTGCACGAACACTGCATTTACGACCTTTGCACCAGAACGGGCTTGGCCACAGAACAAACTTACACACAAGAAGAACGACCTTGCACCAAGACTCGTTCAAGACCGCATATCCGATCATGCACCGGTAGACCAGAAAGAACAACGAGAAGGCCTCGTCGACATAGTCCACAAGGATGCGACATGGTGGTCCCCAATTAGCAAACAATATCTCAAACATCGTCAAAAAAGTTCTTGTAAAAGTGCCGTAGTAATCCCAGACTTGTTGCCGGATTTGAAGGGGCTTGGAGTCATCATTGAGGTACTCTCTGACTAAAGCGCTCAGTATCATTCCAGCAATGCACTGGATAAAAGTGAGTAGGCAAAATGACCAAAAGAGCATGTCAACCGAGGACGCGCAGCACTTCAGCAAAAGCTGTAACGAATCCAATGATCGAGACATTGTAACCATCCGAAAAGCTCGGGCAAGCTTCCCCAGGCGGATAAGTCTCAGATAAACTGCATCAATGGCCAGGCTGGGCATAAACCATTGGACGCTCGATGTTGCCACGACGATCGCATCAATCCAGTTCATCACGGCTCGCCAGAAGCGACATCGTAGCACCACAACGCGGAGAGAGACATCCACAGCGAAGATTACTGTGAAAATGAAATCCCCAACTGTGATGACCCGGTTGATAGTCGGCCAAGACGACTGCGCAGGCGTTGGCTCGTCGTACTTGTCTATCTCCCAACCCGAGACCATTCCTGTAGTGGCGCAATCACGGGATTCAATCTTTCTACAGATGCTATGTTCAGCAAACTTGAGGACGAGGTGACAAGGTTTCGGGCTGTAGGTGGCAGCTTGCAGACTGTAAGTTCAATACGAGGAAGAGGAATTGTCTTTCCATGTGACCTCACAGGTATGGTATTTCGGGCAGCTTAGCCCAGGAATCATCGCGAAACGTCCTTTTTGGAACCAAAACCGAACGATTCTCGGCAAACGCATTTTCACCCCAGCTGCGATTGGATGTAATTAATTGCGTAACCGTTCGGCTTTTTGCAAAGACAACTGAGGCTTGAACACACATGTTACCGGCGTAGAGGCGGCATGACAAGGAATGACATAATGATGTGAAAGTACCTACCCCTACCGGCAGGTTCTTGGATTTCCAGCAGACCGCCAGCAGCGCATGCGCGCGCTCGGCGGCCAAAGGGAATCGTCAGCACGGGAGTGGAGGCGTTCACCCTTTATGCTCCGTTAGCCAGCAATGTTAGGCCATCTCCCAAAGGTCAGTGCCCTGTCGATGAGCTGGCAACATCCACTTGGCTCAGCGATGCGGGGGGGAATACGCATTACGCGAAGAGGGCGGGCGAGGAGGGAAAACAGATCTCTTCAGACAGGAGTGACACGTGGCCTGGCACGCTGTAATATGAATAATGGTCGGATCAGTCGCTTCGTTCTTGTGCCTCTGCGCCGACATCCTGAAACTTGATTTTGGCATCATAGTACTGCAACTCATAGCTCACCTGCCCAAACCTGAAACCTTGTAGCCTAAGCCTGCAGAGGATGATGTGTGAAAACGTGCCTGCGATCTGTAAACATTACCCCTCGCCTTGCTCTCACCGTTTCCGCTCGGAGTACTACTAGCACGAAACGTCGATGATGATGCTGAAGACGGGCACTACCAGCCCTGCTCTTCTTGCTGTCTTGCTGTCAGTCATGAGGCAGCACCAACGATCTTCAACACTGTGATCCATGCTAAGCCTGGTATCGTCTGTTGATTCCTCCTTTCTGCTGCGGTTTATGGGTACCAACTTTCAGTGCTATCGTCAAAGCAGAAACTCTTCTCGGGTCTGTTCTCCACAGCTCTTAGTCTTCCGTTTCAACGATTTCAGGTTCAGCGCTTCCAGCTCACGTGCATGATGCCCCGTTGGAGCATTTTCAGAGACCGCGACAGTACTTCGGAGCTTCGTGCTTAAACAGCGAACTTTCCTGAACCAGCCGATGCAAGTTCCTTTAGTTTCGTTCAAATAACGTCAATAGTCGCCCAAATGCGACCCGCAAAGCATCCGCCTTCAACAAGCCCGACGCACTCAGGCCGCCTACACTGCAAAACTGCTAAAGCTCATAGCTCCGCCAGGTGCCCGCCCCCCTTTGTCGAGACATGCGAAATGTGATGTGCATCGGGCCCCGCAGCTACAATCAACTTGAATGCTTGACTTCGACACTGAAGTTCGACCTGCTCGGGAAACCGCCCGAAGGAATCTGTTTGGGCGAGTAGACTCGACAACCTGAAGCACAGATCAAGGAGGCAAGATCCAAAGTCATTGAGTCCCTGTGGCCAAGGAATTGCATCTCCAGGGCCATGAAAAAGACGTTTGCAACCAGCAGTGCTGACAGTGCCGATTCAAAGACTGCAGACTGCAAGAAGTCCGCGCAGCGCTCGATTGTAGAGACCTTCCGGCAAGAACGGCTCTGCTCCCGCTTCAAAAAGCGCTCTCTCTGCACCGGCCGCCGGCCGCCGGCCTGCTCGATGCCTTCTCGACTTCGATCCCTGACACCACAACGCTCAAGCCGTGCCCAGCAGTGTTGCAGCCCGCCTCATGCTGTGGGGACTGTTGGGGTCGAAGCGCCGCGCCGAGGGCTGCGGCATGACCGACAGCCGAGGCATCCTGGCCAGATCCGAGACTCTCTCTCTCTCTCTCTCTGTTTCTCCCGCACTCCGGATCCACGGATCAGCCTGCTTGTGTCTTTGCTTGGTGTACGAACGACTCGGGGTAATGGAACTTCAGGTGGCGAGCTGCCAATCGATGCTGATCCTCGGCAGTAAGAAGCCGCGCGCCACACTCATCACAATCTGCAATTATAGTGGCGATCACAGCAGTTCGTCCGCAACACCAGGTTCGTCCGTGGCTCTGGACAGATTCAGGCTTGGCTGCTCCTCCGCGTGTCGGGGATGTCAAATGCCATGCCGAAGCTACTCAAAAGAAGGCAACTGCGTGAACCTATGCCCCGCCAGGAGTCCTTGGGTGCATCTCCTGGGCTCACAAGCTCCGATCGGAGAGATGCCATGTCCTGCACCTCGGAGCTCGGGCGAGGATTGTGCAGACTTGCAAACTGCAGTGGGCCATCTGCTGCGAGGCACATGCTGCGCAGCCAGAAGCTGCAACAGGCGCTTGAACTCCAGCGAGCATTCGGAGCTCACATCGCTCGAGGCTTTCGCAGCAGAGATCCTTGTGGGAAGCTATTGACCAGGCACGTTGAACCGGAGAACACCAATCTGGCACTGCAGGTGCCGAGAAACAAAGTGGACTGGGCCCGCTGCTTTGTCTGAGACTCTGCTGGCAAAGCCGAAGCTTGCTGGGCCTTCACAGCATGTCAACACATGTGCAACCCATGTCATGTGCCCAAAGTCCAAAGGCTCGACCTGCTCCACCGAGTCGGCCGCAGTCGCATCCGCAGGTTCGTTGCTGAGTTCATACGCTGGCATGGCATCTGGATAGGCTCAGAGGCTTCTTGAACAACTCTGCGGAGCCATGCGCGAATCGGAAAAGCAAGCTCTCGCTGAAAGATTCACAAGACAAGCTACTCACTGACTCACCTGCGTGACTTTCTGCCACGGGCTCCTGGTGCTGAACGAACAACACATCGACGCAAGGCCTGCCTTCGTCACTTCCTGTCGGAATTCCGTGGTTCGGAATATTGCCTCAGAAAGCTTCTCAAAGGACAGGGCCAGCCAACATCCTCAACTTGAAGCGGTGCCGGCGGCCCCTCACTCTCTCCGCCGAGCTGCCCAACTGCCTCCCCCTCCTGGAATTTCCAGCATGTCACCTTCGTAGACGGAGGTTCCATGGACTGGGCCACTCGCGGAGCAAAACAAAACAACCAATTTGGGGCCTCGAAAAGGAATTGGAAAAGGCACTGCCCACGTTGGTGTATATAGACAAGAATCCTGCCTTTCTTCTACTCGTCAGTCAAGCAACAACCCCTCCCCAATTTTCAGTGATGGTTCAATTTGCTTACTTGAGCCTCCGTTCGGGTGAACTGCTTCAATTTCTTTATAAGTTTCCTAAACACGTTGGTTAACCCTTTTTTGAACGCAGGCTTTGTGCTATAAGGGCAGCAATGGTTAACCCTTTTGCAACATCAAGAGGCGTGCGACTTCGCCCGGAAGTTGGACCCTGGAAGCCCTTGAGAGCACGTATTGTCGTGGAGCCACAATGCTAACCCTAATCTGTAAACCCAAAACCCTTTTTGCACAGGCTTGTGTGAATCCCGCCTGGGTGTGTCGCATCTGTTCTCCGAACAAGGCCAGACACAGAACGAAATCACTGACTTAGAATGGCAAAAAAACCCAAAACCCTAAACCCCAAACCCTACACGAGCAGCAACAAAAGACGCAAAAAGCATAGTATATGAAGACGGTACATGCGCACGCACACACACGAAGAGCAGAAGAATACATCCTACATCCAACCAAGATGTGGCGAAACAGGCACCTAGACTCCAGACAGACATTGAAATTCTGCTCGCCAGCTGACAATTGACACAATCGAAACCAGCAGCATCAGTGAATGTTAGTGTGAGGACTCCGGGCCATGTTGACAGTTCTGATCCTCTTGGACTTGGAAGACGCAACTCGAATCCGAACATCTACTGAATCTGCTCCCCCAGCAGTCTTATACCGCACGAGTTGGGTGCGCCTTTCCGACCGTCTCGTCGCACTGGATGAATTCGAAATGCACCACCCTCGACGACGCCTTGGTGCTCTTGAGTCCTCTGCAGTAGGACGCTGATGCAAGTCGCACTGATGCAAGTCACACTGAGCGAACAGCGACGGTGACTGTAGCTCGGATGCCACCTTGTCGACGACCCACAAATGGGCCGACAGACAGCTTCTCCCATTTCCGGTGGTATTCACTCCCAGGCACACCAAGCTCACCCGGCGACTGCGTCGACCAGCGCCGTCCTGCCATCAGAGAGCAACGCAAAAACAAGGCCAGGATCCTGTCGTCGGCGCGCTGCCTCCCAGGGTGGCAGCTGCTGGCCTTTGCCGTGGAAGCCTCGGTTCAGCGACTTCATCACTCCAGACAAACGTGCAAAAGCTCTCGCCGTGGAGCTGATCAACATCTGTTGCTCGACACCTCGGCATCAAACGATCCACACAATGCAAAGGCACAAAGGCACACGGCAGGATGCCAAGCGAATTGCAGAGAAGGCATCTTGCCTGCGCAGAACGGCTCAGGCGAACACGGAGTCGGCGACCTTCCTCTCCCAGTTGATTCAATATCATCTGCAGCTGGTCCTCGACTCTTTTGGATTGATAAAACCTTCCTTTGTTTTGGCTTTGTTGCTGCACTTCGCTTGACATCTCGAGCTCTCTGCAATGCGCCCCTGCACTACTACTGCTGTGAATTACCACATGCCTGTGGTACCTCAGTGCAGTCTGTGCAAGCGCACGCTTGTCGAACACGTTTTCCGCATGGATATGCTGGGAAACCTTTCAAGGAAGCTCGCATGCGTTGCTGGATGCAGGATCACCCAAGTTTGATGGTAGCGTTATCGCACGAAAGCTCCACGCTCTGGCTGCATTGCGAAGCTGACAGCGGTGGCGAGGGCCGACAGAAGGAGCGCAATGTGTTTATGCAATGCTTGGGGGCTCCGATGCACTTGAGCATCTCCAGGCCGAAAATTGTGTGTACTTTCCAAAAACTGTCCAAATGTTCTTCTGAGGAAGTGCTGCGTCGCAAAACTAAAGTCCAAAAAGAAATCTTGGTTTCAAGGTGTGTTGGCAATAGCGTGTTTCGTGCTGGCCGCAAGAGCGCCGCACTTTCCAAACAAGTCATCTGTGACACCCGAAAACATAAGACAACTGCGGGCAAGTCTTCGGCGAAACTTTCACGGTTGGCCTACATTCGTCATGGCATCCTACACCGCTGGCATTCAAACATGTGGCAGTAAATCCCATGCGGCCGTTAGCAAGGGCGGGAGCGAAGAGGTCGGATAAAAAAAACCTGCCTACACAACCAGAAGGTTATCTTGGATAAAAAGCTTCTATCTGCATGTGTATAGTATAGACATACAGATAGGATTTCTGGCGAACGCACAGAGATGCATCTTAACGTGCCTGCATATTTACAGCATATTTGCACCATCTATACACATATATCATGTATACACACTTACCTGTTTACATACTTGCCTATGCACACACACACACACACTTGCAGATGTAATGTATGTGCTTTGCGCATGTATGTCTGTATGTCTGTCTGTCTGTATGCATGTATGTGCACACTACATGTCTACACCCGTGCTCCAACATAAGTACATCGAACCATGCTACTCCGCATTCGACGCCCACCTGGAGCAGATGCAGCGTCTCGAAGACATGCACCATGCCCCACTGCCACAGCTCCTGCTTTCGCGCAAAGGGCTTTTGGAATCACTCGGGCACCAAAAACCAAAGCCCACCGACATGGTCTAGATTGACGGCACACAGAGGAGACCGCCCCAGTTCCACACCCACAACCCACCAGAATGCTCGAGTAGTCCTCCGCTGTGACAACCGCATAGCGGCCAGCTCGGGGGCCTGCGGCCAAGTGTCACGGCCAGTGGACAGAGACAAAGCGAATCAAGGTGACGAGCCATCAGAAGAAAAGCTGCGAATCCAACTCGGCGGATTTACAAAGCTGCAAGAGAACACGGCGGTTCCCCAGGAGAAAGATTTAGAGCAATGGCGACACACAGCCCATTGCATGCCTCCAAACCAGTGATTGAAAACACCGGCATTGGCTGCCTTGCTGAGCTCCTGCCCAACCACTTCGCCCATCATCGTGAATCGTGAGACTCCCTTTGTGTTATCAGCTCCGTGGCAATCAGGCCTCCAGCACAGCGGGGAATTGGTGCTGAATGCCCTGCCAGCTGCCGGTTTCGCAATCGCATTCTGTAACAAGCACTCACGTGGCTCCCCAGGGAATCTGGTCTCCAAAGCCTCCATTCCGAAGAACCAGGTGGCAGGGCTTCCCACGAGAACTCCGCGGCTTCGTAGAGCTTCCGCTGCCTGACCTAACAGATGGGTGCAAACGGTGTTCAAACCGACTGGCAAATTGATGACAAATGCATCCTGTGTTCAGTGCCGAGTCGCCGTTAATAGACGGGTGTGGCGAGGCTATCAGCCCTTGTTGGCAGCAGGCAGCATGAACATGGGTGAACATGAGAGTCGAGAACAGTGTCCAGTAGAACTGGCTTCATGCAACTTGGCAGCGCAGACGCTTCATGGACAGCATGTTGGACGCCCGTGCTGTGCGGTCCTGAGATATGAGCAAGGTGAAAGAACTGCTAATCCCAGCCTAGCAGCCTAGCAGAGGTCTTTTCCAAGCATCGGTGTCGTGGAGGAGCTCGGTCATGCGCGCAGCTGTTGGTGCTAGAGATTCGGGAAGACCCAAGGCTCGCCTTTGTTGGATGCGAGTGCCTGGCCTATGCCAGAGCCTATGCCGCCATGCGACGCGACACCGAAAGTCTGCTGTGCTGTTGGGTTGCATGGCCCGATCCCGCGCCGCCTTCACGGCAGGCAAGTTCTGCAGGGCACTGTTAAACCTAGGCATCGATGTAAAACAACGGATGTCATGTGAAACTGTAGCATGATCAGCCTCTGCCTTCATGAATTGGCTGCAAGATATCTTCGCGACTGGTGCTACCAGCCGGGTTGGAGAAGCTACCGGTGCGTCAGCAAGTCAGTAAGTCCTGGCCCAGAAGCTGTGCATCAGTGTCGCCAAAAAGATTTGGCTTCCTTTGCAATTAGCCGGCAAGTCAACTGTCATGTAAATGGAATCTCTTGCATGCTGCAGTCTCCCTTCCAAGTGCCCCAAGTCTCTGCAGCAGTGCAAGCGACTTATTCGCATCCACCTCCAAGTCGCTGCACTTGCACCAAGGAGTACAAATGAGGCATGGACATGTTTTCTAAATGCGAGGCGAATGCGTCGTTGTAATTCTGAGAACTTCTCAGAGCCACGCACGACTCTGTTCACGACCACTTAAACCGAAACATACTTATCAACTGCTGCTACTATGGCAGCGCAACTACGAATCTCGAATGATCTGGGTTCGAATCTAGTTCCAGGCCGGTACACCAAACATGGTGATGCAAATCAATAACACCACATCCAAGTACCTCGTCTCCTTCATCCTCGGACTGCTCCAACGGCTGCAGCGCATGGGACAATATCTTTTCCTGTGCAGGGCTGTGTCATTGACATCAGCACTGAGTGCTCAAGGCATGTCCAGTTGGGAGTATGATGAAATGGAATTCAACTCCGGTTCTATCACAGAGCCTGCAGCCACCTTCTGTACTACAAGTGACGGTGTCTGTCTCAACCATGAGCTTTTTGCTTGGGTTTCGGCCTCAGCCTCACCTATGCAGGCGACCTCTCTGCGAGAACAAGCCGAACGAGTTGTGGCAAGCGTTAAGTGGGCGTTTCCAACTTTTCGAGGGTTGGTTTCTTGAGGAGCCACGGCTGTATATCTTGAAAAGGAAATCCAGCAATCCAGCGACGGCGGCACGCTTTCAATCAAAGCTCAGGCCTGTCGATAAAGCAGCAAGTTTCCTGACATCCTTTCCTTGGCCTACATCGCCTGCTGTGCTTGCAACGTTCAATGTAAGATATCCGACAAGCCCAACCTGCTTCCGCAGCTGTGCCAAGTGAGCCTCTCGTGCACCGGCCATGGCTGAAGCAATGGCATCCTCCGCCTTCAACTGTGCACCAACCACTGCGACGCAAGAGACTCGCAAGAGCCTGATGTAACTTAATTGCACTCATCAAGGGCTCAGGCCAAGTTGCACACATTGCAAGGGCACCGGCTAGAGCCGACGGGTGGTTTTGGGGCAGCAGTGCAAGCGTCGAGCCTGTCATGTCCGCACGTCCAACAAAGGGAGCCTAGACCTCGCCGTACTGTTACATTCCACGGCGTCTACGGCTTTTGGAAAACTGCATCCTGTGGTAGGCAGGGAACTAATTGTTGCGAGACGAGCCTTCAGGTTTGGAACCGTCATCTTCGTAGGAGTGCTGCGCAACTTGCCTTGTCTGAACAAGAGCTCCCAACAACTCTAGCTGCAAGAGCTGCCCATGCAGAATCGGCTTCATGGTCTGCGGACCCTTGCAGGACAGCTGCCGTTGCACAGCCGCCAGGCCCGCTCGGCAATGAAAGCGAAGTTCCTGCAGGAGAACACACACTTCGCTTAGGCAACCCCAAAGCTGCCTTATCACTATCCGAAACTCCTTCAATTGTCAAACACCTCTGGCTGAAATCCGTGCCAGTGCCACAGGGCTCTAACAAGGGCAAAGGTCGTGTGAGTGGTTTGTTCGTGTCCCGGCTTGCACGCAGGTGACGTGGAGTGACTGCCGAGCTACCCACCCCGGGCATGGCACAAAAATTAAAAACAACCCGCAGCCGTGCGACGGCCGCCCAGTGACCGATATTGAGGTCTGATAAACAACGGACGCCCTCACGCGACTGAGGATGCAATCCATCCTGTCCGAAGCACATGGCTTTTACAGACTCCGAACATTCCCCACTCAAGCCCTGAGCTTTTACTTCCGACCTCTTCGACTGTTCTGCCCTTGGCCTTGGCTCCACGGTTCTGCTGAAGCCATCAGCACCACTGCATGCTTGGCTGATTCGGCTTGCATGTCAGCGAAACTCTAAGATACTCCAGCTTTTATGGGTCTTTTTACAAACCAAGCCGAGCTCCACGCGTCGTCTTTTTGTGGATGCTCCTCCTCGCCTCATCTAGCAATCAATGGAAAACTTCGGAGCTGCCGCACGGAAACGCCGGCACGTTGCAACCATCAAACCTGGACCGAACCTGGGCCAAACCTCATCGGCCTCATCAGTCGTCGAAAGAAAGCCTTTTCATGCCTACATCCGCGAAGAACCCACAGTCTGGACGAAGAGCTGACTCGCTCTTGAGGCCCTGGATGGCCATCTGGAACCGGAGCCAGCCCTGCATCCATCGTTGGGGCCTCTGCGTGCGCATCCTCACACCTCAGAGCTCGTCAAAAACTACTGATCTGCATCCTGCCGGAATGTTTTGACCAGAAGGGGAAGGCTCAGGCAAGAAAGAGTCAAGGCAGGCCTTCGCAGTGTGACCGCCAGAGTAAAAAAAGCAAAGCCTTCCATAGCTTTCTGAGGCACCCCTGTTGCTTCAAAGCCTGAGCTGCCTCGACGTAGCGCTGCACATCGTCTGGCTCCTGTTGGCACGGCGACAGCTGGGCCGTGCTAGGTGCATGAAGGGCACAGCCGCTGCGTCAATGTCTTCCGCCTTCTCTGCGTCTTCCTGAGAAAAATGGAAACCACGGCTGTCTCGTGCACTTCGAAGCTCCTGGCCTGCATCCTTCGCTTTTCTCCTTCCATCTCCAGAGCCAAAATGCTCTTCTTCCTGGGACGGGGCAACTGGGGAACCAGGTGAGGAGGTGCTAGCAGCTAGCAAAGGGCCGAAAGAAGCCAAGCCACTGCTGGTACGGATAAAGCTGTCGAAGCGCCAGGATTTCACGCTGCACATCTTCTGCGGCATACTCTTCCTGAAGCCTCCACCATGGAATGTGCATGAGTCCAGCCTTCGAATTCCTGCTGACGTCTAGCAAGAGTCACCCCACTTGCAAGTGGTGTATAGTAATATTGAAACTAAGAAACACAGCAGAAGGAAGCACAGGACAGCAAGCCCCGAGCACTTTACAGAATCGCCTGGAAGCCAAAACATGCCCCGAACCTCTGTACAAGGACGTGCAGCAACTACAGCCAGCAGGGACAGCATACCATAACATGCTCAAGGTCCAGCAAGACTCAAGCTTTAAACATCCTCAAGAGCCCGAAGTCAAACTTCACTGCACCCTGGGGAACGAGCTGAACCGAATAGCCGGAATCCACTCCTAACGCTTGAAAATATACATCAAAGCGTCACACGAGCAAAGACGTAGCGTCTGCGTTTCACCCTAGCTAGGTTTCCTCGCTTGGTCGGAGCATCTGGGACAATGTGCTGCGAGTCGGACGGTGAGCTCCTCTTACTTAACAGATCGCTGGGGTCCTTTAATCCTTACATCCAGCCAAGCTGTTACCTCCCAGTTTCTCTTCCCGTCTTAGAGGCTTAAGTTGTTGTGCTTGCCGATGGACCCCTGGTGTGTCGGTGTATGGTCAGCCTTTGGATCGCCCAGCTAGGCCATCTTGTGCTGCGTTCACTATGTCGCTGTCTTTCGTCAGGTCTGTCGCTCGCCACGCGTCCGCGGCACTTCAAAGCATTCCCCCCCCTCCCTGCGGCCTCCAGGCCGCTCGTCGGATGCAGTCGTTTCTCTGCTCCAGGGCTGCCTGCGCAAAAGCAGGAGCCGGTGAGAAACACTTTGCACTTCTAGGAGGAACAGTAGCCGAGCAGCGCTCTCTTAGGACCTAGTCATAGTCATCTGTAAAACTGCATGTCGCGCATTTTTACGGCTCAGCAACGGCGCAGGTGCAGGTCAAACCACTCCATACTGAGAACCGAAAGCCAGGCGGCCAGTGGAAGCTCCGCCAGAACTGCTTCCAAGGCCCTCCATTCCTCCCCAGCTCTCCAATCCACAGCAGCATTGCCAAAGAGACCCGAAGACCCCAAGCCAGCACGGGAGAGGGTCCCGAAACCTTCAACATGTCTGATGTTGTAAATGTGCTGCCGGCACAACTTCGCGGCACAATAGCGGCCTCGCAGCAAATTCCGAAGCATCTTGGCTCTTTCGACGGCCGTCTCTTCCAGGATGTGGACAGGGTGTCTGAGATGCACTTCAATTGATAAGAAGTTCGGGGAAAGCGGTCTGGCCGTGAGGCTGGAATTGGCCATCGACTCGTGGCGCCTGCCCGTCGCCCATGGATGAAGCATGCCGTCCGGCCTTTCGTGCGGTGCGGTTGAATTTCGGAGCAAACTTACTAGGCAGGGCACATCCAATCCTTCAAGATCGATTTTGACGTACTCCGGTCGGTTGCGACGGCTGCGGCGCGCAAAATGAGAATATAAAGCTCCACAGGCTCTCCTTGGTACCATGTCAATGTTCCCATCTTTGAAGGGCTTCTGGTCAAAAAGCCCAGAGATTTCTGGCTGATGGTGGTCAATCTTAAACTCTGCCATCGGTGGGGCCGAGCTTGCACCAGCCACGGCATGGACTAAAGTCAGGTTCTGACGGTTTTCGAAATGCACTAGACGTGAGCGAAGCTTCTGAAGAGCAGCTATGTTCCCCTCCACGGCAATGACCTTGAAGCCAGAAGACAAATAAAACTCCGTGTCCAGTCCTCCAGAAGCCCCAAAATCAAAGGCCAAGGGCGAAGTACCGTCTACCCGGTTGTTGTAAGGTCGGTGTTTAAACTTCCTGCGAACTGGCCTATTCGTGTAAAGGTTTTGCAGGAGCTGCAAAGACCGAATGAATCGGAGCTGTTCCAGGGTCATTCCAAAAGCTGGGAAGAGGCCGCCCCACGGTCGAAGTTCCTCGTCCAAGGATGCAAGTACATTCAGGGCTGTGATCGACTCCTCTGAAACATCCACGGACAAGTAGTCCCAGAGTACGCGGTGGATGGCCATTCCCGCAGCACAGGCACCGGAAGACCTGCGCCTTGCCATGCGAAGGCCGAAGTACTGGAACCATTTGGTTTCTCTGGAGTCCACCATCCACAAATTCCCGGCAGTCATGCGGACTTTGAACAAAAAACTTTGCCACGCGGGTGCTTGACACCCTTCTAGCAACATTTCTGCATAGGGCGGAAGGTCTCCACTTACCCGAAAGAAGGAACCACGCGGCCGGCAGCAGCGCGAAACATTCCGGGTCTCGTCCCAGCACGGTTGAAATCCCAGCTCCTCTGTTGTTCCATCTGGCTTCACCTTTGGTGTCGGAAAACAACACAGCTCATGCACCCGCCATCCGGACCAGCAGCTCGGGTCACCCCATTCAATCGCTGTCTGGGATGCCGTCAAAGCTAGAGGTGCAATCAGTGCGAGACACACCTGCAAGAGCATACATCAGCAGAGCTCTAGTTGGGCATCGATGTCACGCGACCAGATCGAAGGATGGCTGCGACTTTCCGAAGCAATCTCTGGGTGGTGCTGCTGTCTGGGCTGTGATATTCGTTGGAGGCTGTGGTGGCGGTGGTAGCATCAGTAGTAGCAGTCGCAGTGGCAGCGGCAGTAGGAGTAGGAGTACGAGTAGGAGGAGGAGTAGTAGTAGCAGTAGCAGTAGCAGTAGTCGCAGTCGCAGTCGTAGTAGTAGTAGTAGTAGTCGTCGTCGTCGTCGTCGTAGTAGTAGTAGTAGTAGTACTGGGGGTGAAGTGCTTGATGGGTAGTTGCGGCAGACAGCCGTTGCAGTAGCAGTAGATGCGGCGCTTTGGATTGTCGCAACCAGTTCTACGGGCTGTTGGGCCGACACAGCTCAAGCCGGAAGAACGCTTACCCGTAAAACTGTAAAGGCTCTGCTCTCCGGCAATCGGGGAATGGGAAGAGCCTTCTTCTCTTCCTCGGTTTCGGCGGCTTCCAGAATCTCCGGGCCCAGAGGAGTCATCTGCTGGGGCACCGGGTATTGCACACGGCCTGGATGAACTGCCCAGCGCTGCAGACGCTCTACATGTAGGAAGCTGTTCTCCCCTTCAGCCGTTACTGTATAAGTTTCGGGGTTTCGTTTGTCAGGCACAACTATCGTAGCCCTAAATTGACAAACTAATCGGTACAATGGTTTGTTGACTAGAGACAACGATATAGTGAGGGAGTAAAGTAAGTAAAAAAGCGGGAGTGAGTGCAAAAATGCAACAGGGTGAGAAGTCACCTTTGACGTCGACGTTGAGTTCGCAGCACGGTGCCCACGTCCCCACAGGGCTCTGTGACAAATCTTTGACTTTGACCACCCTGCAGCACGGCTAGTTTGATCAAAAGCGCCCCAGCTCCCCTTGATGAACATTCCAGTGCCAATCAAAAACGCGGTGCAAACTCGCAGAAGATTGGCACACGCCTGGTAACAAGCGCCCGGCTCTGTGGTTGAACACGAACAGACTGCTGAGTTTTTATCCGGCAGAATACTCAAGACTAGAAGGAAAACCCGGCGCATGATTATAATCGGGTGCCGAACCAGTTTTGAAAACAATTTGGGATCTCCGCTGGCTTTAGAACCACACATCTTGTTGCAAAGTGGCGGGCACCAACAGCAACTTTTGGCTTTGTTTCCTCTTCCTTCTCGGGGTGGTACTTCCCGGGTGCCATGTAGCCTGTCGGGCGGTCTCTCTTGTGAGACCAGAACAGACATCAACACACCCCGTCGCATGCTGCACCGTAGCCGCAACGCAGCCGTAGCCTATTCGAGCAGCTGCAACTTTGTCTTCCCGCACTTTGAGCCAAACATAGATTGTGATCACCTCGGTTTAAGTCGGTGATGGCCCGATGTACGACATGTTCCACTTCTTGTAAGGTCTCGTCGTGCACATCTGAAACCACATGTGCATAATGGCCGAATTAACCCGGCGGCACAAAGCCATGGCGTCGGTACAGTAGCCTCGGCCGGGTGGCGTTGAGTGGCCGCCCACTGATCACGAAGTTGAGGCCAGCACCGTCATCCTGATCAGCGGCCCAGATCCGAACGGAAAATTCTTTCTAGATCGTCTCACAAGCCCCCCCCCAACCAAGCCATCATTACGTCTCGGGTAGAGTTAGAGACTGCGGCCACACCTTCCCACCAATGATCATCTCTGTACAGTCGTCCGGGCATCGGCCGCATTCCTTGATTCGGCCGGCCACTGAACCTCACCAAAGCGCAGGTGGAGTTGCCAGGCCCGACGACAGTTTGTGAATGTCGACGCTGGGCTACAAACAAACACTGCCCTCCGAGCAACTCTCTGGGAAGAGCCGCCAGCCGAAACCAAGCTTGCCACTGACGATCTGAAAATCCACCTGAAAGAAGATACCAGTCATCACAGACTATCCTGTCCTCATGACGGGATTTGGATGCTTCAAGGAGAACGTTCGCTGCACCTGTCTTGTAAGCAGACGTAGGCAGAGGCAGTGCCCTTGCCAGCCGGATCCTGGCATCGCTGAAGCGCACGGAAAGGCCGAGGATTGGGGGATGCCTTCACCCTCGGCAAGGCTGCTGCCATTGCAACGAACCAAGAACTGTGGCATAGTTCTGCATCTGACTACAATCGACGATCAGGGCAGACCCAAACCTCAGGCGATCTGTGTGTGAAAAACTTGTATTGACCACGACCCTGGCAGTTTCGACTTCATCTGTTGATGTAAAGCGGCCAACATCTATGGGGAAATGCTGCACCTGCATCGAAAGAGCTGCTCTGTATGGCAGAGAACAGCAAGCCTGCACCGCGGGGGGTCGTTGCAAGCTTCGATCGCTTGCTTGAGGTCGCAAAGCAGTGACAGGCCCACACAGGAAAGGCACAGTATCCCACCACGACTTGCCTGCTTGCTCCAACCGCCAGTTGCAAGGCTGGCCGACCAGCCGCCTCTGGGAAAAGGAGCGAATAAAGGAAGAAGGCAATCCAGTTCTACACTAGAAACTGTGTACTTCGATCGAAACCCATCGGGCCCGCAAGCTCAAAAGCACAACCAGCGGAACCGTACGAAACGCACAGCGAGACACACCAGCACTACACTTCAAATTTGAAGAGGCACCTCTGTGCTGCAAGTGCTGGGGTCCCCGCAGCGGCAGCAGCTGCGGCAAGCGCTGGCTCTGGGGATCGCTGCTCCATGCAACCTGCCGGAAGCGAAGCTTGGGTGCACGAAACGCGATGATTGTGCTGACGCGTCGGGGGCCATTGGCCTGTCGTCGCTGATCGGCCCCACTG
The DNA here is from genome assembly GCA_905221615.1 of Symbiodinium sp. CCMP2592. Lineage (NCBI taxonomy): Eukaryota > Dinophyceae > Suessiales > Symbiodiniaceae > Symbiodinium > Symbiodinium sp. CCMP2592. Next base: position 505,240 of record CAJNDT010004124.1, read on the forward strand.
GAGTCGATGACTGTAAGCTTCCCATCGTTGATGCTGACACAGGAGGTCGCTGCCCTCGCAGGTGTGCAGCGGCTGAACGACATGATGAAACTCAAGCTCGCAGGTGTTGTCCTGCATCATCCCCGGCCCCGGCCTAGCCCCAGATTTGGCAAAGGTCACCTCGTGATAGCCATGACACGACAAGAGTGACCGTGAGCAGCTTTACAACACTCTTATCCACCACACAGAAATGGAAGTATGATGCTCCGGTTGCCTGGGCGGCGATGGGTGCCCCCTGGACGCCTTTGCCTTGCAAATGGCTTCATGCTCAGCTAGACATACTGATGCAGGACCTTTGGAAAAGCTCGTCTGGTCTTTCTTGCGAGTTCAGATCTCCATCTTTTCAATTTTTAAACTCATGCATGGTTCCAGCATGTGCATTGACGCTTTTCTAGACAAACGCATTCTCAAACACCTAAACAAACATTTTCTGCTACCTTCGTTGGCTTCGGGCCCGGGTCGCCCGGGAGTGAACTATTTTGCATCCGAGGCCTACACCCCCGAACCCAAGTCCTAGACGCCGAGCTTGGGCTCTAAACCTCCGATGCTGCGGTTGGCCTACGAAGCTAAAGGTTGGCATGTCATGTGGGTCGCAGTGCATCTTGGCCCGCGCAGTACTACATTCCAGCTTCCAGATTCGCGGAGCCACTTGTCCGCAAGCCCGCTTCAAGAGCCCCGAAGCCGAAGCTATGCCAAAGAGAGCCCCGAAATTTCAACCAAGCAAAGCCCAAAAGCCCAAAAACAGGAAGCTGAAGTGTGGTACTGCGGGCCAAGATGCAATGCGACCCACATGACACGCCAACCTTTAGCTTCGTAGTCCAACGGCAGCATTAGAGATTCTTGGGCGTCTAGGACTGGGGTTTCGACTTTCACAACTCGGGCAATGCGGGCGTTTTAGGATTTCGGCGCTCACACTGGAACAATCCAGGCGATGCATATGCTTCGAGGTCAAGCAACGTTGGTGAAACAGCACATGAGGATTTGAAGTTTCGTCGCCGACACCCACACGAGGCAGGCAAGGCTCAACATAGGATTGGTTGTTTAAGGCTCTTTTTCCATCTGCACGAGGATCTGATCTACGCAAGCCTACTTGAGAAGCATCTCCGCTTACAAGGAGAAAAAACGAAGTGAAAGACTGAACCCCTGTCATCTCACACAGAGCCATGCAAACGGAAAGCAAAGCGTGGAAGATTCTTAACGGCACCTTGCTCCGCAAACGTGAACTTGCTTGTACCCTGAGTCGGCAGGCCATCCATATTAGACTACCGTAGCAAAAACCCTTCAGCATTCAAGCCGACCCAAGTCATCAAACATTCAACCAAGGATAGCAACCTCCCATCGTGATGTCCTTGCAAGTGTCCAGCCACATGACCCAAGTCACGATGCAAGCTCATGCACCTTGGCACCCTTGCAATACCACACGCAAGGTCACCCCCTGCCCTCTCCAGTTGCTTCGCCTGCAGCAACACACAGGAATATTGACCCAGGCCTCCTGCATTGAGTTCCGGGGCCAGCCACGCCATTTGCTGTAGGTCGTCCCTCTTGCCTCATACCAAGGTTTGTTGCATCTCCAACTTGTGAAGTCACGACCATGCCATCGATGCGGACGTCTGAGCCGCCTTCCGCGCCGCCTGGCCACGGCTCCAGCGCGTGTCAGCCCAGCCCCACGTGCTCGCACATTCAGAAGAGCTTTGGTATGTATCCTCTAGCATCGTCTGCCCTTGGGTGTTGATGTTGCCGTCCGTGTCCTTATTGGCACCATGTACCCCTGACAAACCATGTGTAGCTCCAGTGGTGTTTTGGTGTTCCAAGCTCTGCCAGCATCGCTCCACGCCTCTTGCGCATGTTGATTTTCAAACTCTGCGAACACAACCTTGGCCTTTTTCCGTCTTCTGCTCCGCTTCTTCTTCAGCTCGTTGCACACTGGAGTCACTGCAGCTGCCGAAATTGTCCCTGACTCTACGAGCGCATGGTCCTCTTCATCCTCCCTCTTTTGCAGTTTTGTTTTTTAGGGCGTAGGGCGTGCAGTTCAAGGCTAGCGGCTAACTGCTTGGAACCCCAAGAGTCAGCAAAAAGAAGGCCTAAACCCTACAGCACTAAACCCCAAAACCGAACTCCCTTGACGAGAGTGCAAGGGCTCACCCTCTACCCGCAGGTGGCGTGGAGCGGGTGGAGGTGGAGGGGTGGAGGCTTAGCTGCCAGTCCTTCCTAGTGCCCAGAACCATAGATCCTGCAAAGGCCCTGGCTGCCCAAAGCCAGTCGCACCAGCACACAAACCCGGTCTCCAGCCTGAGTGCATCGGGACACAGCCTCCGGAGCTCAGAACCGAGGCAAGAGCCTGTGGTAGCTGGATGCGGAAGTTCCTGGCGGGGCAAAGCAGACACGGGCTCAGACGCTCTTCTTTGCCTGTCCTGCCATGGCCGTCGTTGCAACCGCCGACGGCCGCATTGGCCTCCGACGCCCCCATTTTGTCCTCTGCCTGAGACGGAACATCCCACTCCAGGAAGCGATGCAACGGGGGACATGCGCAAAAGCTAGGGGCATTGGGCCTTCACCAAGCCATCGCCCTTGGGGTAGAGGCGAACTTTGAAACCTAGCGGACTGCTGACAACCTGGAACTCGAGGGAACTCTCCTCCGCAAAGGCTGACGAGCAGAACGCGATTGACATGTGCGACCAACGATTGGCATATCCTCCAGCTGCAGCTGCAGAACATACTCCAGGACTTTGCCCCCTGGACTGCGCGGCGGCTCGCAAATTTCGCATAAATACACAGACTATTGCATCGCACCGCCATTTTTCTGATCTATTACCGCTATCCTTTTTCTGAGCTACTTTCGACTGTTGTTCGTACGAAGCGAACCAAACCCCCCAACGAAAAATGACAACAGTGTGCAAACGTACCCAACGATGACTGGCTTCCAGCTGACACTTTCCAGCCTACTAGTGAGCCACATGGCGACAGCTCCAGACCCGGGACTTCCACCTGAAGGGAAGTGGTCGCACCCGGCTTGTTCCCCACCCAGCTCTCATGCTGTGATGGATTGCGCAGTTCGAGATTAAACGCGTTCCGTTCGGAAGCTAGCGGTCAGGTTGAGCACAGCATTCCCGAAACCGACAGGCGTAACATGGAAGACTGCTCCTGCGTGTAATGACCCGAGTGCTCTACGACAGATCTCATCGTAAGAGGGAATAAAAGGAAGATGTCCGAGAGCCAAATGCCCTGCAGCAAAGGCGGAACGCCTCTGCTAAGGTGGTGCCCGTTTGCACCTGCCAACTGCAGAAGTCACCCACCAAGCGCAGCGGGAGCAGCTCATCAACCTGTGCGGCAGCAGCCCAGCTCAAGGGCTGCTAGAGCACACTTTTTTCTGCAAAAACGACATGCTGGTCGTGAATCACAAGTTAATGCGGAACAGAAATGCTTGCCATGACACGGTTGGCTTATTCGGCCGTGTCGTCCTGCTCACTGCACAACACGCAACTGGAGGGTACCTTTACGGAGCTTCTCCATGCTTCTTCGACAAGTCTTGTCCGCAAACACGTGTGAAAAGCCTGGTGCGGGCTAGCAGTGCCAGTGTGGTTCGACAGCCGTCCTCATCCAAAGCCTTCAGGCACTATGCTCCAGTCTGTGGCGCCATGGCAGCACATGATCGAAGCAAGGTCGGCCGATAGTGATGATGCGCTTCCAGTGACTCTGGCTGCACGGATTCAAAACTAGGACGGGGCCGGGAAGCAAACATGGGAGCATGCATTCCCAATCGTTCGACGCTAGCACATGAGGCCTCAGTCGCCCTACCTGTCTAGGTGTCTTTCTGTGGGCCAGATCGCGGCAAGCTGAAGCACATCTTGGGGCGATCTGACTTTCCTGGCTATGTACCATAGCGTGCACGCATCGCTCCAGGGTCCAGAGGAGGGAAATCGGCAGGGAACGAGCAGGAGCAGATGTCCTCCGCTGCACGCTGGTGCTGGGCCAAGAGGAGATCCATGCTATGGCACCCAATCTGAGCTCTCTCTGCAGTTCGAATCTGGAAGCGACGGGCCGAGGGCCGAAGCTTGGCAGCAGACCACAAGGGCACCTTGTACGGAGCCGTCCGCTGCACAGCGAGGACGCACCCGAATCTCGACCTGCAGCATTGCAGTGCCTTTGCTGAGGCTGCGAACAAGTTTCGGCACTCACTCTGGGACAAGCTACTCGTAGGCAAGATAGCACCGGGTACAAGTCTCAAAAGAATTACAGACAAACGGGATGATCTGTATCGGGATCCCTCTGCTCACAGGCAGCAGACATTCCAGGTCTCTCGTAACTGCACCAAACCGAGGCATATCACGACTAGGATACCGCATTAAACAACGCAGCGCTGGAGGCCAGGCCGCAAAGAGCAAGAGTCAAGCCTGTACACCTGTACACCTCGCAACCCCCAAGCAAAGCGACTTGAAGCGCTTGTTGCGGCAACTCACCTGCTCGCTGACTACAAGACCTCGGTGGTCAAGCCTTCCGGGCGCTTGCTCTCTCGGCAGGTGGTTCGGCCTCGTGCTCGTTCCCTTCCAGGTCACGCAACGCCAGCTCTGTCTTGACCTCATCCTCGCCACCTTGGACCATGCAGAGTCGTTGCGAGCCACACTGCGAACAGCGGTCTGACGGCTGGGGATGCAACCATAGACCCTGCGCAGAGCACATGACATCTCCTCAATATCCTCCTGTGCACACGACCGTCAAATCCTGCTACGATTTGTTAACCTTTTTGTCTCGGCCCTCCGCTTGCACACACAGCGGCCACGCATCATCAACGACTGACCGACACTGATGGCGAACTGGAACAAAATCATCCGACCGTCCTCAAGGCCTCAAGGCAACAACCCTCGCAGTCCTCCACGATGCAACCCAGGGAAAGCACTGGCTGACCAGTCGCCTTCAAGCATCTTCCGGCTGTTTGGCCAGCGTTCATCAATCAATGAAACTCGTAGGGGCCACTCTTAACCATCACAGAAAGTCCCTGCCTCCTGCTCAGTGAATCCGGTAATTTCGGCCACCTTCCGACAGATCCGGCTGCAGTACGGCGCAAGGACCTCGACCCAACCGACATTCCCTGCCTTTCGGTTCCAGTCCTCACGGCATCAGAGATATCTCGGTTGGAGTGAGAGCACACATGTCCACCTGGATTTTGCCATCTCCATCTATAGTGAAGATGGGGCGCAGCGATGTTTCCTCAGACTGCATCTCAACAAGCACAAGCGTATGCCTATCTGCCACAGCTACCAGCGACTTCGGCTGCCAACAAGCAGAACAAACGCCGCCTGAAGGATACTTACGAATGTGTGTTGAGATCTCGGAACCTACCCAAACTCCTCATAGCCAAGATCTTGACCCGGATTCGTGACTTGAAACCGACCCGAATGACATCCCACGGTCTTGAACCAAATTCTCCTGGCTGGGTGCAGGCTCACCCCCAGCCCATGTTTATCACCGCGTTCTCCGCCACTGGTCGTCGATTGAGCCCTAGCACGCCTGTAAAGACGTTACACCTGTCTCCCTTCGAAAAGCTTGAAAGCAGCACTTCGCAGCATCTGCCGTAAGGTGGTATCGCCCAAGCTCCCAGCGAAAAACATTCGTTGCTCCGCCTGCCACATATCCACCTGCTCTGCGAGTCATCAGCAGGCCGGGTGGCCAAAGCAACCACGTCTTAACGCGCCGTAAGTTTAGCTGCTATTCAAGCTACCCTGTGGAATCCAAAGACCACCAGTAGCTGTGAAACTGCCTCAGCACGCTGTTGAAACCAAAACTGAAGTCCCGCAGACCTTCAGCATCGAGCACTGAACAAGTAATAATGATGAAGGGGGCCTGTGGCTTCGATGCGCACTCATCAGGGTCGCTTCGGTCCTGTCGTTTCGTACGGGAGACTATTCTCCCGAACATACATAATGATTCCAAGACGCTTCCTTGGCCATGACAATGACCCCAACCGCATCTCCTGAAGCCTCGGCAGCATAGACAGGAGCTTTGGGCCATGCACGGTTGACTCTCACAGCTTGGCGGACCCGGAAAGCACACTGTAGCACAGCCGCTAGCCAGCCTCTAAGCTCAGCCCAGTGAAACCAAAAACTCGTCAGTGACGAGGAACGTCATATCGCGCCGTTGCGTTCATCTCCAGAATTGAGATGTTGCCACCTTTTGTCAGCAACTCACACCTCGGACGACCAAAGATATCAGGAAGCCCTATGTCGCTGTGCGCGTGGGCGAGGGGCTTCACTTTCCCAGAGCTGGCAGTGTCATGCGACCGCCTGGACCTTCGTAAATTATTTGGGTTGGGCCGGGTCGAGGCTGCAGAAGCCTGCCCCAAACCCTTCCCAGCTTGTCAAGATGCATCAAAAAACAACGGGCGAGGTTTCCCACATTCAGCAAGTTGAAGTGTTTTGCATCCTGAATCACACGGCCAAATCATAGAGGGTGCTTTGCTCGAACGGCACCATCTCGTACCACGCATGTGCTGCCACTGTACAGTCGAGTGTCTATCACTGGAAAGACACCGAGCCACTGAGCCACAGACTCGAAACCGAATGTTTCGTTCCCGTCCAGCGTGTCCACAATCATGCTGTCCTTGTCGTTGCTAGAGGCTGTAGGCCAGGCAGCAGCAACGATGTCGCAAATGTTAGCGCTGGCGGGGTTGGGATCTTGATAAAGCTTGCAGTGTGGGGCATATGCTGAGTCTCCAGCCAGCTCATCACCATCGCCACAAATCAGCTCTTGCAGAGGTCTGCCCAGCACCTCATCCTGCAAATGAAACAAAAGCATGGTCATGCCAATAAGTGCACTTGCATGTTGCATGGCCGTACAAAGTAGCGTGAATCCTGCTTGAAGCCGCTCAGCTTCTCTGCGGAATCGTTCCAAGCTGTAACCTCTTCCAAACTCCCAAGAGTCTTGACAGCAATGACAGGTGTACGGTGCCCTTTCCGTATGGCTTCATCCCGATGTAGGCTACATATGCTTCAGCGCCTTCCCAGCCACATCCAGAAGAAGACTTGGTGTTGGTACCGCAGCTACCACCTCACAAAGTTGACATAGCCCTTGCAAAGGGCCACTCGGCAAGCAGCCAAGCAGTGAGGCTTTTGTTCGAGACCGGCACCTTGTCAAGAACTGCATTGAAATCCTCCTCGTCGAACACGGGAGACTCCTGACATGGGCAGAACAGTCTGCCCGAATGGTGTCAAACAAGTGCCTGTCTCTGCGCCTTGACAGCTTCAACCTCGTGCGCGACGCAGATGACATCCTAAGCCAGGATGAGGTCGACGCTGTGGCAAGGCCTTTTCAGCCACGCCTCCCCAACATCACCCCGTAAGGCAGGATGTAGCATCAGCCGCTGCAACCCACCACCTTGACATGCTTTACTTGGATCAGTTGAAACACAGATCTGCGGAAAAATCAAACATGGCCAACAGACGACAGTACTGAGCCATCCATCACCGTATAGGGAGGTTGCCGAATCATGTTAGAAGAGACTATGACAACCACAAGTCGTAATCATAGGTGTTTTCCAAGGAGCGGTTCGAATACTGTTCGAAATCACTCGCGAGAACAGCAGCAAGCGAGACGGGAGTCCTGTAGAGGCTGTAGAGCGACAAGCGGCTCTGACCGGCAAGCCTTTAAGTCCATACTGCCCTGCAGCACTTGGACATCATAGTATTGAAGAGACAGAAAACAGCAAGATCGAGCTGACACACGAGAAACTGAATAATGCAGTGGTAGACGGGCAGGTGCCCACAAGCGAAACACTCAAACTTCTGTCCCGCAGCTAGTACCACAAGCCTATCAGTGTACCGCCAGTGCCTTTCACGATCATGCTCGCCGCAACTGGCTGCACTTCTTCACCCTGGCAGGCGAAGTGCAGGTGGCACCACATAACTTCTTGAGGCCTCAACTTCTGCGATGCAGAAAGGCATGGTCGGTGGGCTCAACTCTTTGCAGCACCATGCGCATGTACATCGGAGAAGCCCGCTGGAGAACAGAACCACTCAGCTCTGGCCTGGCCTGTCTGGCTCTGTCGAATGACTTTGCAACCTCCGGCGTGTGCAGGGCACCCAAGGTCCCACCACACGCGGGGCCATGCTTGGTAATCAATCTGATGCAACAAAAAAAGCTGAGGCTGCGTCAGTGAAGCCAGGATCGTCTGAAAAAAAATTTGCCAGCGGTCTGCCAAAGACCTGCCCATAGTGCAAACCGTGCTTCTACCGGACTCTGACCGACGTGCTGGACGTGCGCTGCTTCAAGAACCCCTGGACCTACCACTAGCCGCAGGTCTGTTGCAAAGTCAGCGGCTGACTAGCGATTGCATGACTTTTGAGACGCCACGTGCATGCAAGGATGACCACAGAATTTGCACAGGGACCAAACATGGTCCGTTCATGGTGACTCAAACAGCCGCCCTTTTGGGCAGCTTGCTTCTGTGAACTTGTGGCAGCAAAGCCTTTGATGCTTGATCTGAGACAACATGTGGCAAGCAGCCGAGCTTCACGGTGGCAGCTGGAAGTAAGCGCCCAATTTGCACCATGACCTGAAACACGGCTCCAAGGAGCGGGTCAGAAGAAGGCACATGGCTTCACTCACTCTGCTTCCAAGTGTCCGCCGTGTAGAGCACCAGGCCCAAGTATTCCAGCCCAGTCCAGCTGAGGGAAAGCCGTATCCACTGATTGTGGAGTGCCGCCACCAAAAGGAGGTCTAGAATCAAAGCGGCGAAGGTCCAACAGGCGAGGCGCTTTCCTTCAGTGCGGTCCAGGACGAGCAAGATGTTCAGCAATGTGAGGCACATGGTGAAGCCGGCCATCTGGATCAGAACGTAATGAAGCCTGAACTCCGTGGTTGCAGCCTGGACAAAATCCAATATACAGCTGCCGCCCACCAAGGCCTGCAGGGTTCACAAGCTAAAGAATGCTAACGAGACTGGACTTGCCAGCGAAACCGAAAGGCCCAACCTTTCCTGGAGCTGGGCCCCGGAGGCTGGGGCCTGACTTTTGCGCCACTGCACTGCAGCATGCATCAACACCTGGGCACACAGGCATCAAGGCTCGCTGGGAGCACGGGAAGCTCGGCCGGGGTTTCATGATTCCAACGAATCCAAGGCACGAGGCCGCAACAAGCATCACCTGAGCAACTGCGCCCCAACAAGACTTTGGGATCACGAGTGTTGGTAAACTTGGTCTCGGGTATGGGAAACTGACCAGGCCTAAATTCGACTGGCTTGCATACCCTGGCGCAACTGGGAAAGGGTCTACGGGTGGAAAGGGGGCGGCAAGTGGCGGACGTATCGAGCAGAACCAACTCAAGACTAGAGAGCTCCTGGTCCTGGCTGCGCTCTGGTTGCCGCGTTTTCGATTTCGCCATTTGCTCTTGGTGTCTTGGGTAGGCCACCCATCATATCCTGCTAGTGTTCGGGATTTTGCGAACCAGTCAGAAGCAATCAATCCTCCTTGGCTATTTAGGGTGTCTTCATTTTGCTGCGGGAGGTTCTGCGTCTGGCCAGAAACCACTCCTTTCCTGTCCTTTCCGGTTTCGGCACTCACTCTCTAACATACGATTCTGAAGCCAGGAGATGAGTCGCAACTGGAGCCGGATCCGAAGATCGAGTTTGAGCAAAACCTTGAGGTGGCAAGCCTGCTGGCGGTACCACCAGGCGCGCACCGTGTGGATAGCAGTTTCGGCACCAGCCGAGACACCGAGCTACTCACGTGCTCCACCCCGAACGCCGGTCGTGACAAACTCGGCCAAACAAAGGAGGACCTCGGTCCCCGCCTTGGGCTTGGGAACAGCCACAAAAGCAGCAACGGCGAGCACTGGAGCAGCCGCGCAAGCCTGCGGTGCAAGTTCACAACGGCGGCCAGCTGCTCCATGATCGGTCTCGGCGAACGTGCTTAACGAAGGGCCCGATCACACACAGGGCTTTGGCGCCTCCTGCATGGGGCAAAACATCAGCAACAGCAACAGTGAAGCGCCCGAACTGCTTCGGCAGCTTCCGCGTTGCAAGGCTTGCGGTAGAAGAGCACTTTTGCCATCTTTTCCTCATCGGAGCTCTGCTGCGAAGCGAGGCGGCGAACCGGCGAGGTTGCCAGGGCTCGGCACATTGCACCAGCTTGGACTGCAGATTGCAAAGCTGAGTAGGTGAGATTGGGTGGGGGAACCAGGCCTTGCAAAGTGCCAGAGACCCTGGCGCCAGCAAGATCCGCGAGCGGGATCCGCGGATCTGGGCAATAGACACGGGTAGGGCCGGCGGCATGTACATAAATCGCGGTCTGCGGCGGTGTTGCAAGCATAAGCAGCACCGGAGGTTGCAAGTGCCCCAGCAAGATGAAAAGCGGGGAGGCGAAGTGGCCGGCTACATGGAAGCAGGACGCATTCAGCGGTAACTGCGGCAGACTAGACTGCAGGCGTAGGTCGCAAGCGTCAGCAGTCCACCACGAAGCATCAGGCTGCAAATCAAAATCGTAGAAGTATTCGCGGTCATTTTTTCCCTCTCGCATTACTTGGTATTCGCGGTTATGGACCCAAGGGTTGCCGTCTGGCTCAGGGCAAAACTCTGAACTCCGTGCGGTGGGTGGACTTGCGATCACTGTGGGGGGAAGCCTTTCAAAGCATGATCTAGTGGCTCCTGGGCTGCCTTGGTGGCTCCCCGGCCCAGATTGCTACTTTCTGAATGAAACACACGAAATCACGAAATACGAAGAAAAATCCGGTGTCCCTCTGAGAATCGACAATCAAGAAATCCTATGTCCGGGGCTGCGTCTCGGGTGGTTTCTGGACCCGTTTCTGGATGGGACGGGGGGCTGCCTGCCTCTGCGGGAGGCTGCCTTGCCGTAGTTGTAAGACCCGGATAAGCTACATACTATGCAGCTACTGATTCGACCGCCTGCTTGGCCGGCAAAGGAAACGTGGATTTCGACATCGCAAGCAGCCCCCGTTTTCCCGATAGCAAGCAATAGTCTTTATCCTGATTTCCGAAGTTCGCGTCCCCACGCCGCCGCCGCCGCCACCACCACCACCACCACCACCACCATCGCCCTCGCCTGCCGCGTAAGTCTCAACCGGGAAGCTGAAGACCACCGACAGCAGGGACAGAGCATAGCGCCAAGGACCCCGATTGCCAGTCGCCTGCAATCAAGACTCTTCGGCCAGCTGCCAACACACAATATTTTCTGATGCGGTGCTTGGCATCCAGCTCACGATGGCCCCCATACTTGTCAATCGTTTGGCTACTGTCCAAATCAAGTTGCATAGTCGGAGAGCTCCGTGATGCTGGGAGCGTCTGACGTTGAACCTCAAGCAAAGGCTCCTAGCATGCCGCGTTGACGCAATCTTCGTCTGTCTTTGCCTTACACAAGTACTTGCGGTCAGGGCGCCGTCCAGCATGCAATATACCTCCTGAGTTGTCGTTGCAACTCCCGATATGCTGCTTCACGTACCTTGATTACCAGTACTGTAACGACTGGCAGGAGCTCGATTGCTGCCATGCCGCATAGTTGATCGCTGCAGCTGCTAGGCGGACAAGAACCCCCAAGCTGAGCAAGCAGCCGGCATCGAATGTGTCCTTCAACCACCCGTACATCCATACAACAGTTCATGGCACTATTCGTCGGTTTCGTGACCGCTAATCGAATCAGCACCGGAACTCCCCGAGCACCACTCAGAACAAAACTTTACATGTCTGATATTCACTGTGCCCACTGGCCTGCATGCCGGACCTGCACAGACGAAAATGGACAACGTAGAACTTACTTTCAACAAGTAGCAATGAAATCGTTGGCGCCCCAGCCGAGAAGCGGACCGGAAGAAGGCCTGATACAAAGTAGAACGTGACAAGGCAAGTGAAGTAATCTCACAGGGCTCCTCTACGGCACCCTGGAGACCTCCACTCCGTCTTTGAGCCAAGATGGCAGATAACATCTCATCACTGCGGCGATCTAACGTCCATGGCGGTTTTCCGGTGCCGAGAAGAGCAGGGCTTCATCTCCCTCCATTGTTGGATCATGCCAGCCAGCCAGCCAGCCAGCCAGTGCTTCTCTGCGAGTTGCACCCGGAGAGCCGCCTGCCCTTTGCTGAAGCCCAGTAGCTTTGCGGATGCACCTGCATTCGAAGCGAAAACCACCTTGTATAAGCTTGAAAGGCCGTCACAGGCCAAAATGCTGACAAGGCACCATTCCACTCGTTTACTTGTCCGTGGCAATCAATGCCGAAAATTGGTACGCGTGCATCCTTGGATCAAGTCATTCCGGGCAGCCCACGGCTCAAGCTCAGATTTTCAAGACCGCGGTCGTGCGAGCTGAGATAAATCACACCAGCTCATACGTACTATGCTGACTGACACTTGGGACTACTATGCCGGGAACAACGATGCTCTCATGGAAGCTTGGTGACTAGAAGTCTGGAAAGGCCTAACATCGCAGCCGAGTTTCGTCGATGATGCGACGCATGTCCCGTGCCACGCGCGCAGACGTCTCGACAGATGCCTCCAGGCTGAGCTATGTTGAGTCTTGCCCTAGATGACCATGGAAGGGTGGAGCTACTGCTCGTTCAGACTCCACGTGCCTGAAGTGCTGTGACATCATGTACGATGCACAAGGCACCTGTGATCAGAGGTCTCACGGGGGTGGCATCGTGCAGAAGCCACTCACGCATGCTACAGCCGAAGGTCATGGGTGCCTTCGATTGCCCCGCTTGTGACATGCTGGGGCACCAAATGCAGAATCACATCGGAGCCTCAGTGCGCGATTCTACGAGATCCCCATTTTCGCATGCACCGATCGTCCGGCAGATTACTACATTAAATATGTACATGCAGTTGCGCACGAATACATCAGCACATCATTACAATACTAGTAGTACTAGTAGTAGCCGTTGTCGTCGTGGCAGTGGTAGTAGGTGTTGTTGTTGTCGTCAGAGTCGTAGCAGCAACAGTAGCAGCAGTAGTCGTTGTGGTAGTCGAGTAGCAGTGGTAGTGGCAGTACTGGAAGTAAGAGTAATAGTAGTAGTAGTAGTAGTAGTAGTAGTAGTAGAAGTAGTAGTAGTCGTCGTCGTCGTCGTCGTAGTCGTCGTCGTAGTCGTGGTGGTAGTAGTAGTAGTAGTAGTAGTAGTAGTATTCATTCCCCACGCAGCGAAGATTCGAGTTCGCCTAGCGAGCTGACAATAACCAGGTATTTTGGTTATCGGAACCTCTTATGGGTTCTGCAGGGCACAAGCCAGCTCCATCCACTAGAAACTACACTCAGCTTGTAGTCAGGCATCAGTCTGATAAACCTGGCGCATCCACAAAATATAGATCTGTCCGTCGTGCTCATGTTGAACAGGCTTGGCAGTGCAGGAATCATCCGTAATCCATTGATTTTCATCGCCAAACACAGGCTGTCCCCTGAGAATGGTTCGATGATGCCCCGAGTCAGGAGTGTCACCGTAGTGAAGCAGCATTGCGACGACCTGATAGGAAGCATACCAGACCCTCATAGTGTCCACAGCGTCGAAGATGGGCATTCGAATACGGTCTGAGGACATCACCATTGGTCTCACATCTCTGTGCAGAGCCCCTTCATGGGAAGCAAAACGCTGGAGTTGAATGCACAGCAGCGAAACAGGGCATTGTAGTGCACAGCTCGCCATCAATGGTTTCCTTGGTAGGCCCTGAGTCGAGTCATAGTTTCGAGCCTCCCAGCCACCATTAAACCCACTGTGCAAAAGCCTCTGCAAAAGATACATCACCAGCTCCGCAGCATCATGCTGCCTGTGAACATGTGGCCAAGCTTGCAGCATCGTAAGCCACGGTACAGAATGCAAGACCTGAACAGGCATGTCATGGGTGGTGCCAGCTGGAGGCTGGTGGGCACAACATGGTGAGAACCTGTGCAGGAGGCGGGATACGAGCATCGTGAAGTCTCGCCTGCAGGATGGTCCAATATGCAGCATATATAGTGATATAGTGGAGTGAAGGTAGCACAGATTCGAGGGATTGTGAAGAACCAGGCTGAGAACAGCCTTGAGACTGGGCTTCACACCTATGACTGCTGTTGGTGCTACCATACCTCCTGAACCAGTGTATCGTAGTTCGGACGATCTCGGCGGAGCCTGCACCCCGGCGTGTGCCAGGATGCTTGCCCGATCCACTGGTTCAATGTGCTCCACATGGCTCCTCCCTCCGGGCGAAGAGAAAGACAAAGCTGGAACTGGATCCAATCCGAGGTCACCTAAGGTCTCCTCCGCAACCGCTTTTCTCATCTGCACAAGCTGAGCCAATAGATCCTCCGTCGGAATGGGACGTAAGGAATTGTCGATCTCCAGGCGCTGCTGTGTGGGGCTCCATACAAGGTGCCTCCAGTGCCTCTGCTCGTCGATCCAATTCAGGGCCTTGGCCCTGGACATAGCCTCCTCGCACCGTATTGGTCAGCCTCTGATGCAACGAAATCAGCAATTGCTTGAACATGGCCAGCTTCAAGGAAAAGCTGATTTTCTCCGGCTCCTCCTCTTTCATTCGCCTCCACTTCTCCGCCGCTTCGCACAGCACCGGCACCATGCCCTCCGTTCCGGAACGGACAAAGAGATAGAGCACCATATCCTGACGAATGGCCGAGATGATCTGTTCCTGTCGCAGGACTAGCTGGGTAAGCTTGTTCATGCGATGCTCCATCCATTCCTGGTCCTGGCCGCCGGGATATTGAAGATCCTGTGTCTGGGCCCATCGATTGAAAAATAATTTCCGAAACCACCTGTGTAGCCCAGGGCCTGTGGTGCACTGCCCGAGCTGGGTAGACCCGGTTTCCCCTTGCCTCTGCCCTTGGCTCCCTTGCCCTTGCCTTTGCTCCGGTCTTGTGGACCCAGCCATTGCCTCTTGGACATTTCCGCCGGTGCTGCTGAATCCCCTCCACCTGTGCCAGGGCCAGACTCGGAGGGCAGGGCAGTAGCCCTGCGTAGGACCTGACATCTGTTTCGTTTGATGTGCTTGATCAGCCCATCCCATTGCCGAAAAGAGTGGGTGCAGTGCCTGCGGGTGGGCAGGCCGCCGATGCTATGTGCATACCTGTCGAAGGATACCGTAGCAGCCATCGGAGTTTTATGGCCATGCCACTTGGCCTCATGGGATCGGAGCAACCTGAAAAATGTGAAGACCCGATGACATTCCTGGCACTGATGTGTGGCTGGGTCCAGGGCACTGTCTGCAGTAGCTGATTGCACCTGCCACTGTCTTTGGACCTGGAGATGAAGACTGGCAGCAGTTGCTCGCACGGCCTCGACATGATCGACCGTAATGAAGGTCGTCGTGGCATTCAAATGACTCAGGCTACGGTGCAAGGCCGTAGCCTCACTATGTAAATGCTCGAGAATGGTGCGAAGCGAGCACCTTTGCAGATCACGTGTGGACTCCTTCTGGAGATGCGCGAAGGACTTAGTAATAGCGCGAACATGCTTCGTCATCATGTGCTGCATTCGCAGGATATCCCTAGCCTCCGGATTGGATGCCGCAATGCCGTATAGAGGTGGGTGGGAAGCACTGTAGAGCTCCACACTCGCAGTCGATGTTTTTGGGCGAGATGTCTGGGGGAACAGAGGACACCACGTAGACGCTGCCATGCTTGATTAGCTGCTGCTTGCAGACGATAATTAACAGCTTGCTTGGCTTGCGAGTGATAGGAGTTCGCTTAAGATGTCGACGCAGCCACCCCTTGATGAAGCTCCCCGTGTCTCAACAGCAGTGCAGATTTTGCTGAGTTGATGACCATGCCATGGGCTGCTAGTGCATCCAGGACCTTGTAGAATCGATACACCATGTTTTCCAGATCACGAGCACTATGCATGATTTCTTTGAGGTGGATGTCATCTGCATAGATGGTGGAGCTTTGCTCTATCCAAGAAGCAGTGATGAGCGGATCTTCCTCGTTCAATAAGTCTCTGTAGATCTGGGCCAGGGCAATAATTCCAGAGTAAGGGTGCAAGCTTGCATCCCTGTCTGAGCCAACGCTGGGCCTCAACATTGGCGGAACCCCAGAGGCAAGCAATGCCTTGTCCAGTGGCCTCCAGTCCATGAGGTCAAAGGCACTTGATACGTCCAACGATAGTTGCACTCCCGCAAAAATGAGGACACGGCTTCGGCTGTTGCGCATGTCTGTCCACCGCACGGTGAGGGTGGAGTACGAACACCTATTTTGAACCAGCCGACAGTGCATGGCAACTCTGCGCATGGCTTGGGCAGCGTTGCGGCCTGGTAGATATGCAAACTGGGCCTGGCCCTGCAGAAATTGTTCGGCAATGGTCGAAGCTGAGCCTGCAGGACAGAGGCATATGCACGTCCACTAGATTCCGTCAGACCAATTGGTCGTAGGTTTTTCGGCGACAGGGTCGCGGTATTTTCGGTATAAGGTCTAGCCACGCGTTCTTCCAGAGAGACGGTATCTGAGTCCACTGCTTGCTCCACTTGCACAGCAAGGGTGCAACAAGGTCTGAAGTCAGCCTCCGCAGGGAGTTTGTGGCAAGTCCCGGAGGGGTTGCCTTATGGGGAGACAATTTGGCTAATGCCTGTGCCATCTCAGCTTCCGAGATGTCAATGCAGATGGCCGATCGAGGGGCCCCCTGTCACCTCGCGACCTTCATCAGCAGTGTACAATTTGCGATAGTGTGTTTCAAGCTGCTGAAGCTGGGTCTTAGGGTCCTGCAGGTTACCATTCGAATCCCGCAGCTGCACCTTGGGCTTAGAAGATTTGGGTGCGAGGGTACGGACTCCAGCGTAAAGCCTGCGAGAGTCTCCGGAGCATGCGGCATCCTGCAGATCCTGCAGCCGTGTGTGAAACCAGTGCTTCTTGGCTTCTTTGCCTGCCCGACGAAAAGCCTTGTGGGCAGTCTTGAAGAGATGGTAGCTCCGGGCAACATAGAGCGGGTTGTGCTGGACTTGAGCCTTGGCACTCTTCCAGTCCCTGTAAGCCTGCCACATGGATCGAATACCAGCCTGCATAGGCGGTGTCTGCCATAGGGCCAGACGGTGCTGACCTTTGGGTGGCGGGAACACGTGGGAGGCACAACGAATAAGAGCGCACGCAGCTGCTCTAGATGAGTACCGCAGGGGAGCGACTCTTGCACCGCGGATCGCGGATCGATCGTGCTGCCGTCGAGGATCCAGATTGGAGGCACAGACCTGGAGAAGCCCCCAGTGACCCCATTCCCTCCTAGGCTCAGCCGGTTTGTTCAGTGTGTGGAAGCGAACAAGCGGTATGCTGGCTTTCAGGGGGAGATGGTAGCCTCCCAAACGCCAGGCAGCCAGCCCCAAACGGAGAGGTCTGGCCTGTTTGGCCGATCGTCAGTTTGACAAACTCGCATCAAGATGTGATCGATGAGGCTGGCACCATGACCATGATGATAGGTAGCCCCTGCAACCTTGCACCAGGAGTTAAGATGGACCAAGAAGTAGTCTTCAAGTATCTGCTGCAGCCGTGCCTGATCCGGAGGGCTATTACAAGCATTCGTGCCCGAACGAATCCTCACTCTAGTGGCCGAACAGGGCTTGAGAGGGTGTTGTAGTCACCCATCATCACAAGTGTATTACAATTTAGCCGGGATTTTAGCAAGGAGTGTTCGCAGGCTTTCCCAGATTTCCATGCGCAATTCCCTCGCGGACTGAGCAGCTTTGGGGTGGGAGTTGTAGGGCTTCTGATGGTCATGGAGCACATCGGCAGTCCAGCGACCGTGTATGAAGCGAAGATTCTGTATACGTCCAGGCTTGGGGTCAGCATAGACCACCTGGCATTGCCGGGTAAGCTGCTTGTCTATCAGCATAAGGAGGCCAGCCGATTTGTTGTCAGTTGTGGGCGAGGTGTAGACGTCCCAAGTAGCCGTGTGAAACTGCGGGGCAACTGTATCCGTCCAGTGAGTTTCCTGCACACAAACAATTTGGGGTCTTTCGGCAGGACGCATGTTTTCAAGAGTAAGTAGAAGTTCGTGCCACAGGGCCTGCGACAGGCCACCGGAATTCCACGACAAAAACAACAATCTCCCTTGTGAGTTCTGAAGGAAGACCTGTTGTGCACGGCTGGTGGCCGTGGGTTGAGGTCTCTGACCACGATAGCTCCTGCAAAGTTGTTGGAGTGCGCACACCCTTCCTCTATACACGGTATGCTGGGCCTGATCTTGAGCCGCACGGTGCACGGCTCGCTTATAATAGGCATTAGGAGCGGCTGCTTGCAGAGGGCCACCTGGCACAGAGTGCCCGGCCCGCACAGCACCAGGTGAGGATGCTTCCGGCATGCCAGAGACAGGCCTGATCAGGACCATCAGTGCCGACAGCAGAAAAGATGGTCTAAAGCCAGGGCAGAAGACCTGAAGCAGGTGGTACGGCAACTGAGGTCCGGTGGACAAGGTGGTAATCCTGGCCTGACCGCAGGTTTATCAGAGTGCCAAGTGGTGAGGGGCACAGATTTCACGGGCCTGAGCTTTCTTTGGCGAGGACAACACGGAGGGATAAGGTGGAGAAGTGCTGGAGCCCAGATGGTTACAAGGCGAATCGGAAGGCCTTGCCTGCAGAGAAAAAAGTATCTGGGTTTGGGCTGCGGCACCACATAACGTGTACTCCACCTCCAACTTTGCGGAAGCAGGATTGGCGCGAACTCAGAGGAGGGCTCAGTCACGTGATACCTCCAATGTAGCTGTACAAGGGGGGTTCGCACGAGACGGTCAGGCCAGGTAAAGCATTGTGCAGTTGCTGTACAGATCTAAAAATGTGGTTTAGTGAGGAGTCCCGTGGGACAGCCCTCACAGCAGAGTGTAGTTGTTGAGGCTCCTGCCACGGCTTCCCGTCTCCCACCACGAAGGTGAAATTCGGTCGTGAGCCGGTGGCGACCGCTCACAACCCTCACCCCTACCGACTGATACTGGCTCCCAGCACAACCACGGCAATCACCGAAGGTTGGGGGGATATCAAGTTGGGAAGTCGGCCCTCGGATTTGGGACCGAAGGGGCTCCATGACAATGTGTCAAAAGTCTGAGAGCATGGCTTAGCGTGACTCGCTCCCCTGTTCAAGCAGTCCAGCAATACAGCTACAGGAGCCGGGAGCCCAGCACTGTCAGTCCATGGCTTCAAGGTCCAAGGTGGAGCAGGATGCTGCAGTCCGCTCGGTTGATGCTGCAATATCGGTGTAGTATCGTATCTTATTGGTAGCGGAAACAGTACGGCATCGGCAATCTGCGACCAGTCCTGTGCCCAGCGCTCGTGGCACGCCTGAGAGTGCGAGATTGCCGGGGTCCTCCGAAGAGGTGGTGCCGCCTAGAGCTGTGGCAACCATTGGCTGTATCCCAGGCGCCGGAGACAAGTGAGCGGCTTGGGTGTCAAGATCCGCCCCCGGACGAGGGCACCGAAGACAGACCAGGCATTGCTCAGCCTTACTTGCCTGGTACACATCCGGCCACCCCTGCACAGCAACTTGGGAGGACAGGCGAAATGGTACAACCTGCTGAACTTGGGCGTGCAGCCAGCCTGTTGCCAATGAAGGAGACAGACCTCGTCCCCAAGGCATAGAACAAGGACAAGGATCAAGGCCAGGATGCAATGCATTGGCAGAAATCGCTCGCGCCCCCACCGGCATGGGTTGTGGCGTGCGAGGCGGTTGTATGAGTCCTGCAGGCATGGTGCGCAGGTCAACTGCCCAGAAGCTGATAGCTGGCCTTCGAGAGCTCAGCCGAGAGGGCCCTCGGACGAGGCAAGTAAAGCCAGCACAGGCTTCCTGCAAGGATTCTAGCATGGTGCCTGGCATCCGGTGGCCCGTCCGTAGGGGATAAGGAACAGAGGCCACGGCATTTTCTCGCCTCCAGAGCACGAATTCTCGACACCTCTCAACCATGAAAGGCAATGCGAGCTTCCAGGTGCCAGGAAACGAGAGGCCTGGAAGGTAACCAGCCGGAGCCGTACCAGGCCTAAGCAGACAGGAAAGCTCTGAGGTGCACATGCGCCAGGCGTGCCCTAGTGCACAGCAAGCAGAGCTCATCATGTATGCAGTCGCAGTCGGCCCGGCAAAGATAGGGGCCTAATGGCATTATGCCCTTGGGCTCAGCTCGGCGGTCTAACCGTGAGCGCGAAGGTCCATCCCGCCTGAGGTGCACCAGCTGTGGCTCAGCACTGACGCTCAGGGGGATTGGTGGACCCTGGCCCAGGAGGTACATTCGCTGGTAGTCCAGCAGAAGCCATAGCTGCATAAGCCTGCACCAAAATTGTAGGAAGTGTGGTGCTGGGAACTGTGACTCCAGGCGCTCCACGCAGCGAGAAGGCCGGTGTCGGCGGAGCTGTCCTGCTGGCTTGCTCGGTGGACACCCCACACTGCCTCTAGGCCGATTGACAGGCAGCGGGGTTGGTGGTCCTGCAAGGGGAGGGCAGTGATCGCTTCGCCCGACCTTGGGCTCGGAGGACTATCCTCAAATGGGGAAGAGTCCGGTGCAGCACTGGCCTTGGCCTTGACCGTCGCCTCAAGATCTGGTAGCACTGCCACGGCCCCCTCTGGTGGAATCCCTGGGCGCCATCGATAAGATTTAAAGCCTAGAGGTGGGCTCGCACTACCCCAAGCTTGAGCACAAGGTGCTATGCAGAAGGACAGGCTCATAGTGCTCACATAAGGCTGTCGAGTCTGGCAGTCAGTCATGTCATTCTGAGTGACCCACCCGTGCTGATACCAACAGGTCCAGCAAGGAAGCAGGGCAGCGCCAAAGAATGAACACAAAAAAGCTGCGGCGGCCAGGCAAAGTGGGACGGGGCAAGGAGGGCCCCAGGAGGTCGCACCATCATACAGCCTACTGCCGTGGGTTATGGTAGTCCCACGTTTCTGCAGCCTACAACTGTGGGGAGAAGTCATCTCTCTAACTGGAGCCAAGGGGCGTCGTAGTAGTAGTAGTAGTAGTAGTAGTAGTACTCACTCACTCACGTGCGCGGCAGAAGTGCGTCCGCCTAGCGATTGCGGCACACGTGTTGTGTGGAGGCTGAGGCCTCGTGGCTTGTGCCACCCGTCCTAACCTGACCGCCCCTAAGGACCTTGATGGGTCACCGCAGCTGTTAAACACCAGGAACTCGATGGCAATAGAGAAAGAAGATAAAAAGTGAACAACAAGACAAGAAGACAATATGAGCTGCGGGGCCCAAGGTGTGCGTCAGGCTTGAAACTGATTTGAGCAGAGAGCCTGAGCACAGCTACAAAACCGGGCTGTTGGGCTGCACAGTGTCAGGGCGTATGACGACTAGGTAAGCATTCTCCTGAGTAACTCGAGCTAAGTCACGACTAGGAGGGGCCGAGGAGATACCATCATCAGTGATCCTAACACTGCCAGCCGTGTCAAAAAGAAGCGTCCTATAGTGGCCGGCTCGGGGGGAGTCTCCTAAGTGGATAATCACAGCACTGAGAATGTAGCGAGCAAACACTACAGAGCCGTTCTGCCAAGTAGGAACTTTCAGTACTCGCGAGAGCGCTACAGGGATCCTAGACTTTCTAACTCGGCCACTCTCGATTCAGCTGAAGCACAGCACAGGCTACACCTGAGGCCAGGGTTGGGTTTCCTGGAAGGTGATGCCATGCATGGATGGCAGCTTGCAGAGTACGGACTCCACTGGTGCTCGGCAGTGTGGCTAGATCACAGTGCAGCACTAAAGGAGAGATATTGCCACAGTCCTCTAGCTGGCCATGGTTGAAAACGGCCCACGTTCCCTGCAAGACTGAGAACTGGCAGGCCGGTCGAGGTGGCTGAGGAATTCAGCAGCGTCCTGCTGCCGTCCCGTGTCCGGCCAGTGTCGTAGCCTCCTTCGCCACACAGGTCTTGACCACACATGTATGGGCTGAGGGGTCGGGGCAGCTGTGAGGAGAGCTGCGCTGTCCTCCGAGACCTTGATGCTGAACAGACGCCCAAGCAACGGCCATGAATACAGCATTAGCGTAGCAATCGTTGGAATGATTGGCTAAGGCAAGCTGCTTCAGATGCTGCAAAGGGGCTGTAGTTTGCGAAGCTCTTTCTCGATCGATTGTGCTAGCGGCGAGCGGCCGCGCTTGTCGCGGCGAATCGTTGTCGCCACGAGCTGTAACGAGGCGTTTCCTGCTAGGGCTTCTACTATTGTCCAGAATCTGTAGGCTCGGGACTCTCGGAGTCCTAGGTGCAGCAAAAAGCTGACAGCCGTTCCTGCCATTTGGGGGGACAGTCGCCTCATCGGATGATAATTGACGAGGACGCCGTCTTCCTTGCACAGCACAATCGTTTCCTGAAGCATGCCCACAATTTCCGCCAGGGTCAGCGGGGCTATGCTGTCGATCGGTTCGAGCCTTCGTTGGGCCTGGCTCCACTTCACATACTTGAAGCAATCCGGCTCCGACAGTATGTTCAGTCTCAGGGCCTCCTGACGTCGCTCCTGGTCCGTGGTAAGGAGCTGCAGCCTCTTCACCAACTCCGATGCCCATGTCTGCCAGAGAATGACTCGCAAGGGCTGGGTCACTGCTGTGGGGTTGTTGTCCTTGAGCTGATGCCATTCCGTGGCTATGGCTGCCTGAATGTCCACTGCCGTCATGGGAGGGGCCGTTCCTTGAAACATGATCCATGCCGTCGATTGCTCGAGAGCGTTGATTGCATCCGAGTGCCTGAGGACCAACTGAGCGATCTGCATGACCAAGTTGGGTGAGCTTCCTGGTGGATTGGGACCCTGGCTGGGAGCTGGTGCTGCTCTGGAGGGGAACTGTCGCCTGGCCGGCTGCTGAGTCTGTCTGGGCCCCTTCCCTCCCTGTCCTTTGTCGTTCGGCCGTGGGTACTTGGAGGGCTGATCCGTTTCCTCCTGCGAGGAGGCCACTAGGGGGTGAGAAGGAACCTCCTGAAACGGAGGAGTGGAGTGAGGGTTTGGAGACGCTGATTGGCTGGGCGCCGAGGACTGGTGGGACTCGAAGAGTCTCCTTCCCTGCAAGGCCATGGTTTGAAGATGGGTGAGCTCCGCTGCTGCCTCCTCGAGCTCCTCTCGCGTGACTCCCTCGAGATCCATTGGGCCTGCGGGGAAGAGGCAGGGCATCGGGAGAGATTGGGGCTTGCAAGAACTTAACCCACATGATCATGGCACAGTCCGATGCATGCTTGGCCTGGTCGCCTTTGAAGCTGAGGCCACAGTAACGGCAGGGCGAGCTGAGGGCCAAACCCTTGCGAAAGCACTGACAGTGCATTTTGGCATGGGAGAGAGCGTCTAATGCCCACGGATGATGTGCCTTTACATGCAATGTGAGACCTCTTGCTTTCACAAGCCACTGATTGCAAATTGGGCAGTACTGGTAGCATCGGGGGTCTTTTCCCTTCAGGACATGAAGCAAAACCTCCCAGCTTCCGTCTGTGTCGCACTGTGGACTGCCAGTAGGGAGCGAGGGCATTTGGGGGCGCCGTACTAGAGATCGGATTTTGGGCATCAGGAAACAGCACCAGGCAAGATTTGGTAAAGATGTGTATCTTAAGTTCATCCCATCTGGCGCATTCCCTGCCACAGTGACGGCATATGCACAGTCCATCCCTGGCATGGAGCCAGGAGAAGCATGTCTGAGGGTCAGCTTCTTTGAGGCAGTCAGGGAGATCTAGCTGCATACTAAGGGCAGTGCCATGGGCCTGCACCCGACGCCTAGTGTGCTTCTTAGGTCCTGGAGTGATGGTAGAAGTATGGGGGTCATCATGGACCGGAGCTTGTGCCGCTGGGGCTTCAGATTTGCTATTGTCAGCCAAGGAAGAGCAGGGGGCGGTGAGGGGGGTGTCTGTAGGGCAGGCTGTGGTAGACCTTGGCTTGGTTGGTGCATGCTTGGTGGCTTCATGTACTCTGAGGGCACCGAGAGACTCGAATTGTTGTTTGCAGTGTGGACAGCTCAGAGGCCTATATGCATGCGCACGGCGCTCACTGGCACACTGCTGGCTGCTCCGATCAGCAGGGGTCACCCCCGGCGCGGAATGGCAGACCTGTGAATTTGGGGGAGGGTGGCGGTTCCGTGGCGAGGGGATGCAGAGAGAAGGAGGCAGTGAGCTTGTGATTCCACAGCTGATGTTGGGGTGTGCAGTGCACTGGAACTGGCAAAACTCTGGCTCCTGGAAATTGCTTGCTCAGTGTCACCCAAGGATCCTCAATCCCCAATCTCTCCAGTATCTCGAGGGCACATGCCAGAGGTGTGCTGGGGATCGGGCAATCATACGTAGCTGCCGGTGCACCGCCTGTCTGATAAGGAGAGGGCCTGCTTTGGGGAGGCCCACATGGTGAAGGGAGTATCTGAGGACAATGAAGACACAAGCCATCCACAGTCTTACCCGGGTACGGAGAGGTAGTGCCCTGCTGATGAGAATAGAGTGAAGGCGCCAGTAGCTGCCCCATGCTGTTGCTAGCCTGTGCTTTAGGTTGAGGAGCTCAAAGCCTTGGTAGGACAGGCGTGCTCCCAGATATTTGTGTGAGCTGACAACCTTGAACAGAACCCTGGATTGGCTTACAGGTATTTGCAGATAGGTAGTACCTTCCTTGTGCACCCGGTAACCTCCGACAACGGAGGAAGCACTGGTGCCAGCTGATGCCATAAGCAGTACCGTCTTTTCCAAGCTCAGCTCTAGGCCAACCCTTTGCAAGGTAAGGACGAGAATTCCTATGGATCGAATGGCTTCCCTGAACGCCTCGGGGCTTTTGTACATCCAACTGCCAAAGAAGTCGTCAGCAAACATGTTGGTCAGGCCTTCGGGGAGAGAGGCTTCCCGTAGGGCTGCCACGTACAGCCTGTAAACTCTTCCTGTGGCCAGGGCCCATAGAATTGGGGATAAGGAACATCCCTGTCTCACTCCTGTGCCTAAGTACACAGAGGCTGTTACATCTCCGCTGCCCACTTGGAGACATGCGTGGGGGTGTAGGTGAAGGATGAGTGAGATTTCCTGGTCACTGAACAGCGCCTCACGCATTGCTTCGGCTAAGAACCCGTGGGACAGACTGTCGAAAGCCTTCTTGACATCCAGACTAATCGAAATGCCACCGATAAGCTTTTGCGGGACACTGCCATGAAAGCGCTGGGGGAGAGTCTGTGCATTATCCTGTATGAGGGATCTGACATGATGAAGGTGGGAGCAAACAGACTCTAAAGCATCGGCCGTGGAGCGGCCTGGCAGGTATGCCCACTGCGGGACATCGGAGAGGTAGGCAGCTATTTTGCCCTGTACCTGATCTGCGATCATGGTGGCCAAGAGTTTGTTGGCAGGGTGTAGCAGAGCAATGGGCCGAAGAGCTTTGGGTTCGCGGACTACGGCTACCTTGGGTATCATGTGCAGTTGAACCTTGTGCCATGCCGGCTCCAGCTCCGCAGAACGTATATTCATAGAGGGCAGCAGAGCCTGACAGACCTGTTCTGGGGCTAGCTTCCAAAGTCGGGCTGGTGCAAAGGAGGCCGGGAGGGCCTTGTTGCCCGCCATCCTTCCCAGAGCAGACAGGAGGTCGGCCTTGGAAAAGCTCATGCCGTCTACAGGAGGATGTGAGGGTGGCTCAGTTTTCTGCTCGCTATGGAAGACTTGCCTGAGGAAGGCTGCTATGTGCTCACATTCTTCCTGTCCACTGAGAAGGCGCATGCCTTGTCGCGGAGTTGAATCCGCATGGATCGAGATTTAGGGGCCAGTCGACGTACTACACTGAAAATGGCAGACGGGTGAGGCGAACTCTCAGCCTCTTCAAGCAGGGCCTCAACTTTCTCTTTCTTTTTGTTTCGGCAAGCCTTTTTAAGCAGCTTTTGAGTCCGTGTGAGTCTCGCTACCAGTAGCCATCGTCCCAATATGGTCTGGGTGGCTTGCTGTTGCTTGAGCTGTGCTCTGAGGGCCCATGACTAGCCCGACCGAAGCATGCTCAGGCCGAGGCTGAGGAGAAGGCTTGGAGGGGCAGACCAGTTGCCAGGCCTGCTGCAAAGTGAGATTAAGGTGCTGGGCTGGGTCCGTTGCGGTCTGCGGCTCATACAGAGCTTGCACTGCATCCTGAAAACGGTCGGCTAGAGTGGGGTCGCTGCGGAGGGCATGAATAACCTCTCAAGCTGGGAGTTTGGCTGCCTTCTCGCTTGCCTGGCTGTTGGACCTTGGTGCGCGGCGCCGTTGGATAGGGCAGGGAGGCTTGTAGAGGATGATCGCGCATACCAGAAGTCGGCACAAACGGAGCTAGTATAGTACGCGCGGAGCGTGCAGTGGGGTCGGCATGCTGCTGCTTGATGAGAATAAAGTCGATCTGTGACTGGTGAGTGGTGGCGGCTGTGTTGAACTGGTACGTTTGGGCATGTCGTTTTCTACCCCACGTGTTTAATGCTGTGAGATTGTGCATGTGCAGGAGTTGCTGTAGGCGGTGTTGGTCTTTCTGCTTCACGGTTGAGGGTGTCGCCAGCACACTGGGGCCTACGTAAGGTGGATCATGGAGACAGGGGGTGTTTAGATCTCCTGCCACGAGGAGTTGGGATCGTGCAGGTATGCTTTTAAGGACTGCGTCCAAAAGAGTTCTCGTTGTGCCATGCACTCCTCGGTTTTGGAGCCCTCAGCCCAGACCCAGACCGTCTGGTACACCGCTACCAGGGTAATCGCTGGTTCAGTATCCAGCCTATTCTGGAAGAGACGTCCAGGGAGAATGGAGGCGGATCTGATAGCCTGAAGGACTTGTGTATTAGCACAAGCAGGCCGGCCTGTTTTCGGTTCAGGCCGGAGTGGAGGGCATAGTACTCTTCGGTTATCCACTCTGATTCGAACTCCCAATGTGTTTCGGCCAGAATGCAGACTTGGACGGGTGGTCCTCGCTCATTACAAAGCCTTAACCAGGTGGTGACTTCTGCAAGTCGGGCCGAGGTCAATCCCCCCGCATTCCACACCACAGCTCTCCATCTAGGGGCCTGAGTGGCCTGTCTCCGAACAGGGTGGGGGGTTTTGAGGGTGTGGGGGGTTCGTTGAGTTGTGGTCGAGTTTGTAGGGTTGACTCCTAAGGAGCGTACCGTGTGGAGGCGACCTCGGTACATTGTGCTCCCCTCTAAGGTGGCTCTCTTGACGGCTCTGTGAAAGGATCGTTTTCCTATTTTCGTTAGCTGCTCATAATCAGTGGCCCGGACGGGTGGTTCCGCGATCCAGTTGTTGTTGATTTCACGTGGCTTCACTGATCTTATGTTGGGCTGGTGATAGCAGGCTAGACCAGCTCCCGAGGGCTTCGTGACTACGCCCTCTACCCTCGCGTCTGCAGGCATACTGAGGGACGAAGTTATGCTTTGCATGAACAGGCCTATGCTCAGTATGCTGCTCCGGGACTTGGGACCCGGACGGCTCTTTGCGGTGACTTTCGTGCACCGGGGTTTGGTGGATGACCTCGGCAACGCTGACCAGTCATTGATCCCTCGCACGGGGCCCCAGGTGGGCTCAGGCTGATGGGAGGGGTACATGGGCAGAAGAGCACGAGTTCTGTGCAGAAGTAGTTGACAAAGTGCGCGCCAGTCTATTCTGACCACTGTCCATAGCAAAGTTCGGCTACGGTGGGGGCGAGGCCAAGCTTTTGCCCTGAGATACTTTCTGCTCCATGGAGGGTCCGGGGCAGGCACACCTTGTGGTCTCAGAGGCGTCTCGGCGCTGCCGCGGCCCTGAGCACTGAGCCCCGAAAGCATGTGTCTGTTCGCTTGGAGCTGGGAGAGAGGGGGCCAGGGCTGCAAGAGGCAGGAGTTGTGCAGAGCCCTAGCATCCCAGGTATGGGTGAGGGCTGCGGTTAGCCTAGCAGGGAGGTGCTCTCGGGTCCAAGGGGGTCCGTGTAACAGTGCACTAGTGGGGCGGGGCCGAGGGAGAACCTCAGGCTTGTTACAGACAGTGCTCTGTGCTGCAGTGAATGCCCAGTGAGGGGAGGGCTGAGTGCTAGGCCGCAGTTGGTCAGCTTCATCGTTGTCCTGAACATGCATGTGGGCCAAGTGCTGCAATCTACGGCTTGGGGTAGGGATTGTGGCTTGCAGATGCAAATGCTTGGCGACCCTGGGCAGACTGCAGCTTTTCTTCTTTAGAGAGCTGGCGTGACCAAAGCCCTCGGGACAGTTGCACCCAGCCCGTACTGCAAAGCAGCGGCAGCACCGGTATCCAGCACGAACAAGCATCTTGGCACAAGCTCGTCGGCGACGGCTTGGCAGTGACTCAGCTGGTGGTCCACTCTCAGATGGCTGGCCTGTGAGCTGCTGGGTGGCGGAGCCGTCCGAAGTTGCAGGGGCGAGGGGCTGGGTGGGAGTAACTTCATTTCCTCCCAGTTCCTGTGCGATGTCGGTCATCTCTTCGGAGTAGTCGGGAGGTGGCTCAGCCCTTGTCTCTGACCCCGCGTTGGTAACCAGCTGCATCGTGGTGGTAGCGGAGCTAGAGCTGGGTTCCGACACTCGTAGATGTGGGGCTAAACTCGGTCCTGGCATGGTAGGCGTCCGGTTGCGTCTGTTGCCTCCTGTCCGTGTAGCAGTAGCAGTAGCAGTAGCAGTAGTAGTAGTAGTAGTAGTAGTAGTAGTAGTAGTAGTAGTAGTAGCAGTAGTAGTAGTAGTAGTAGTAGTTGTTGTAGTAGCAGTAGCAGTAGCAGTAGCAGTAGCAGTAGTAGTAGTAAGTAGTAGTAGCAGTAGTAGTAGTAGTAGTAGTAGTAGTAGTAGTTGTTGTTGTTGTAGTTGTAGTTGTAGTTGTAGTAGTAGTAGTAGTAGTAGCAGCAGCAGCAGGAGGGGGAGGAGTAGAAGCAGCAGCAGCAGGAGGAGGATGAGGAGGAGGAGTAGTAGTAGTAGTAGTGGTTGTAGTAGTAGTTTGTCACCCACGTTGCACGCCAGTGACAGCTCCACGGAGACTTAAATGGTAACTAGTGACGACAAATCCTCAGGTACAAGTACAACCGCACAAACACGAAGGTAAGGCCACAAAGTACTCCCGGGGACTCATCGATCACAGACTTGCACTCTACTATTTTACATTTCTTCGGTGCAATACTGCAGGCAGGTCAAGGCACCAGTACAAAGAATTCATGATTAAAGGCTAGACACATGCCGACCGTCAGACCCTCTCTCCGCTCAACAACAGCAAACAACCAGGCGAGAAAAACCATATTACAGGCTCACCACACCTGACCAGCAACCCTTGGGTTCTCTTGGGTCCATGTGTCCTAGGCTGTGGTCAACACAAAAAGTTTAGGCTCACAGCAGTTGTAGTATGCTACAGAGTGCGGGCAAGGGCTCGAGTTACAGTACACTCACGTTGGAGCACAAAGGAGTCTAAAAACGAATTTGAGTCGCTGTACTGCATGCACCTTCACTTGTATCAGGCCTGATGTCTGGGCTGTATGCAGACAGCACGATGTGTACTATGACCACTGCACATTCCTCGTATCGTCAGGCCACTGTCATCCACAGTCTCATGTGCTGATGCGGCATCTGCAAGCCAGGGCCGCCACTCTCTTGAAAAGCTCCACTGTATGGTATGGCTGAAGTCCAAGAGCTCCCCCGTCAGCTCGACGTGTTGGCATGGCACTGATTTTCCCCCTAGCAACAGCTTCAGAGTGACAACGACATTGACAGGTAGCAGGTTGCACCCACAGCTCGTGGGATCATGAGCTCCAGTGTATTTGTCGACCAGTCTGTCGTATGCCAGTTAAGTTATTGTTCACGCCAGAGACCAGCCTTCGGCTGGTTTGTTGCCCCTGCGGGATTGCTTCTCCAGACCAGGGTTGGTTGTGTCCAGAATGCTCGGTGAAGGCTCATAGGAGTACGTTGGAATCCGGCCCGTGTATTTGCTGGACAGCGAGTCAGCTTTTCGTAGGAGTCGCACGTCACTATACTCTTCTTGCGCGAAGTCATAGGGCTCTCGTTGTTGCTCAGACTCCAGATACACACCACCACAGTTGCTGCGGCATCTTCAGACCAGGGCCACCGAGTTTCAATACACATGTACCTCGCTGTATGTGGCAAGGTCCCATCTCCATCGTTCAGCTTCGGACAGCAGCCTCGCTTTTTGTTTGGTTTTTGATTCTTGGAGTCACTGTCCTCTGAGATGTAGAGGGATCTTCCACACAAGCTCCATGCAGGCATCCGGCAGGTTTGTCGCAGCAGTTGTCACTGTCCATATGCAGCGGTTACCATGGCAGCACCAGTTGCGGTGAGACCAGTCAGTAGGGTTCAGGTCCGGGATGTAGGGAAACCAGAAGCAGGTAAGCATGTGAACAAAAGATACAAGACAAATATAGCGTAAGTCAAACCCGAAGAAGTGAGTACGAGCAGACCCCGAGCCTAGGTCAGGGGCAAGGGGCAGGCAAGGCAAGGCAGGCGCAAGGGCCAGGAAGGCAGAAGAGTGAGACAAGGAGCAAGAAGGAGAAAAGTGAGACAGTGCAGATGGCGTGAGTGGCGTGGGCGTTGGTGGCCCAGGCGTGTTGCATACCTGGAATAGGCGGGTGGGTGTTAGTAGGCTGGTGTGGGTTGTTGTTGCACTCTCACATCGCTCCATCATCATCCGACGACGAACGGGCAAGCATATTCAACAATAACATCATCATCACAGAGGCCGCAGTCATCGGTACCTTGGTGTTTGGATTGCCACGACCATTGGCCTCCGGTCATCTTGCTGATTGGGAGTCCAGCACCCCACGAAGAGATCTCGCATAAAATCTGCTTTGCTTTATCCTGATCCGGGTCGGTGTGTAGCGCCCTGAACTCGGCGGGGGCTGCGATGCGCAGGGTCCAGCGAGAGACCTTGCTGACAGCACTAGTTTGCACTTTCTGGGCAGGTTTGGGCTTTGGTGCTAGGCAAACATCGCCTAGGAACCGAAGAGCAACAGATTCGGCTTTCAAGTGCCCCGAGCCTCAGTGGACCCGCACCGTGGCGGTACAGTAATCTAAGGGCACGGGGTTCAGGGAGCCATCGCATCAATGTACAACCTTGGGTGACGCTGTATGTCTGAAACTAGGTGCACAATTCAAAGCCTGTTCATCGCTCTCGATGTACACCAACTTTCCTGGCAGCGACTTGCTTTCACGAATGCTTTGGAGGATTGCGCTAGGGTCCGTCAGCTTTGGTGCATTTGACCAGTCTTCAGCAGCAATGTGGGGCTGCCAGCTGATTGCACTCGGTTTCGGAATGTTTGGGGAGGTTTGCAGTGGGGGCCTAGGGTCCCAACCCTTACGGGGAGGTGCAATACCAGTGCCCACTTGACGAGCCTCAGCAGTGGGTGCAATGTCATGTCTGGTGCGAACCATGCGCTCAAGCTTTCTGGCAACTTGTGAATCAGTACACTTCTGCTGCTTGCATTGTTGCAAAAGCGACAAGAGCTTATCGACGCAGCTGACCTGGCGTGCGGCTGCAGGGGTACGCCTTTTGTCGGCGCGTACCTGTGATGCATCTTGCTTGTCCTTCCACGAGGCGAGTGTGGCAAGGAGTGCTTAGGCCAGTGAGTCATCATTGGCCTTGTCCTCTCTTTTGCGTGCAGCGGCAGCGGCGCCTCCCGCGCCTCCGCATAGGTCATGCCACACGGACGGCTGCCAACTCCCGATGCACGGTGGATTAAGGGCACTCGGGAGGTTACGTGACCTGGGGCCACGGGGTCTCAGGAATTCGGCATTGCGGTGCCGCTTCTATTGTCTAAGCCGGAGCCTAGCAACAACGCCTCGGTATCGGCCTCTAGGTCGTTTGTGACGTACCTTATGCACGATGCAGGCAGCAGTTGCCACGGGCAAGAAGCTACTCAATATGTGAGAAATCCGCATGAAAATGGCACACCAAAAGCACCATGCTCACAAGCCCTCTTTTGCATGGTGGATTGGTGTGGCTGCCGACTCCCGGGATGTTCCTTCGGTCGAAGACCTCAGTCTAGAAAGAGGCCGTTTCGAAATAGAGGAGGGTCCCCTCCTTCCGGGCCGACGGTGTGCCGTCCAGAAAGAAGCCTGTACAGGAGGCAGCCACATCCTCACCGGGCGCCCTGCGCGGGCCCATGGGTGAGGTCAGAAGGATCGTCGAAGATACGATCTTCCAGGATAGAGCGGATTAGGGAAAAATGCTTGAGCACGGGTTCCACCGGCAAGCAGAGAGATGGGGTGAAACCTTGAAAGTTGGGATGAGTCAGATCATCAGCCCACGTGTTGAAGTCACGCTTGACGTGGGAGGGAGCGAGCTGCATACCATGCCGGTGCAGCTGGAACAGTACTTCCATGAGGATGACAGACGTTGGCATCCTCTTGGACTTATCGTTCAGGAGCGAGTAGACATTCCCTTGGTTGTCGCTGACCAGGGGGAGCCTGAGGTTCGGGATGAACGCCGGTGCCTTCTCCATGAGAAAGTGAGAAAGGATTAGGGTGCCAAACATCTCGAGGGCGGCGATGCGCTTCTTCGGGCAGCCCTTGTCAAAGGCCCATGGGTGCCGCTCTGCAGTGACCTGGTAGTGGAACCAGAAGACTTCCGACTTGGACGGGGAGTCCACGTTGGAAAGCCAGCCGCCCACATAGGCGCTGCCATCATCTGAGGCACTAGCATCACTTGCCCCCGACCAAATGGCAAGCGGGGCATACGGCGATGCTTGTCTGAACTTCTGGTCAAAAAGAGAGAGGAGCAGAGCTGAGAGTGCACGGATAAGCTTACCCGGACGTCCTGCAGTCAGGCAGGCCTTCTTCCAAGCCCAAAAGGGTTGGAGGAAAGGCTTAGTGAGGGGGCAGGCCGTTGTCGCCCACTGCAGCCTACCCAAAGCGCTAGCGATCTGAGAAGCCGACATGACTTTACCGCTTTTAAGCTCTTCAAGAATGCCGATGACAAGCAGGTGCTTGTCTCGGGCCATCTGCACACAGGGTCCTTTTGGGTCAATAACAAAGCCAAGCCAAGTATTGACCTCAGCAAGCAGGGTTTTCTTCCAGCTCAGAGGAGTGCCGAGAGCAAGTAGCAGCAAGCAAATTGCTGTTGCCAGCAGAGGGGAATTCGATTTACGGAGTAGCCAGGCAAAGTCGTCGACAAAAACAAAACCCCAGTCGACCTCGGGAAACACGGCATAAACAATCCTAAGAAGGATGGCAGCCATTCTTCCCCAGTAAAGCTGGGCACTGGCCATTCCATAGGTACCTACGGTGTTGACCCACCATTCTTCACCAAGTTGGGCAACTTGGTAACGCCACTCTCGCAGGAGAATCTTGATTCTCCTGTGCGCCTTAGTCACATCAGCTTTGAGTAAGATCCAATCCTCGTCAGAGCCCGGAAAGCTCCAGGGTCGGTCGGAACCGGCGCTGGAGTCTTCCTTTTCAGAAGGATCATCCTGTTCCCTGTTTTCCGCACTAGGGGCTGTTTCACGGGACCCCGAGGCAACCGAGGTCTCATGCTCCCCAGGGTCAGGGCCATAGGCACCTGGCTTCCCACGAGAACGTGATGCCCGGAGCCAGTGTAGGCATTGGACGCAGTCCATGACAGTGGGAGCTGTGGTTTTCTCGACTGTATTCTGCTGTATGCGGAGATTAGCACCTCCCTTGGACCCATCAAAGATGGAACGGATCTTATCCGACTCATCAATTCCCGCCATGGGGCAGGGGCAGAGCTCTTCCTCGGCACACTGACAGTGCGCTGCTGCTTCCGCGCGTGTACATGGTCCAATAACCATGCCCAGTGGAGTTTCTTCTACGAAGGTAGCCCGAATTTCCTCCTTAAAGGTGTCAGCGGAGGAGTAATTCGCGTAGCCAGTGGGGGGTGGTGCTTCCCCCGGGTCCCACTCTTCGCCAGTGAGCTCAGATTTCAAAGGCCAAACGCCCGGAGATTGGAGAGTAGGGGTATCCACTCCTAAAGGGACACCTTCTTTGAGTATCAGTGGGTACTCAGAATCGACATCCTGGATGTCACACAGGAGTTTCCTGATCACGTCCAAGTGAAAGGGCTGTCCTGCATCCGGTTGGGAATGCTTGGGCATGATGAAATCACGAATCTCCTTGAGAACTGACTCTGGGAAAGGGTGTTGCTTGGCACCCGCGGCCGTGGAGGCTAGAAAAGAGGGGACCAAGGGTACCGCCTTTTCTCGAATGAACTTACCCAGAGCAGGAGCCGTCGGTCCTCTGCGCAGGTGTGGAGGGGTCCTACCCGGAGAGGTCTTGCCTCCTCCGTCCCTTAGGGGCCTAACCTTAAAGCCGTGTGCCACACGCATTGTTGCATCGTCAAGGGTAAGCTTCTCAAAGAGAGGCCGCGTCGACGACCATTGGGGTAGCAGCGAGCAAGTGATCGCCTGCATGGGTACCTGCACCCGGAGACCCAGCATCCTGACGCTTCCCTCCCAGCGAGGGTAGGGAGGGTTGAACAGCCGCCCCGAAGGGTGCTGACCCTTGAGCCGCCCAGTGAGGACGCTCCTGTCCCAGCGAGGGATCAGCAACGCGTACGGAGGCTAGATCTGATGGCGAATCCTTCACTGAAACACCGGTGTCGCGAAGACTTTCGGCCAACGCCGATGCGACACTCTGTAGCATGGCTTCAGGTCGTCGGGCGTCCCCAGGCACGGGACGATCCGGTTTAGGGTGATGAGTGTGTGCAGATCCTCCCCTCCCAGGATTGGAGGGGAAGGCTCGTGACAGCTCTAGAGGGACGACTAATAACCCAACCAAAGGAACAGAGATCAAAGTGCAGAACCCCAAGGCCTAGGTCTAAGGTCCAAGCATGCAGGGCCGGAGTGGCCCAGGCCGAAGAGGAGCGTCTCTTGGATGGGGAAGTGGCTCCTCGAGCTGGGTCCTCAGCCATTTCCAGGAAGCAGAAGACCTTAGGAGAAGCACTGGGCAAGGTCGCCTTGAAGGCGAGCCATACAAGCAGAAGAAACCTAAGGAGAAGGGTGCTTTCCTCATCCGCCAAGTGGAGTGTCGCCTCAGGAAGAGCGGCAATGCCCCAGGCATTCTCAGCAGAGCGGGCCCTAAGTGCGTGGAAAGTACCCGAATCCTGAAACCATCTATCCAACCCCAGGTTTTGAGATCCGGACATCCTCCCACAAAGGAGATGTTTCCTTGCAGCGCCGAGGCACAGAGAGACCCAAACAGGGTGTCGTTAAGGAGGTCTTGACCCGAGGGTTTCCTAGAGGAATCAAATGCCAGAACACGCGAGGAGAGTTCCGGGGCTTGAGCATGGAGGATCGCTTCCAGAGAGGAGGCATCCTCCCGACCCGCGAATGGCAAAATGATGGCACCATGAGGAATGCTGGCAGTGCACTCGGAAGGAGACCAAAGGAGTCTCTGGACCAGGCGGTCAGGGACTCCCTTCAGCCATTCAGGAGAGCAATTTGCAGGCAGAGAGCCCGGGTAATGTTTCTCAATCCAAGGCCCGAGAGAGAAGGGCTTGTCATCCGAGAGAGCACTACTGGAGGGCTGCAGGCCCGCATGCGTGGTGTTCCCACCTGGCATGGAGACAGGCTTCCCACGGGGGGATCGCGATCTGTCCCGTGCTTGTTCTCGTTCAGGGTGAAGGGCACCTGATGTGGAGGGGCGACGTGTGTCACCGACTCCGACACTTCCCCTAGTTCAGGGCCGAAGGCACCTGGGACTGGAGGTCCTCACTTGTAGGGACAGTTGTCAGGACTATGCTCATTCGGAGGGGCATTGCACACCCAGCCGTCCTTGGTGACAGGACAGTTGTGGGAGCGTCCACAGTTGCCGGGACACTGCTTCTTAATGTGGTAATCCCTGCAAAAGGGGGTGCCCTTCGGATTGTTCCTGGACCAATTCAGGGGCCAAGAATCCTTGCCCTTGCCCTTGGGAGTGCCCTTCTTGCCTTCTTTGCCCTTCATGGATTGCTTGACAAAGGGCTGGTACACCGACCAGGCTTGCTTGCCTTTCCATGGGCCCTTGCCTGGACCCTTGGCGAAGGGGGTGCCCTTCTCACCTTTCGGAGTGCCCTTAGGACCCTTCTCACCGGGCCGAGGCACACGCTCGTAGACTTCACTTGTCCAAAAGAGGGCATCCGCACGGACTTCCATCATGGCTTCCTTGAGCGACTTGCCCTCATAAACCAGGTTGTGGATGGCTCTCCATGCGTTTCGTTCGGCATAGAGGAGAGTCTTTTCCGACGGGGCTGGGGTTCGTCCCGCAATGTCCGGGCCCCAGAACCAGTCGTACCAATCATCAAGATCATGCTTCGAGGCGTCAAACTGAGAGAACTGGGGGAAAGCAAGGAGGCACATCGAGAGATTGTTGCGAAAAACGCGGTGCATCCTTTCCAGGTGTCTCCTGGTGGTCGGGAGCTTGCGTTCCTCTTGCTCTTCTTCTTTGTCCCAGCCGTCTACCGTCACTTTCCGCCTTGTCTTAAACGGCTTTTCTTCAAGCTCTGGTAAGGCACTGATGATGTATTTCGCATTGATGAAGCCGAGTTCCCCTTTGGAGCAGAAGCGAAACTGAGCCTTGAGAAGGTTGTCACTTCCCTGGGCTTCGAGTTTGGGTTCGGGAGCCCCGTCTCCTTAGTCCAATCTGAAAGGAGCTGGTGCCGGTCACACAGCATTTCGAGGCCTGAGCGCTCCGTAGAGGCCTGGCCAGGAGTGACACTGGAGCGAGGTGCATAGAGGTTCTTGGTCATGTCTTTAGCCGCTTTGATTGCCTGAAAGAGGCGCATGGCAGTGAAAGCGCTGCTTTGATCTGTGAAACCATTGGCACCACTAGCAAAGCCTAGGTCCCCGGGTAACAAATTTTGAAGGACCCACGGTCCACGATCTTGGGCCAAAATGGCAGAGCCATTTTGGCAGACGTCTCCTGACATAAGTCTTGCAAGTCGGCAAGCCTTGGTAGCAAGTAACTAATGTCAGAAATCCGCATGAAAATGGCACACCAAAAGCACCATGCTCACAAGCCCTCTTTTGCATGGTGGATTGGTGTGGCTGCCGACTCCCGGGATGTTCCTTCAGTCGAAGACCTCAGTCTAGAAAGAAGCCGTTTCGAAATAGAGGAGGGTCCCCTCCTTCAGGGCCTACGGCACCTGGGGATCGGGAACCCTCCTTGTACAGAAAAGAGTCCCAAAATTTTGTGCCGTCCAGAAAGAAGCCGAAGCCGAAGGATGGGCGGCACAAATGAACCCCCAAAACTGAAAGATGTCGTCCATCTACGGTTGGCCTTGGGAGGCCAGAGCCTTGTCAAGGTCCTGGTAGGTGACCTTCTCTGCCTCCGAGGCCGTGTCCACTGAGTCGTCAGTCAGGCTACCTGAGGAGGCTGATTCACTGGAATCTCCCGCAGGAGGGGGATCTTCCACTCGAAACTCTGCCGGCAAGGAGAACTGAAGGAAGCACCTAGCACACAGGTTGTAAGAATCCACGTCGCCCTGGTAGTCGATGGCGTTCAGAGCCTCCACCTTGTCCATGGAAGGGCTCCAGCCGCAGCCCACAGCGCGGAGGTCCTGGTTCAGAAGATGGATCCGCTTTCTGTTGCCTCGGGCCGCCTTAGTGGCCACTGGAGTGAGAGGCCCTTGGGGCGGAGGCACTTCGTCCGCCGGTATCTGAGTCATAAGCCAGCTCGATGCCGGGCTGTCTGCATTGTGAGAGTGAGGGGATGAGACCTGCAATGGGCGAGGAGGGCTCCCCCCCTCAGGGCCGATGGCACCTGCGACTGGGAGCCCAACAACTGCAGGACTGTCCTGGGGGTGCTGCGGTTCTTCGCGAGAGAGGTCGATGACAGAAGTGCGGGTGCCCGCCGTGTCGATATTGTCCAGGTTTGAGGTGACCTTTTCCCAGATGGCGCAGACCACATTCCTCTTCTCCCCGGGTGTAGACATCCGCAGTACTCTCAGCCATCCAGTTCCCAAGGTACTGCCGTTGGTCACGAGGGACGTGGGCTTGAAAGGCGCAGTCCGGCATGAACACACGGAAGGAGTGCCATGTGAGGCCCTCCCACAGGGCCTTGTCGATTTCCTGTCTGGACATGGCCGAGCGCAACCAGTTCAGAGCGCGCTGCGAGGTGGCGGGTCTGGCGATGAAACCGTCATAATCCTTACCAACTGTCGGGATGAGGTAGTCCATGGCATCAAACATGGGGGTCGCCGCAAGCTTGCGCCAAGTGGAGAGGAGAGGAGTCCACCAGTCCTTGCCCGAGAAGGAGTACTTGGGGCAGATGAGGGGGACCGGCTTCTTGTGAATCGCCACTGCCGAATGGGTCTTGGTCTGCCATGCTGAAAACTCAATGGTGGAGGAAGTCACCTTGAGGGTATCCGGGCTGGTATGTTGGAGGTCACTAAAGCGGGCACTGGAACCAAGCTGGAACCTTGCAATGCCGCAGATGAAGGCATCCATGAGCTCGATTCTTGTGGCCGAGCTAGAGAGCGGACGAGCCGCCACCTCTTCCGCCTGAACCACAAAGGACTTAGAAGGGACCTGAGCTTTCCGCATCGGACGGTGCACCGTGCTAACTAAGGACTCCGAGAGGGCTTTCTTCTTCTCAGTGAGCCGAAAGACCTCATCGACCGCAAGGAGCCCGAACTTTTTACCAAACCACTTGAGAGTGTCCCACACCTGTTGAAGCTTGTGGGGGGACACCTCCTGATCCCGGAGAGTGTTGAGGAGAGAACGAACATCCTGTTCCTTCCAGGGTATAGCCGTGAAACCAAGGCGCCTGAGTTCTTCATAGGGCACCGCATCCTGAGAGTGCGGAACCTAGCATCTCCTAAGAGATCCATGAACTCCCCCTTGAGCTCAAGAGAGATGAGCGTGGTACCCGAGGGCATTATGGCCGCCATATGCGGGATCCGCCCTGCAGCCGGCAGGAGGTACGAGAGGAGCCTTTCCCCCCACTTCTCACGCAGGCCACGTTCCAGGGCCCGCTGGTGTTCGGATACGTTGCCCGGCTTCCAATGTCGCCACCGGCTCACCGTACAAGGGGTAACCAAGACCCCTTCTCGTAATTCCCGCCACTCGAGGCGATCTCGTTCTGCCCTTCGTTGGACCACTTCTCAAAACAGGTGAGAAGGAGAGCCTGCAGCGACCTTAGTGCAAAGGTCCCAAAGGCAGGTGAGGAGCAATGCGACATCCTCCTCCCCCGTGAGAGAGAGGGCCCTTTCCACGATCAACTGGAAGACCCGGGTAGGGCGGTATGAGAGGACCACAGGTCGGGGCGGCCCTTCGGGGACGCCAAGAACACGGTCCAAGTCCTGAGTAGGCCTACAGCGGGCCATAAAATCCACAATTGCTTGTTCGCAGGGCCGCGCCACGTCCACTTGTTCCTCCTCAAAGGCTTGGCCCGACCCCCTGACAATTGGATCTAGTAGCACTCCTGCAAGAACCTCGCCATCAGACTGAAGGGGGCCTATGCTCGCAATGGGTATTCCTCTTGCCGAAGAAAAGGCCTGTGACATGGCCCGAGTCCTGAGCACTGTAGGTACAAGCACTAATACCGGTCATATCAGGGCCAAAGGCACGAAGACCTCCAAAGAAAAGCAACAGCAACCCGAAGGGAGAGGAAACCCCCTTCAGGGCCATAGGCACCTGGAAGGGGTTTCCCCTCCACGTGCCTTCTTCAAAAGGGGGCAGGGCTCAGGCCGGGCGGACCCGGGATGCCGCAAGCTCATGGATCTTCTTGAGGCCATCCCGCTCCGGGTTGGAGAGCACCACCGACCAGATCATGTCGGAGACCTGGCCCATGAGGTTCGTCTTGCTGAACCGGAGCCTGGAGCTGAGGCTGGGGTTGACACGGAGGGAGCGATCGCGAGGGGCCGCCGTGGGCTCCACCCTCTTGTAGAACTCGATCCGGTCCTTTACCCAGGCCTCGTAGAGGTGCTGGGGGGGCTCGTCCAGGATGAGCTGGAGCTGGGCGGACTTCCCTTTGTGCTCCCCCGTGATGAGAAGGAAACGGCTGGCCCCTCTGCCACTTCGCCAGAATCCTTTGCAGTGGCGGCAAACGTAGCCCCCACGAGTCTCACCCTTCTTCTTGTCAACAATCTCCCACGGGGAAACGGAGCTGAGGACCAGGCCACACTCCATCTTGGCCCAGAACACGTGGGCAGTCTTGTCTCCCACGTTCTTCCTCTTGTAGTCGTCCGAGGCCACACGAAACGTTGTCTGGAGTGATGGGCGGGAGGGAGCGCTCCTGCTCCGACCCGGGGTCCAGAGGGATCCTTTCAGCGCCAAAGGCAGCTGAGGCGTCCAAGGCCTTTGATGTGGCTCTCCGAGTAGCCAAGCTTCCGGTAGATGGGGCCGGCGTACTCCGGCTTGAGGCGGGCTGTCCACCACTGCACGGTGTTGCAGCGCCACGCCATCTTGATCTCCACCACCGAGTCCTGCCCCAAAGAGTGGGAGAGCGAGTTGTAGATCTCCGGGAAGTCGCGGAAGGCCTTCAAAGGCAGGGTGATCCTTTCATCACATACGGCTCGCAGTCGCATGTGCTGCTTGGAGTCATGGATGTCAGCTACAGGGAGGTCTAGAACCACCTGCGGCGTACGGTTGATGAAGACCTTGGCAGCGAAAAATGATCCGATTTCACGGTAGAGCTGCTTCCACTCCTGGTTCGTCGTAGGCACCGGGAGGTCATGCAGAATCACAAACTCTTTGGCCTCCTTCATCAACTCGCGATGGTCATCTCGTCGCTGCAGGTTCTGTTGCTTGTTCTTGGCCCCTCTTTTGTGGGCCCTGATAGTAATCGGCAGGTGGCTCCACACTGCATAAAGGTGCCTAGCCGAGTAGGTGTGGCCGAAGCAGGAGAAGAGGCTAACCAAGTCCCACGTCTGCACTTCCTTTTGCCAGTGGGTATTCCCTTCCCCCTCAGCATGGAACGGGCCGATGATCTTGTTCAAAGGGGGCCTCGTGCCCATTGCGACCTGTGCCTCAATCTCCTCCATGGTGAGGGCAATCGGCTCAAAGTAGGGCTGTCTAAAGGAGCAGGGATGAGTCCTCATCTCCAGCATGAGCTTTTCCCCTTCGGGGAGAGGCTTTGCCCACATCGGGGCCTCGAGGGGTCCAGGCAGCTGCTTCCATTTGCCCCCGATCATGCGCTGCTCCCCCATGTGCAACTCGATGATACGTTTGAGGCGCAGGATCTGGAACTCGACCGAGCCCACTGGAACTCCCAGAACTGCCTCCGGGGACTGCTCCTCAGGGCCAAAGGCACCTGTGGACGACAGCCCCTCGCCAGAGTCCCGGGCGACTCGTTCGCCCTCACGCTGCAAAGCAGCCAAGGTGGGGAGCTCCTGCAGCAAGGAGGCAGGGAAAGGATTCCTGCTCTGATTCAGCAGGAATTTCGTGTTCATGTACCTTTCCTTCATGGCCTCAATGTCATCAAGCTCCATCTCCTTGAGCGGGCTCTCCGGATTGAAAACGTTCATCTCGAGGGCCGAGCGCAACTGGGTTCCCAAAGTATCGATAGAATCGGCCACAGGCCGGAGGAGTTGGGAGCGCTGGGAGCGCTGGGATCCCTTATCCTGCATGCGCTTGTTAGAGGCCTTGGCCTCTTCCAAGGTAGTCTGTGCAGAGAAAAACTCCTCTCCCTGATTCCCAGGGCCCTGGAGGTAGTTTCGCTTGAGAAGGGAGCGAAGCTTCTCTGTGTCGAGCTGGCGAAGGATTGAAGCGCCCTTGGCCTCTTCGACACTCTGGGCGCCCGCTTGCATTTCGACGATCACATCCAGCTGGGGGTTGATGTGGCCCAGGAACTCTTCCTCCGTGGGCTTCTTGGCGTCTTTATCGACTGGGCCCGAGCTCTTCTTCGTGATGTCCATTGCGGCCGACAGCTGGGGGTGGAAAGCCCTTGTCTCCTGGCTCGGCTGCCAGTCGTCTCTGAGGTGGGGTCTTTCTCCCGCCTCCTTGTTGGCAAACATCACCTCGTCGAAGGGTTGGGTTGCCACCGTGTGAGCCAGGCTAAGCCTCAGGGCCATAGGCACCTGGTCGGCAAAGCTGAGCTCCTTCTGGTCTGTTGGCCTGGGAGGAGGCTGGGCCAGCATCCGTGTGCCAAGTGACACCTCTGGGGCCACAAAACATCCGCCAGGAAGACGAGCCGAGCTTGATCTCTGCCGAGGGCGGGCCCTTGTCCACTGCAATGACGGACTTTTGGCAGAGCTTGCACTTCCCCTCGACCTTGTTGTCCTGCCGTTGCCAATCCGAAAAGCAGTTAGGGCACATGAGGGTAGCCCCAGTGCTGCCAGGGTCCAGCTGACCCATGCTGCTGTGTCCAACCCCTCTGCGAGCACGGTTGTAGGGGGCAGCCAGCATCTTCTCCTGGGCCAACTGGCGCTTGTAGATATGATACACCTCCAAGACCCTCTCCACGGCCGGACGATTCCACTGCTCCGATTTGAGCTTGGAGAACAAGGAGGCGATCTCCTCCTTTGTCAACTGCTGGGCCAAGTCCGCACTCTTCTTGCCGATGCCCGGGAAGTCCTCAGGGAAGCCCTCGATGTGAAAGACCTCTCCTCCAGGGTGCCGGCGGGTAGGGCAGAGTAAGGTCTGGGCTTGTGGTCGGTGGCCTTGTCCTTGGGGTCATCAGAAGAACCTCCCTCAGGGACAAAGTCACCTGTGGTTGGCACCTCCTCGCTGCCCATGGGATCATCAGAAGCACCTCCCTCAGGGACAAAGTCACCTGTGGTTGGCACCTCCTGTCCGGTGACAGCCACCATCTCATCGCCCTTTGCCAAGAGGCGGGACATGGCCGCTTCCATTTCCTGGAGCCGAAGGGCCATGCTGGTGTCATCCACCTCCAGAGCCGTGAAGGAAGCCAGGGCAGTGTTTGCCGTCTCATCCTCATGGGCATGGACATTGTGTGCCAAGGTAGCACGGGCCAAGGCAACGTCATCGTCAGGCTTCTCCCATTCCGCATCACTGTCCCCTGTGTCACGAGAGGGAATCAAACTCTCAACCGTCTCCATGCTGGAGGCAAAGACGTCATCGACATTAGCAACGGGGGTGAGTGCCATGGTCGACAGTCGCAAGGGAGAAAGCGGGAACGGGTAACAAATTTTGAAGGACCCACGGTCCACGATCTTGAGCCAAAATGGCTACGGCCATTTTGGCAGACGTCTCCTGACATAAGTCTTGCAAGTCGGCAAGCCTTGGTAGCAAGTAACTATCAAAAGAGTTTGCTCAAGTCAGGTTTGGAGATTCGTCGTCGTTTCTTTTTCTTGATGCGAACTTCACGCTTCGGCTTTACTTCGAAAGATAAGAGCAGACGGGTCAGGGACTGCCCCACAAGAAGGACCACTGCACACAGCATGTGTAGGAGTAATGCAGCAGTAAGCTCATTGTATGCAAACGTCAAACGCATGTTGGCCAGGTTGAGCCCAAGGGGGGCTTCTGCGGCTAACAATTCATTAGGGTAGCTGGATTGTTCCCCAATTTGTCGGCTAGCAACCGATCGAGTGTATGCACTTGTGGTAGCAGATGGGCTGATCTCGTCAAGGTATTCGCATCATGGCTCAAGTGCACATCGCGAGAAATGTTTAATTGGTGCAGAACTGATTCATGCGCGTAAGGCACACATGAAAACTGCACCATGGGGCTATGGTTAATGACCACGCTCCCATGATGAAACTTGATGAAACTTGAGTGACGACTATCCTGAGAAAGAACGCGGAGTAGTGCCACGCGCCTGCCAGCAGACGCCAACCTCTTACACCAAAGCGGTGTGTCAAAACCACCAGGCCAGGCAACAGCGAGCACTGCAGCCTTCCAGACTCATGCACCATACCGGTGCTCCAAAATCCTTTTTCTCACGGCCAAATGCCACTGACGAATCAGCACATCATCGGCCCTGCCCGCAGGCCATCCCAGTCGTCTTTGTAGAGCCGAAAGCCGAGCAGAAAACTGCGGTGGAAGAGCACCCAGAACCGAACAGCGCTCGTCTTCTCGTCCTCTGCAATCCCACAGCAAATGGTCCATCGTAGCTTTGGGTCGAATGACACCCTTTTCCCATGCGCATTCCGCGCAGAAGGTGCAATCCTGCACTTGGCGTTGCCGCATTCTGTCGTAAGCAGCAGGCGAAACAGTACTGCCTGAAAGGTGCATGAAGCAGACACGATCATCGGCAGCCCACTTGCGAGCTGCTGCGCACAGAGCTTCGTCGTATCCCAACCCTGCACACTCACGAGAATCTCTACGGTCCTTTGCAGTCCACTTCAGGAAGTGCCAATGCCTGAAGGACTCACGCAAGAAATGTTCAACCTTAGCCCTATCCCTAGAGAGATTACCCCATGAAGCGAAAAACTCGCATTCAATCCCTGGTGGGCACTGCCAGGCAGAAGTTGGGGCCCAGCCGTAGTAGGCCAAACACTTCCTGCAGATCTCGGACCACCCGCGAGTGTCCCAAACCACTGGGCATCCAGCCGCTTTCAGCGCAGGCCTATGCGCCGCCTGGAGGTTGGATCTGAAAACGCAAGTCAAGCCCATGACCCCTCAAAATGGCCTGAAGGTGCGGAGAAGCGCACACGCCTTCACGAAGAGCGTAGTTGAACCCTCTGCACTTCCCGTATGCTAGGGTGACGGAACACCCAACCCCAAGAGGCCCTGCACAGCGCCTGGCCCGCAATGACCTGTTTCTTAAAGTCCCAAGAGAGCGGCAAAAACCTGACCCTGCGGATGCAATTTCGCGACTTCTCAAGACGAACCTTCTCATCAG
The DNA here is from genome assembly GCA_905221615.1 of Symbiodinium sp. CCMP2592. Lineage (NCBI taxonomy): Eukaryota > Dinophyceae > Suessiales > Symbiodiniaceae > Symbiodinium > Symbiodinium sp. CCMP2592. The sequence continues at coordinate 549,789 of CAJNDT010004124.1, forward strand.
CAGAGATGCGTCGCTTCTGCATGGCTTGCAGTTGACACCCTAAAAATTTTTGGCTGAGCGGTCACTCGATCCGGAGGAACCCCAGCACTAAGGAAGGCCAACCTGTGCTTCCGACGTCGATGAAAATGAGTGGCTTTGCCGTGGTTCTCAACAAGACCCAGGACATCGCACCAATCCTTCCAGTCGGACTTAACTTGGAGCGCTTGCCGAAGCGTGGAGGCCGCAAAGCACCGATCGTCAATGAATGTTCGAATCATTAGGCCTCGGTGTTCACTGAGCAAGACCCGCGTAGGAACCACTAAGACAGAAACCATCGCAATCAAAGACATGCCGTCCCCCTGAGGGACAGATGAGCGCACATCCTGAACTTGGTCATGAGCATACCCTCCAAAACATAAGATGCGCCTCTGCTGGGACCACACACCGTCCAAGAGCTGCGCCACGTTAGGCGGGAGACCAATATGTTGCGTCCACGGGATCACAATGCGAGGATGGAGAGTGTCAAATGCGAGGCTTAAATCGAGCGATATGAGGTACTGCTCGTTACACACCGCATTGTCGATTGCGAGTAAAGCATCGTACACGGACGATCCTTTTTGCCACCGATGGCCTCCGGTGGCCACGATCCCTGGAGCCAGTGTTGGGCGTCACGAGTTTGAAGTAGCGCTCTGCTAAGGGAGCGATACCAAACTGAGAGGACAGTGCCTGGTCGAAGTTTGCGAGGCCGTGGTATCGCTTTCAGCGGCGCCTGGTTTCGGGATGTGGCATTGGCGAGCCACCTTCCAGGAATCAGGCACCCTACCCTCCTGAACACACAGCTGAAAGAACCTCCAGGACCTCTGGAAGGTCAGCTACTTCAGAACCGGACCAGCCGTCACCGCCAGCAGACTTGTCTTTCTGCTTGTGCAAAGCTTGTTCGACCTCCGCAAAGGAAAGCGGGCTACTGCTGAACAGGGGCGGCGCGCGGGCGCCGAGCCTTGAGAGCCGCCAAGCTCCCTTCACAGTCACACCCTCTATCCCAGATCTTCCTCCAATGCTGCTCGAGAAGCTTTAGGGCCGATGAGGGATCATTGGTCTTAACCCCCTGGAAAGCCTCACTGTGCAAACTAAAAGAAGGCACCGTAGGCGCCTGTTTGAGCCATCTGAAACACTCAGCCGCGCTCTTTCGAACCCGAGTTTTCCAGGTTTGGATGCGCTCTTTGTCCCCCGAAGCACGAAGCTCCGCAAGCAGGCAACGAGCCTTGCGCAACCTTTGCACCGTTTCCGCTTGCTGCAGTTCCGGCCATCTGGCAACATTCGCCTGCAGACTAGCGTACGCAGAAGAAGACGTGTGACCGTGCTGCTCCAACCTGATCATCTCAGACAACCTAAAAATGACTTGCTGGAGGGCTCTTTCGCGAAAACTAGACTGAGGAGCCTTCGAAGTGCCCTGAAAAACCTGAGTGCGCTGAAATTTCCATCTGTTCTTCTCGCATTGGTCGGGCCGCCGAGCAGCGAAAACAGCGGGGGACTGTTTATCAGGCTGCGGGAACGAAGAGGCCACAACGTGAATGGCCCTGTTTAGGGCGACCTCAAGACGCTGACAGAATCCCTCCCACACTTCGTTGAGAGTCTCCTGAGAGGCCGAGTCAGGGACCTCAAAGGACCCTTGAGAAGTCCAAGAAGCACTGAGAGTACTCAGCCAGATCTCCTGCGAGACCTGATCAAGCTTCAACAGCTCGGGCGACCTAGCCAAAACCGAATGGCCATCGTTGTCGCCCTAAACCCGAGAGACATCCGAAAGTACAAAATCTTGTGGTCGGCAATAATGCAATCGTCAAAGCAACACGGCTCCTGTAGGGAAACGCCACTCGTGATGCCGTAATGACCAGGCTCCCACACGTCTGAGGCAAACAGGCCAGCAAACACCACATGAAAGTGCACCAGCCTTTGCAGCGCATCCCGCGCTGAAGCTTCAACTTTCGCACTCCATCACGGAGCCCGCCATCACCACGAGGAGGTAGTTGTTGATGGCCATCCAAATCCATCAATGTCCTGCCACCTTCCACAGCAGAGTGCATTGTCCTGTCTGCGATCAGGGGGTCCTCGCCGTCGTTGCCCCTGCTGCAAGAGCTTGATCTGGAAAGTCAGGGCTCCTGTATCCAATGGCCCCTGGGAGTAGCTGTGCTTCCTCTCCGTCGGACATTTTAGCTTGTGGGTTCAAAGATGCCTCACGACGCTGTCTCTCTCTCAAGGTATTGTTTTGTTTTGTGCAGTGTCAATGGGGTGCTGAAGCAATCGCACCACAGTACAGCAAGGGAGCAAAGAAGGACAGTGATGTAGCAAGGAAGCAAGGAAAGGCAGAGGTGGTCAGCAGCGAAAGGCAAGGCAGTGCAGTGCAGGGGAGAACAAGGCAAGGAAAGGCAGTGCGAAAGGAAAGAAGGAGAGAGAGAGAGAGAGAGAGAGAGCAAAGGGACAGGAAGGCTCGGTTCTGCGGAGTCCGACGGGGATAGGACAAAACGTCTCTGACGCTTCCTCAGTTTCTCTTGGGCCGAAACTTGAGCCATAGCCATTTGTAGTAGTAGAAGTAGTAGTAGTAGTAGTAGCAGCAGCAGTAGTAGTAGTAGTAGCCGTAGGTTTAGCAGTAGCATTAGTAGTACTAGTAGTAGTAGTAGTAGTAGTAGTAGTAGTAGTAGTAGTAGCAGTAGCAGTAGTAGTAGTAGTAGTAGCAGTAGCAGTAGTAGTAGTAGTAACGGTAGGCAAACACAATTTACAGTTGAAAACTTTTGAGAACTAAGATGGTGATGATGCTAGTAGTCTTGATGATCACGATGAAGTTCATCATTTTGGAGTCAGGAGCATCACTATGGTCGCTGCTGGTGACCGCTGGTGTGATTCGTTGCATTATGAACTTGATAATTACCTCGCGTGGCCCTTCTGCTTGAATCCCTCCGTGATGGGCCCTCGGCAGCGCTGCTCCGCACCACGTGCACACAGGCCGACCTGTTCTGTGTCCCAACAAGCGGCGCTTCTGTCGGACAACGCACAACAATCCCGCCTCCGCCGAGCCCGAAACTCCTTGCAGGGCCTTCGACCTGAGTCCGAAGCACCCCATCTGCGTCTATATCCCGCAGTGTGCTAGCGTTCAACCGACACTGCAGCACAGCGCAAACAAAAAATCGACATGATCCTGCAGCCTTGACGGCACATGATGGCCTCTATCTGCGTTTAGGTGCGTCACACACGCAGTTCTGCATTCGGGGATTCGGCAAGAGCTCTGCAACGGCCCTACGCTGTGATCGTTCGACGAAGTCAGCGAAGAGAGCCTGATCACGCAGCTAAAGACGCTTCCGAGAAGGTGCCGGCATTGGGCTCGACGGCGGCCCTGCTTCACGATTTTTCAAACTTTCCCAAGTCCGAGTCAAGTATATACTCCTGAGATTGTACTAAGCTCTGGAAACACGACACAGCCAGCCTTCTCCTCACAATGGCCCAGCCTCAGCACACCGCCGGCAATCCCTGTCTGTGGTGAGATCTTTGCTTTGATGGAAGGCGGCCCCTTTCTCGCGGCGGCATCAATCTCGTCTCGCTTTGGAGAGAGCGCCCATCCGGCATCTCTGGAGCGGCGGCGACTTCTCGTCACTTCGCAGCTTGAAGCGTGGACATCGGCAGCCTGACGAGAGAGGAGCTGAGAGCTGCTCGGCTGCTCGCTGGACAAAGCAGGGGCTGAGGGAAGTACACGGCCCCGGGCATTGTCCTCCGACTCCAAGTAAGGCTGGCAACAATGCTCCCGACATTGACATCTGCCGCATCAAAGTCCTGATTAGGGGTGCATCTGGCGCGGACATCCGACGTGGCGGAAACCTGGCATCTATGAACAATGCAGCACAGCGGCGCAGGAAATCTACCCTCCGCAGATTTTCGAACCGGGGCTGTCACACAATTGTCCGCGTCCAAGTGTTTGATGCACGTTGTGGCCTCGATCTAGTCTGCACTCAGGTACCAAGGCTGAGAATCATCCAAAGCCCGAAACCTTTCCCGCTAATCCTGACCAACATGTATACTAGCAGCTCCCGTCACTAGAAGAGGGACCAGCACTGACCTGAAAAGAGGCATCCATTTGGTATTCTTCGTCTCCGACTGAGGACGCATTGTGTCAAAGGGGCAGCTCTGAACTCGATGCCTCATTATCAGCCTTAAACCGAGAAAAGGTTTGCGCTTGGCCCATTTATTGCACCAAATAATCGAAATTCCCACCTGAGTCCGATCTCGAGGAAGACTGCCGGTGGACCACACTTACTCGGCCGTCCCAGCAAATTCTTCTTCTGCTTGGCCTTGCTTACAATCCTCAACTTGAACATTCGCCGGTTTGGCCAGGACGCATTTGCAGCGGCATGCTCTGCGTCACCTAAATCAAGGAATCAGGGTATCAAGCAGCGCCACTTTTTGAACCCCGTACTGAGGTCAATGTGTGTCTCCGAACAGCTCACGACAACAAGGATGAAGCATGAGACGTGCTGCTTGAAAGCTTTCAAACGCAGCACGTGTGACACCAATTGGCCTATTATGACCCATGATCATGTGCAGATAACTTAGCCAGGACCTGGAAATGGTAGCTGTGCAGCCGTGAAACGACGGTGCGGCTGGGAAGCGTCTGCACTTGCAGTGCTGCAGCTGGCTGCCCAGCTCCGTACGGAAGCGCAAGGACTGGAGCCGGCAATGGAGTCAATGGTCGCGCCTTAAAACTTGGAACACTGTCTTCGTGCGAAGGTCGACACTGTAACGATTTCTGAAGACTATCGGCGGCAAGAAAGCATGGCCAAGCCCCGGGAAGGTCTAAGGCCCTTAAGCATGCCGTAAAGGAATCGGTGCGATTTCTGCCTCTACCCAAAACATCAAGACATGGTGCCGTGAGCTGTGCAGCGGCCACTGTCTGCGCGAGGTGCACCGTAGGAGGTGGACTCAGGGACCGCGCCTGTATCTCAGTAAGGCGCTAGCATGTCATGCTCGAAGACCAGAAAGATTAGATTAACCGCCACTGCAGAACCGCCGATTTGCCTGAGGCGAAGCCAGCTGGCATTGCTGGCACTGTGCCACCGCCGATTTGCAAACTGCCTGGTCACACGGTGGCCCTAGGCCCTGGCAGTGGAGCAGCATGGACGCATGGACATGGACAGACGCCGTGACAACAGGGGCAAAACGAGGGGTGGCCAGAGACCTGGGCAAGTCTGCAAACCCCTCTCGAGCCCCTTCAAGATCTCCACTCACTGATGGAGTGGACGACCGGGCAGGGAGAGGTGACTTGCCAACTAAAGGTTGAAGAGGCATTTACCATGGCGAGTCGCTGCGGGTGATGCCCGAAGCGACGAGTGCGGAAAGCCCAGCCTTTGTGGCTGAGACAGACTCAACGTGACTCAACCCTTAATGATAACTGCGAAAAACAAACGACTGCAGTCCTGTTGGACATTAAAGGATAGGCAGTCTTGCAGGTCCGAGTCCACACAGAAATCGCCAGGCCACTCCTGCGTGTCAGCCAGGGGTTCCTCCACAAAGCTTGAACCTCAAACATGTCAACTGAGAAGACACGGGGCACTGGCAGAGACGACTAGCAAGAGCAGTAGCATTCGTAAGTCGCGGCATCGGTACAGTAACGGGCGCAGTAGCAGTGGGAGTGGCATCAGCAGCAGGACAGCAGCAGCACTACAGGAGCAGCAGTGGAAGGGAAGGAGGTCTCGGAAGAGGTTTCTCGAGTTGAGTGGTCCCTGATTTAGGGGTCTTTGCAAGAAGGATCGTACGAATTACTTCTTTTGTTTACAAGGGCTCTTTGTTTTCCGAGACTCCAAAACGCAAAAAACGACAATGAGCAGTCCCCATCATTGTTGCTTTCAGCGCGAGAGACTTTATGTTCCAAACTTTTTTTAAACCTGTAAACCAGACAAACCCAAAAGGGTCGGGCTTTTGGTATTTATGGGCTTCCGTATCAGGTTAGGATGCTCGAGCTTTTGGTGCTAGGGTTCAAGTCTGCTACAAATGGGGGTTTCCGAAAATAGGGGACCCTAAAATAGTACCCTAAATAGCAGGATCCTTATTATAAGGACCCCCAAATAAGGTCTCCCTAATTTTCGGAGACTCCCAAAGCTACCATGCAAGAGTTCCGAAGAGGCAACTTGAAGTTGTTGTTTATCAGTAGTGCTCGATCGCGACCTGCAGCCCCAACAACTCAGCAGGGGTTCGGGCTTAATTTTCGGCCGAATAACTCCGGCTTTTGACATACGTATGTTTTAATTGGGCTTGGTAGCAGCTAGTTGGTAGCAAGCTTGGCCAATAGCAAAATAGCGAGCTAGCCGGGAACTAACACAGCCCTGCATTGCCCGCGTTCTGGGGTTGGCTGGTGTGTTTGCGCTTTTGAAGTCCTTGTTCTGGAGCAACTTTTCGTCGACATTTGTCAGATTGAAGATCTTCGAAACAAAAGATGCAGGACATCCTGATCCTCGAAAAAGCAGGATTTGGACGGGAGACAGGCAGACCATCTGCTAATTCGGCAGTGTTGTCTTAAAATCTAGGGTCTCTTGGTTTCCATGTCCACATGTCCCAAAACAGGTACAACAGCCAGAATTAAGAAAGAAAGGAAGATTTCATCACCTAGCCTTGAGCCGTGGATCCCGGACCTGAGCCGCTGATTTTTACGATAAGTTGGGCTATATTCGGGTGTAGAAATCTGATTTCATCGTGAATAAATGCAAATTGGGCTCCTTCTTTCCTCGCTCGAAGTCCAACCGAACGGGCAAACTGCAGCCGGGGGTACAGGTGGCGAAGAAGCAGAAGCGAGAGCCAACGGCAGCGGAAGCAACAGCCATTGGCATACCAGGAGCAGCAGTAGCCGGCGGCAACGGTGTTATCGCAACAATAGTAGCCATTAGAGGGGGAGTGGTGGCCAAGGTGATTCAATAAATTTCAACACGTTCCAGCATCTGCACCAAGCCACTGAAATTTGTCCATTTCAAGTTCCGTGCATTCAAAGCCACTAGTAAACCAACACTGCAGCCCAGTCCTGTGATCGCTTTCGTGAGACACTCCCTTGTGCCAACACAAGTATGCAAGCTACGACTATCACGAACAAGAATAGCTGTTAGGACAGCTGCTGCCGCGTTGCCTGCCAGCGTGTCCACTGAACCGCGTGGCCTGCACGCAACCATGAAGCAATGCAAAACACTGCTGTCAACCACAGATACGGGTGCGATGACGGATGTGTTTAGGTGAAGCCCCGCGCACGGAAAATGATTGATATTTTGTTTCAGAAATAACACACCCAGTAGTGCACGCAGCGTCTGCAGCTACTGTCGGATATCCTTCCTGCCCAGTAAGCCACTACCTCGAACGACACAACTCAGGCCGCGGCTGTGAGGCCCCAATGGCAGGGCTATGCCTGCCAGTCTCGGTACGTTCTCGATACAGCGACACGCTTACAAAACAGCATTCAGAAGTATTGTTGGCTCGCAAGGCCAGCTGTTCTCTTGCCGCAATACGTAGTGTGTAATCACTTGCGGTACACCGAGTGCCTGCCAGCATCTAGTCTGTCCATTACCTGCATCGCATCCTGGCAAGAATGGTTTGTCCGATTTCATGCGTACGACAGAAGTAATTTTCTCTGGCCTCCCGGGGCGTGTTCAGCACCTCTGACACTGAGCTGGCACCTGCGTCGTGACTGCAGTGCCATGACCAGACACGTTCTAAAGAGGGCGCAGCCAGCTTAGTGGAAGGCCTTCACTGCTTCTCTGCGTTACCATCTTGCCTGACAGCGAAAGCATGTACAAAGAAGCAAGGGGCGGCCTGCCTTCCTGCACGGGATCTCTCTCAACTATCATCCACTCCGCCTCTGTTTGCAGCACCAGCACCCTCGCGGAGCTCAAGGAGACAGCGAACGAAAACTTCTGGGGAGACCTGCACAGAGCAATCACATCGGCCACCTTCCGGCACGTCGCAGCTATGCTGAAATGTCTTGTCAAACATCGTTTCAAGAAGTCACGAACTCTACCATGCCCGGTTTGTGGGCGTCCGTTGCATTCTGAAAGGACAATACGAGCTGACAAGACAGGCTCTGGCTCAGAAGGAATGTGGAGGATAAAAACTTCAAGACTGCTACAGCTGAGCTATCGAGCCTCCAAAGGCAGCAGGAGAGCCAGGCCTTGTCTTTGCGAGGTGGGATTGGGTGACTTTTCAAAGTCAAGAGCTGGCCTGCTCCTGATTTTGCTCTGCAGCTAGTCGAATTCCCGCCAGGGAGCATTTGCCATCATGCAGCCGCAATGCGCAGACCCGGCTCGGTGGAGGGCGGCTCAGACAGCCGCGGAGCACGCTTACGGCCGCCTCTCCGCAGGCCACCTGTGCCATGAACCCTTCACTGCAGACTCCAGACTTAATAGCATGTAATCCACTTCACGGCGTGAGGAAGATCACGCCGGTGGAGAACTGTTCGGGAAGTATGTCTTTCTTTCCGCAATTTGGGAAGCATCCCTCTTTACAGTTCGCTTGAAACTCGCTGGGCCATGCGTTCACAATGGCCAATGGTGAATTTCGCTTGACGGGATCCTGTTTACCAGAAGGTATTCAGGGATCTAAGCTCAGGCCAAGACAGCCATCCTACAAAGCTGGAGTGCTGATGGACCAAGTTGCGCTGCAGGGGAATCTGAAGGAAAAAAAGGGAACTGTGAGGGGACACAGCTCAAGGCATGACCCTGCCCTCTTCCATCCGAGCTGGGGGGTCGGCCGAGAAAGTTACAGTACATGCCCGAGCTATGTACATAGAAGCTACTGGCAGCTTGGAGTTGGAAGTCGGTACGCCTGAAGCATGGAGTATCTCATGCACATGCGCATGCGCCTCATCGATGCTTGTCAACTGGAAGGCGCGAGACTCCCCCGCAACCTCCACAAGCTGCCAACACTTTCCGGACACTTCGGCTCGGTGTTGCCGCAACCGGGCTACATCTTGGCCTTAACATTCACCGTGTAGTCTGGATTGACGGCCAAGTTGACGGGAACTTTGTCGCCACCTGAGGCTGGGGAAGCACGAAGCCCAGCTTGCTTGTGTCCCATGCGAGTCCAGGCACTATGTACAAGGGCTTTGGCATCCAGACCACGTGCCAACTGAAGGAGTCCTCTGGAAGAGAAGCTCAGCTTCTGTCATGACGGGAATGGGCTTTTGTGGCTACACGTGGCTGAGAAGACCACAACAATGTTTGTTCGAGCTTGAAGAGCAGAGTACTCGCATCATACGGTCGTCGTCCTTGCTGCAAAGCCAGCTGGTCAGGCTGCATCGGAGGTTCTGCTGGGCCGACTCTGGGGGACTCCATGCCATCCATGCTCTTCACCACCTGAAGCAAACTCCGGACTCCAAGCTGCTCGAATTCCAGAATGATAGCTTTCGCACGCCTCGCTCACATCCTGCTTGAGGAGGCGCTGAGCTGCAGCCAGCGCAGCTGCAAGATCCTGGGCAGCAGAGCAGAACAGCAAAGCAGGTGGCAAGTTCTACTCTGCGGCTCTGCGCTGCCAAGTCGCGGCTTCGAGAAGTGCCTCATCCGACGCTGCCGGTGGCCTCAGAAGCATCCTAGCCGCAGCCAGGAAGAATCAGCTGCCAGCATCATCCAGCACATCCAACCCTGCCAACCACTACTAGCAATTGTCAGGCTCGCAATACGGGTCAAGATGACAGCACCCCGTTCTGCTGCCCGGCATTCCGGCCTTTCTATCACGGTGGATTCCCTTGTGGCACCCCTGAAACACGGCGTTCTGACGAAGCCCGTCGTAGTTGGGACGAGCTGCCGTTTCGAGATGTCGGCTGGCAGCCGCCGATGTTCCTGAGCAAAGACTCAACAGCAAGGACACAATGTGCAGCTCTCTGGAAAACCACATCTGCTCCCAACCAAGCGACGCTCGCCCTGTGCTGCTGTGATCGAGGAGCTGATCTGGTAAAAATACCTGGGCCAATCCGAGAAAAACATAATCTTGCTTCTACTACTGCAGGGGCTGTGCACCTGCCGAAGAGCGAGCCTGCCCGGAAAGTCTTGCGCTAAATGTCGACAAGGCACCTTCTTCCTCTCGGCCGGGTGCAACAAAGAAGCACTACCTCATACTGCACCTTATCTGGGCCCTCCGGTGCCTCCTCCAAGTTTGGCAGGTCATGCAGGCGTACAGCAAAGTGCGGCAGGGAGGAATCACCAGGAACCTTTTTGCAGCGGGAAGCGTCCCGAGTGTTGAAATGTCATTCAGGCGCTCCACGATGCAGGAGACCTCGACGCCCGAAGAAGCCGCCAAGTCCGCCAAATCCCGGCGCAGGATGTCGGCAAGAGCTGAATAGCCACTGGCCTGAAAGAAGACATCCTCTCGCTGCAGTGGCGGCCCAGATTTATGGACGCGTCCTCCGCGGACATTACTTCCAGAGCTCGCTGCCGCAGCCTGACAGATGCGTCTCTGACCGATTCACACTTCGGGGCTTCGCGGCTCCTCATCTCCAAGGAGGTTGGGGCTGCAGCCGCGGGTAAAGGCAACCTCGCGGCATGAAGACTCACTGCCGCGATTCGAAGATCTCCCATCATCCCCCCTGTGCCCTGATGGCGGTGAGATAGCGCGGCAGGTGGTTGCGAGCAGAACCTGTAGTACAGTAGGCAAGGGTTCAGCTTGCAACGGGCGAGGGGGACACAAAAAGAGAGAGAGGGTGAGACTAGGAAGCGGCGAAGTGCTACGGGCTGTAAAATAGCTCTAAGTTTGGCACCTGGACTTCCACGACTTCGTTGGCATCTGGATGCGCTCCAGTTGCTGGGTCCCTGCGGCCGAAGCTTGCACTCGACGCTACAATACCACTCCGAACACAGAAACGTCTTGTCCCTGTGCATCCATGTCTGCACTACCCCGACCCAACCTGAAGAGCAGCGCTGCTCGCAAACCACACGACTCCGCTGCAAGCGCTGGGTGGTAGCTCAAGTGTGCTGCAGCCGCAGTTGGTCGTCGAAAGCGATAGACCCAAACCTGTAGCTTGCGGGTCAGTCCAAGCACGAGCATCCGTTTACCAGGACAACGTCTTGCCCAATTCCTGAGGGGGGGGCATGGGCCACGGAAGTTCCGCGGCTCCACGCCTTTCTGGATGAAACAGCATGGCTAAGACAAGTTATGTAGCACCAGTGCTGCCTACCTCGTTTGTGAGAATCTGCAAGCCATCGCCCTCCACGGCTCCAGAAGCCTCTAACACCCCGCCCAGCAGAGGCAGCCGGACCTGTCAATACTCAGCGTGCAATGTGCGGAACCACCATAATACAGCAACAAAGCGATCCCACCTGCGAGAAGCCTGCTCCTATGGCACGGGCGCCACCCGCTGCCCAACGCCTGAAGCAAATTGCTTGCTGCTTGCCCATTGCCATTGTCCGTCCCGTCGTGTGCGGTCGGAGTCGCCTGAGCCTCGCGGAAAGATCTGGATCCCAGATGGCTGATGCACCAAGCTGCCTCCGGTATGACATTATCTGAATCATCTCACCTACGCATCGGTGAACCCACTAGTTAGCTTCCGTTGAGGTGGAGCGGAGCCGAGAAGGTTGGAATGGGACAGGAAGCGTCTACTGTGAGAGCTCGGCATCCAAGAAGACTCTGGAATGTTTCGACAGCAAACTGCCAAGTCGCGCTCGGAGCAAGGAGACGTCAGCCTGGGAAGCGTGCAGGTGCGGGTGGCACGTGCGGAGGTTGAATGCTACAGCGCGAACCTCGAGGAGGCTCTCTGCCTCCGACCAGGAAACCTGCACATGACAGCCTCGCCACCCCAAAGACGTGCACCAATCTGCCTCGCCAAGGGCATCGACGCCCTTGTATCCAAGGCTGCTTCGGTCGAGGCAGCGTGCAGCCAGTGCCACCTGGTTTTCGGAACAGGGACTAGGGAAGGCGCAAGCCCACACGGGTTGCGCCTCTCTGCGACGGGCCAGGTCTGGCTCAGCCAAGCTGGCATGGAAAGTGCGGAGGAGGCCATCCTCCATGCCTGGTACAAAAGGAGCTGTCAATCTGAAGCCCCTTCAGCAGATGTAAGCCGGAAGCTACAGAAACTCATGCATGCTCAAGGCCTGTGAGCTTTGCATCGGCCGTCAACCCATCACGTCCATCCGCCTCAGCCTCGCCCGGCACGGGTCAGATTCATGCCATGGCTGCCATGCCGAAAAAGCAGAAAGCCCCATGATATCCCATGATCGCAAAGAAGCGTCGAAGCCAACTGCAGGCACTGAAGGTCTACTGTTTGATGTGCTGCTTGCGTGCCGTGTAATTTTTTGCCAATTCTACGCCGAAGAAATCTGGATTTGGAGCATGGAAACAGTTGCACCGCTGGCCTGCATGAGCCCAAGCAAAAAATCATCAGGAAGCGATTTGCTGGCAGTACTTCTGGCATTCCCTGCTTTTGGTGGCGGGCAAGGCCGACATTGCCGCATTGCAGCGCAACATCTCCCCTGCAAAGGTTTGGCGAAATGCCGGCACGATCTGAGAAGACTGTCTCAGGATGTACTATCTTGAACAGATGTAAATTACCACTTCTGCATCGCTTGCAGCACACTCTCGGCGCCCCTCTGGTTAGTCATTGTAGCCCTGCCTGATACTCCAATGCTGCACATGGCGCAGCTTGACCTTCGCAAAGCTGTTGGGAGCAACTGCACTCTCAACTCGACATGCTCGGAAAGCTGCCTTCCCACAAGGTCAAAGGCTTTCTCAAACGCCTGCATCCGCTGCAATGTGACACTGCATTCTCTTGACTTGGGTCTTTCTTGATGCCATCCGCTGCCAGGCCAGGGCTGCGACATTCCCCGCAGGGACTCTTGCGCTGGAGGACCTCATGGCGTCAGACACATGATGAGCAGGACGAAAGCCTGACCCCTTATCACACAAAACTTGCCGAGTGGGGTGCTCTGCGTCGCCGGAAATGGCGAAGCCAATGAATCCCGAAAATTCTCCGTTCCTGGAATGTCGTTCGCAGGGCTTCATGTCGACCAAGCAATCATGGAAACTACAGAACCTGATTCCACAACCAGGAACTTGCTTCGATTCAACAAACCTCTCGAACGAGTTAGGGAGCCTCTGGCAGGCCACCAAGTGTAGCCTTCAATCAGTGACGGAGCTACCAAACAGTTTTTTGCGACGCATTAACATGAAATCTGGGCCTGGATGCCGATGCTCCGGGCGAAGGAAACACCACATGGATGAAAGGCCTGGTGACAGGAAACACAATGGTCGAACTGCTAACCAAGAACAGCTGACTGGAAGTGGCTACAAAGCTCACACTCCTCAGGCTCGTTTTGGTCCGAGTCAAGTGTCAGAGGAATCAAGGGAGGCAAGACCGGCTCCAAAATTTGGCAAGCCAGTCTCGGGAAATTGCCTGTCAGAGCGCTTCTCCTCCTTGACATCCGGGTCACTCGGCGACATCCGGGGTGTCGGCGGCTTGCTGACATCGCCTTCCAACACCAAGCGGTAGCCTTGTCCTCCAAAGGGCCGAAAGGCCTGTGCCGAGCCTTCTGGCACCCCGCTTTCCACCACGTTTGCTGCGCTGGCGGTCCCACGACGTCGCAACATTTCACGGCAAATCCGCAAGGCGCAGACTGCACCCATCATCGCAAGCATCACTGTCAGTCCGGAAGAGATCATGGCCAGTCCTATATCGGCCACCATCATGTCATCATTCCCGTGATGCACGGGAGGATCTGGAGACTGTTGATGCTCATGGCGTTCGACGTGGACGGGGCCTGTATCGCCTCTATCCAACACAATGCTCGAGCCATCAGCCTCTGGGACAGGCTCGAGCTCTTCTCCAAGGGCAGTTGCACCAGGCTGATCTGCTTCTGCCATATCCAGCTGCACGTATCCAGATATCTGCAAAGGCATCTGAGACGAAAAACCAGCGATCTGGAGAGCAGGAGTGAGCACTGCAGCATTTGCAGAAGAGAGGAGGACACCTAGAAGGTCTTCATAGTTTGGAGCCCAGCATGAAGTAGAAGCGGCTGGCGAAGATGTAGGGTCCGTGTACAAGTCTTCCTCTGGCTGCTCACCCGGCAAGGCAAGGAAAGATGCAACCGCACCGGCATTGCTTCGCCAAGGCCGCAAGCGCCTGGAAGTCTGCATTGGACTCGCAGGCTGATCTGCAACTCGCAACTACTCCTGAACCTTCGGGCCGACATCCGCCGCTTCAACTGCGGCTAAAGGCAGATCAAAAAACCCATGACCCCTGTCTTCAGAAAAGGCGGCAGTGAGCAATGCACGGCCTCTGCAGTGTTTTGGCCAGCTGGAGCTCTGCAATAGCATTTGCGTCTGCCTCTCCAGATTTGGAGGACTGTGAGGCACATGCAAAGTTGGCCAGAATGCAATGGTGCATCCAACAGCCATGACAAGGCCTCCGCCAGCAAGACGTCAACAAAGAATTTGCCAATGACCTGGCGCAGCAGATGCCCGTAACATCAGCGACCAGATCAGAAATTGGATACACAACTTCACAATACCTCCCGGTGACAAAGCGAAGCTCGATGCCTCCCCAGCTGCCAGGGAAGTGGCCTGTGACGCTAGACTCTGTGCTTTGACCGCGGTCTGCTTCTTGGGCATCCACTGGCATTACTTGCGACTCACTGCACTGCACTTCAGGGTGCCTGAACGGCCGCTGTATTCCATGCCTTCAGCGCAAAGCGACACAAGACGCGAGGAATGTAGTCCTTGCACGCCCTTGACAACGGATGACCATCGACGTACTACAGGTTCTTGTACATGCAGCAACATGCAGCAACTTATAGCAACGGCAATGCTGGCAGACTTAGCATGGAGCTGTAATGCGGAGCTCCGCGTCCAAAATGAAAGCGGGCAGCAACGCATCCTGTAGCATTTTCATGGCATGCAAGAAAACAGTCTACGACAAAGTCGCATGGGCGGAGCCAGGGCCTCCAAGAAGTGCGCATGCATCCGGCGTCTCCACGACCGAATGCAAAAAGGGCTGCAGCGGCAGCCTCTCCCTCACATACTCCGCAACTGAGGTACTGTTTACAAGTTTTGCTTCGTTGCAAGCACCACCCACAAAAAGCGTTGAATGCAGCTCTGCAGTTCATCAATTTGTGCTGTGCATATTCTTCTTTCGATGGTGTCAGCTCTGCAGCTCCAGGCATTAGGTGCATTTCATGTCGTAGCGCTGTAGGGCTGTAAGGGCTGCCCTGTAGTTTTGCTCTCTTCGTGTCTCGGGAGTGCTACATCAGCCGGAAAGGCACGAGCGCACACAGCATTCACTCACAATGCTTCCGTTTAGAGCATCCGCTGTCTCCTTCCTACAGGTGTCAAATCCCCAACACTTCCTTCGGCTTTTCCCCGCAGCAAGCTGTTGGTTTTGCACCCAGGCCTTATTCCGCAGGTGCACAAGATGGCGCATGAAATAGCATACGGCCTGGTACACATCCGCCTACGTTAAGCTGCGCATGCCTAGCAGGCAAGATGTTTGCAAGATCGCCGCTGGGCTGCCACGTCGTCGGAATGCAGGACATCATTTTCCACATTCCATGGTCTTGCTTGGCTTACCTCGGCGACTAGACACATCACACGTCAAAATCGTGTAGAATCTCTGGGATCTCCATAATCCATAAGCACTCGACGAACAAAATTTCCGGAACGACATGACCCCATAGCAAGCACACGACACTGTAACGGGCAGTCAGACAGTGCGAGGTGCTATTTTGGGTACTGTAGCGAATGCTCGCAATTTGTTGCCGGCCATGTGCTCAGCGATGAAATTGTCCACAGGCTGGTTGACTTAGCAGATCAGCAGCGAAACAACACAAGCGCATTGCAAAGTCGGTCCGGTAGTTCTGGTAGTTATTTAGACAAGCACCCACAACAGCTGATTCCATGTTCGGCCCATCTGCTACACATATCTGGGAACTGCTGAGTGAACTTGCATGTCGAACAAAGTACCTGTGAGTCGGTTTGGGTCACGCGACGAAGACCTCGGAATGATGTTTCAAAATCTTGATTAGAATTTGATGTGTTGGATGGTGTTTCTGCCCTCCACTGGAGGACGGAATCAACGTTTCCGCTCTCCGCGACGGATTTAGTAAAGGTTTCCGCCCTCCGCCGGAGGGCAGAATCAAACACAAACTGCGGCGCGTGATCTTCGAGCCCCTACGAGGTGGCAGCTAGCCGTAGCAGGCTGCCCCGTCCATATGGCAAAGAACGAGTGTCTGACAACGAGCATCGACATTCCACTGCGAGTTGCCAGTCACTCTTTCCACCCATTTACGCTGAGGCGAAGCATGCGATCCAAAATGACATGGCAGGAAACAGCCATAACATATCTGAAAGATAATGACACGAAGTAATCTGTTTGTGTTGTGGTCAGATGTCAAAATCAACCACTGACAGTCTCTGCAAGTTTCTCGGTAGAGCTTGTCGTCTGACCTCCTTCGGGTGATAGCGGCATATTGGAGGCCGGTGCTTAGGCCTCAGTCTACACATGGTACCTGCTGCCAGGGCACCAGGCAGTGATCCCAAAAGCACTGATGCGCCAGTGGGCCACAACACGTACGCAACTGTTGTCCAGAGATACTCTGCTTCTCGTACTACGGCACTGACTTTTCCTTCGCTGCAGACACGATTCGAGCATTACAAGAAGTACATGTTCTGAAATGCATATATATATATGCTTTGGATTCTGGCTTGTGGAGTCCAAAATGCGGCGCCATGGTGCTGCCTTTGAATATCCCAAGTACAGAATATCTGGCTCCTGATATCGGGTTCGAGGCAAGCAAAGCACGTTGTGCAGGACTGGTCCAGGGCCGACTGCTGTGCTCGCGAGCAGAGACGACATGTCCGAGCCTGGCCATGCAAATCGCGCATGGCTTGGCCTCAGATACACAACTCATGCGAACTGGAGATGCTGAACACACATGACAGTGCGGCCAAAGAGCATAACACGGTCTTAAATTTGGGATGTGGCTTTGCATCATCCTCCATCAACAATGACAATCACGATTCCTACAGTAGTTAATATGCCGCTGGCAACAGCTGTGTTTGCGAAAACGGGCGATGACAACTTGCGCGACGTCCCTTCAACATGTTCCACCGGATGCCAACAACGACGAAATCCACAGAAAGACCCCCAGTGTAACAAGAGGTCCGGAAATGTCCGGAATCGAAGCATGCCCGGAATCATTCTGAAATGCTAGCGGGGAGAATCCAAGGCACAGACTAAACGTGACCCATACCAGTTTTCACAATCAAACATAAACCCGACCGAGGCCTCGAAAACCATCAACGGTTTTCTGCTGGCAGCGCAAGCCCTCCATGCTTTTACCTGATCTAGGTCACTTGACATGCTTAGAGTGATTCTATTGTCACTCGGACGTGCTACCATGGAACGTGCGATGCTGCGCAGCCACGCTCTCCTTCGCTGAGGCATAGCTCCTGTGAATTGATTGTTCAATCTGTTTCAAGAGCTGCAGTGTTGGTTTGCATCACCTGTACAACCAGTACACTACATCCAACATCCTGCAATTAGGTCGGTCCTTGACTGTGTATCCACATTCTGCTCCCCCCTCGAAGGCCCTGGTTTGCAGTGGACAAGGACACAAGATCGACAACATAAGTAAACACGTCTGTTTTGTCTCAGGGCCCATATCCTGTTGCCACGGCTGTTTTTCCCGCCTTTGCATCCCTCCATCTCAAATATTCGCTCTGTCTGGTCCTCTTCATCACCACGGGCAGCGAATTCAGGGAAAACATGCGCCCTCACCAAAGCGTGGATTTTCTTTGCTGTCTTCGGGTGCTGCTACGCATATAATTTCCACCCACCATTCACGAAGGAGACGCGTTGGCGTGCTTTCGCCCACTCCTCACCAGTGGAACAGCCACCACATCCTGTGTAGGCAAACATCACAAAGCATGCTTGAAATGGGTACTGAAAAACGCATCTTCGATCATTCCGCGCACAACTGTTGCCAATGCAAACAACAGCGCTCATTGACTGGGCGCAATGGGATTTCCCCTGCTTGCTCGCGAGAATGTTGGCTCGGCAGCAAAGCTGAACAGGGTAAGTTGCCTCCCCTCCTTTCTGTCCCCTTTCAGCTCTCTCAGACGGCGGTCTCCACACTCGCCAAAGTTATCCAAGAGTGAACCCACACATCATTTTCAAAGACTGGCGGCCTCGTCACATAATGCCAGTTCTTTGCAGTAGACCATGTTTTCGTTACTTCTCCTGCGATAATCATTTCGGAGCAAGCATGCGCATGTTCACGTGTTCATGCCTGCTCGCGTAAATGTAGTAAAATGCCAAATTCAAAGCCCAAGTTCTTAAGAATGCCAAAGTACGATCGACACGCGGCTGATGTTTCGCCAAGAAGCGGGTGTGAATTTGTTCTTTCTGGCCGTCCACGGCTTGCATCCTGTCAAACTTCAAACCTGGCTCCGACATGCTCCAGCACTGAAACTCAACACGTGGAACGACCGACCCAACTCAGCACATGCCGCGAACCGATGAAGCAGGCCTTCAATTCCATCCAATCGCTGCCGCACTTCCCGCCAACGGTCCGCCCTGGGAGGACAACTCTCGGTAAAACAACGGCCTGGCATTGCGTGCTGTAAATTGGCCTAGCCTGCGGGGCAAATTCACGACGACAGCACGTGGCAGTTCATAAGATATTGACGAACACATCGTCGCGGCCGCAGGCCTTGCTGGCAACATTTGACAACACATGCCCACAATGCATGGATCCATGCCAGCCTTGCCTCCTTTTTAGCTGTGCAGCAGGACGTCGTATGGTCCTGTTTTCGCGCGGCATCAGCCCATGGGTACTGGAACTGCCCAGGATCGCAAAACATTTGCAAGCATGCCGTCTACTTAAGTGTGCCACCAGGTACTGCGAAACCTATGCAGAAACACAAAGCAATGAACAAAAATTCGACATCATTTCGACTCTGCAAGATGATCGTGATGAATTGGGCCGGTGTTTGCAATCATCTGCTGTCAAGACTTCTGGTGCTGTTGTAGAAGGGTGAGGGAGAGAAAAATAAAATACCATTTTGGCTCAAGCCATTTTGGCTCAAGCCATTTTGGCTCAAGTGTTAGTCGGGCCTCCTCTCTTTAGCTAGCCTGATACGCCGCCGCATGGACCGTGTGTGTTTGACCCTTGGTGGAGTACAGCTAGACGCCGTCCTCGACCAAACTCGAGGCCTTTTCGTGCTCTTCCAGGCCGACGTGGCACGTGCTGCAGGTACTTGGCAGCCTGCTGACTGCCCCGGCAACCGCCTGTCCCCGCCCTCCCCCCACAGCTTTGGTGGCAACGACACGGACCAGGCTCCCCCGCCCAGCCTTTCCCCGGTTGCCTCCCCCTGCAGCCCTGGAGGCAACGAGTCGGACCGGGCCTCGCCGCCACCTTGCAGGCACCCTAGCCCTGCCAGCTACTCTTCCAGCGAACACGTGTGGCGTCCGCGGCTGCGCCCTCGCTCTGCCACCCCCCCGCCAGCGGCCCCCTCCCCGGCGCGAAGCCGCTCCCCTCGCGCCGCAGGAGGCACCCGAGGGTCTTTGCTGTGTGTGCCTCGAGGCCTTCCGCCTGCCCCGCTCCGGTGAGCACGCGGCCGTGCCTTTCCCTACCTGTGCCCGGCATCGCATGCACGTAGCCTGCCTTGCCCAGTTCCGCGTCCAAGCTTCCCGACCGTCTGAGCTGCTATGCCCGTTGTGTCGGCATAGCCGCTGCCCGGAGTGCGACCCGGGTGGCTGGACCGCCCGGCATGATGCAGATGTCCGCGCGGCCTGCGAACGTGAGGGTGTCCCCATGCCGTCGCGGCGAACCGGCGAGGATACCGTGCAGGGGGCCGTGCGGGACTATGCACTGCGGACTTTCACAACTAATGATGCCCCTGAACCACCGCCTCCGCCGGGGGTGACAGTGTTATGCTGCAATCACGTTGCGGCCCTGGGCGGTCCTGGCGGTGTCGACTTCGTCCAGCTGCCGCAGCGTGACATGCGTTGGGCGCCTGTCCCCGTCCGCCACGCAGCCGGCATTGCCGCATGGCAACCGGGCTGGGTTTGCCCGGCCTGCGCGCAGGAACTTCTGCTCGTTGACCTCGACGTCCCGGCGGATGCCGGACTGCCGTGTAGCCGATGCGGAGGCATGTTGCAGTGGGAGTACGACCGCCACACAGGGCATGGGCGGTTCAGCTGTGCGCCAGGTTGCGATGGCCCGGCCCGCCCACCCGCACCGCAAGCACCGCTCGATCCACCCACGCAGCCCGGCGAGGTCACCGCGTGCCCCGCGGCTGGGAGGCCTGCGTACTGGCTTTCGAGGGGCCCGCCTGTAGGTCACGTGCAAGAGGCCACTAACTCCTGGCTGTATGTCCCCTTGCTACAAGCCGCCGCGTCCGACCTCACCTCCCACGCTGTAGAGGATGTAGAGGCTTGGCGTGCCGACTCGCGCGCTGCTGACTGGTGGGAGCCAGCCCGACAGCAGTTGGCTACCTCTAGCCCAGTGGCACCCCGTGTGCTCGCGGAGGCGGTGAGGCGCGCTACCGAGGCAGCACCGGAGCATGTTCATCATTCGCCGGACCTTCTTTCGCGCTTGGAGCGCGCGGGGCTCCCCAACAACGCACTCGTCCATGTCGGTTGGGCAGTCCGCCAGTTGTGTGAGTCAGACGGCTACCTGCTCGCCCCTGTCCAGGAAGCGTTACTCGAATGTTACGGAGGCCAAGTCCTCGCCCTCGCGGTTGATCGCCACTCCGACCGCTTTCGCCACCAACCGCGTGGGCCACCACCGCAAGCGGCGGCCGCACCCGCCCCCGAAGCACCACAAGGCGCACACGGTCACCACCTCACCGGAGCCCCGCGCAGACGGCGTGGCGGCCGCGGCAGAGGCAGGGGCGCGGCCACTTCGGCGCCTGGCCAGCCAGAGCAGGAGGCGGACCACGCTGCTTCAGCCAGCGACGGGGCTGAGGACACAGCGGCGGCCCCGCCTCCAGCTCTTGCTAGCACCGCCGCTGCTCTCACCCGCGAGGCTGCGCGCTGGCTTGATGATATCGACCTCCTCGCAGAGTTTCGAAACCCCGTTCCCACCCTCCAAACTGTGCCCCGGTTCCTCATCGCTGGTGTGCGACAAGCACTCGTGATTGCGCTTGAGGCGATCCGCGCTGCACAGGAAGGTCGTGATGAGGCAGCGCGAGTCCGGGCGTGGAAGCTCTTCCTCCTCTTGCCGCGATTGCTCCTTGCGCGCTCCGCTCATTCCGGGTCCGAGGGCCGTGCAGCGCTTGTCCACCGGATCGAGCTGTTCCGCCAGAGCCGCTTCGAGGCGTTGCACGCCCGCCCGCGCGCTAGCGAGGCCCCGGCGTGGGGGCCAGGACAGCGAGGAAACCCGCGCAGCTGCCGCCTGCGCCAAAGTCAGACGTGGCGAGTTGTCTCGCGTGCGTCAGACTCTCACTGCGGCGGCCCTCGCCCCCGGGAATGCGGATACGCTGCGGGCGTTGACGGACCCGGCTCGGCGCCCGCGCTGTGCGAGCCGGCCCCCGACGTCCTTCAGTTCCAACCTGCAGCGGAAGTTCGCCTGTCGACGTACCAGGTTGGGGAGGCGTTGCGTACTTCCAAGCGCGGCTCCGCTGCGGGACTGTCTGGTGCCACCGTCGATATGTACAAGCTGCTCCTCGATGATGCTGATGCTCTCGAAGCCTTCGCTTTCGCGGCCAATGTCGCCGCCCGCGCGGAAGCACCTCAGATCGTGCTCGATGCCCTTGCCCTTTCGCGTCTGACCGCCCTCCGTAAACCAAACGGGGGTGTCCGAGGCATCGCCACCGGGGACGTGTTCCGGCGTCTCGTGTCCCGTGCGCTTGCACGCGCGTTCGGTGGAGAGCTTGATGCTGCCACCAGGCCCTTCCAGTTCGCCCTGCAGACTCGCGCCGGAACGGACAGCTTGGCGGCGATGCTTCGTGCCGCTGTCGAGCTCGACCCCAGGACCACTGTCGTTTCCCTCGACGGGCGCAGTGCTTACGACACCATCAGCCGCGCGACTATACTCGCCAAGTTGCGCGACACCGTCCCGCCGCTCGTGCCCTTTGCCCGAGCCATGTACGCGCGCACCTCCATTTACCTGTGGTGGGACAGCCATGGGCGAGTGCACGCTCGTTGCCGCGAGTGCTTCTCTGCCCCGATGAGCGCCTCGCTGCGTTCCTGGACGACCTCTACGTCGTCACCGTACCGGAGCGCGCAGCGCCACTGCTTCGCGTCGTCACCCAGGAGGTCGAGCGAGGCGCCGGGGTCGAGGCAAACCTCGGCAAGACGCGAGTCTACAACGCCGCCGGCGGGGACGCCCCGCCCGGCATCGCAGCCTTGGGCCCAGACGTCTGGTGTGGCAACCTGCCCCTGGCGCAGCGTGGCTTCGTAGCTCTTGGCGTGCCCATCGGTCACCCCGACTTCGTTAAAGCTCAGGCCGCCAACCGCCTTGAAGCTGAGACCGATCTGCTCAGCAAGCTCCGGCACCTCCCCGATCTTCAGAGCACCTGGCTCTTGCTCGCTTTCTGCGCCGCGCCTCGAGCGCAGCATCTGATCCGAAATGTCCCTCCTGCAGACATCCTTCCGTATGCTCGCGCTCATGATGCTGCAGTCTGGGCCGTCGTTGCCTCTTTGCTGGGCGACCCGGGGCCCAGCGACGGCGACGACTGGGCAGCTGCGCGCCAGGTCGCTTTTCTGCCGCCGAGCCTCGGGGGGCTCGGCCTCTTCGCGGCTGAGCGGGTGTCGCCGGCTGCTTACTGGGCGGCGTGGGCAGATGCACTCCCGGTATTGCACCAACGATACCCCGACGCAGCAGACAGGCTCGTGCGCGAACTCGAGGGCGAGCCGGTCTCGCCGTGCCTGCGTGCAGTCGCCGACGCAGCACGCCAGCTCACTGGCGTTGGCTGGGCGCGTAGACCGGACTGGGCTGCCTGCGTTCAAGGCGCCGTGGCCCCCACAACTGACGGCGAGCTAGGGCTTGGAGGGCCCGGCTGGCAGCGACAAGCGGCTCTCGCACTTCACACTTCCTTTCGAGACCGCGACTTGCTCCCAGCCTTGACCCCTTCAGCTCGTGCCCTCCTTCACTCCCAGTCCGGTCCGCATGCGGGAATGTGGCTGGCGGCCATCCCTTCTGATGCGGCGACTACACTCACGCCCGACCTCATGCACCTCGCGCTGAGGCGTCGCCTGCGGCTGCGCTTGCCCATAACAGGCCGGCACTGCGGCGCGGAAGGCCGCCATGGCTGTGGAGCTGAAGTCGATGCCTACGGGGACCACCACCTCGCCTGCCCCCGGACCGGCTTGTTGCCAAAACGCGGGTTCGTTGTTGAGCGAGCCTGGATCCAGGTCGCTCGCGAGGCTGTTGGCCCGGAAGGTCGGGTTGTCCCGCAGCAGTGGCTTGCGCGCACTACTGCGCCGCAAGTCCACGCCGACGATCGTCGCCGCCTCGACTTCGTTGTCTACGGAGCGACGAATAATGGCGAGGCCTTGTGCTGCGACGCCACGCTGGTGTCCCCACTTACCCGTGCTGGTCGCCCCGTCTCGGGTGCTGACGCGCGGGCGGGAGTCGCACTTGCTGCGGCGCGACGACGCAAACTCGCGCGCTACCCGGAGCTCACCCGTGGCGGGCCTCAACGGCTCGTTGTCCTCGCTGCTGAAGTCGGGGGGCGCTGGAGCGACGAGTGTCAGCAGTTCCTCCGTACTTTGCTCCGGCTCCGGGTCCAACGAGCCCCGCCGCCGTTGCGAGCCTCCGCAGCCCAAGGCTGGGCACGCCGCTGGTGGAGTGTGCTGTCGGTAGCCCTGCAGCGAGCCGTTGCCAGCTCTGCGCTTGGAGTCTGGTCCATGCCGCCGCTGCCTGGAGCGCCTGACGTGCTTCCACTTGGCGACGTGCTTGATCTTGCGGATGCGAGCGCCCCCAGTCGGCTGCCGCTCCGATAGTGCAACGCACTAGGGACAGAGGGGTAGTATCGACGGCGTTGGAACACTTCGAGCAGACGCAAAAAGGCGCGAAAAAAAAAAAAAAATAATACAATTGCAAACAATGGACAACAGGCTCCGCGCGCACGACTCGCGAGGCAGTTTGTGCGACCGAACCTCCCGCCGACCTCGACGCCAACTACAACAAGCCGGCAGCGGCGCGCTCCGTCGAACTCCCGGTGTTGCGCCTGGCAGCAGCCTCAATTGAATGGCCCGGTTGCACATCAACCCGACGTTGGGCCACGCCCCGTGACAGGCGACACGATGGTGGCATCGAGGGCAAGATGGGAGCCGTGCCACGTTGGCGACAACCTCGCGACAACCTCGATGCGCCGCTCGTCGCCGCACGTCGAGGTTCATGTCCGCCAGGCGCACGTTCCCGCGCGCCAGCTTCGCGACAAACACCCGCGAGCACATGCTCGAGCGGGAGGGCAGGGCGCTCGGGATGGCGAGGTCGTACCGCATAGGCAATGCGGTGATTGCATGAGCGGCATATAGCCGAGCAACTGGTCTAGCTTGCGACAGCAGCAGCGCGCGAGATGCAGGGGAAAGGTTAGCAACATGCAACTATAGTTACCATGTCCAGTCGGCGACGGTCATTCGACGTCACACCCGCAACTATCGTGTGCGTAATTGCCTGTAACTGCGTAAGTCACATTGAGCCACAACGCTGCGGGACGACATGTCCTTCGGGTCCGATGGCTTCGTGTGCCCCGCGGACCCACGCGTGCTCCATGCACGTGCAGGCAGCCCCGTGTACGGGCACGCGACTGCGTGGTCCCCCACAGGGCGGCAAACCGGCATGCTGGCGCCGCAAGCAAGGGCATGTGCTTCATCCAAGCGGAGGGCGGTCAGCCATGCCCCAGCTTGGGGGCCCTGCCCCGTAGCGTGGGAGAGCGCAAGGTGCGTGTCCGCATCGCGTGGTGCTGCCAGCCATGGGTCTGGCAAAACCAACAAAGCAGCGGCGAGAGAGAAAGAGAAAGAGAGAGAGAGGGAGACATATGCTCGCTGACTCTGCCTCACTGCCTCTTGTTAGCAGCCGGGTGTGAGCGCGCACGGCATCCCACCAGTAGCCGATCCAGCTTTGAGACCTGCACGGGGACTACATCGCGCGTCGGGCGGTGGAGAGAGCGACAGAGAGAGAGAGAGAGAGAATATAGACAGAGCGAGACCAAGAAAAAGAGAGAGAGACAGGGAGAGGGAAAGATAGAGAGAGAAACAGAGAGACAGAGAGAGAGACAGAGAAGCAGAAAGAGAAAGAGCGAGAGAGAGAGAGACAGAGAAAGAGCGCGAGAGCGAGAGAGACCCAAAAGCTAAGGAATCCATGATGGATTGAACAGAGCTTGCCGTGCAACATCTGCAGAGCGTTGCGTGTGATCAGCATGCCTTCCAATTCGAACCCAGAGTGCAGTGCGATGCGTGTGCAGGCTAACTAGGAACACACCCGATCAACAAACAAATGCACAGCTAGCCTGGTTGTCGAACAACTGCACTCACGTGGCATAAATCGACTAACCTTCAGAGCATCGGATGCTGCAATCGGTGATTCCGCGATGCATGTGGCCGCGAAACGGGTCGCGGATGACACAGGCGACGTGGAGTCCCGACCCGCCCAAAGTCGCAGAAGTCGAAAATCCGTGTTTGGCCGTAGTGAGAACTTATGCCGCGGACACCTGGGAGGTCGTCAGCCACAATGTCGCGTGGCGACCTCGCTCAACGCAAGGTTGCGAAGAAATGGAACACGTCGTCGTCCGCCTGGAAGCGAGCTTGGGCTGCGAGATGCTGCGACCAATGCGGCATTTTGACCGGCGAAGAGGGTCCTCCTGCTCGCAGATCTCCCTGCTTCCGCTTGTTATAACACCTGGAAGACGAATGGGAAGTTGGGCAACATTATTTTGTCCCTTCGCACCTTTCTACTGGCGTTCCACAAAGCAGGGGCAGACCCGAGCCCAAGGCCGACTGCATGCTGCGCTGCGCGAAGCATGCAGAACAAGGCGGACCACCGAGACAAGAAGGCAGAGAGGGCCCCCGGATGGCGGCAGGTACGGCCCGTGCTGGAACGAGCACGGAGCCTGACAAAAGAAGCGGCTTGCGACAGGTTCGGCACCGAAGCGGCGCAGTTCCCGCGCCTCTTGGCACAGCATCGGGCCGCTGCCCGCTGCCGTTCCCAAACCGCTACGCCCTGCCGCTATCACGGCCTGGGACGCGTGTCGCCGCGCAGCGCGCTTTCGCAGCTCGAGTTGCCCCCTGCCGCCGGCCTCGGGGACGGAACTGCGCTAAGCGGCCGCCTGCGGCCGGACCAGCCGCGTGCAGGTGCACGGGGAGCCGTCGTGCCCGCAGTCGCAAAGATCAGGTCAAAGCCTCGTGTCGAGACACATGGGCATGAAAGGCCACTCCATTGTTTCGTTGATGTGGCATAAGTGTGAAATGACCCTTGAGCACTTTGTGCTACCAAACTATTGGAGTTTTGGTTCAACAAGGTCTTTTAACTAAGCCGATCGCCGCACATATCCAAGGCTATGCGAAAAACTTCTGAAAGCCATGTTTGTTTGGGTCTACCCGTCTACCCCGCTTCCGAAGTCCGTCATGCCATCGCGGCTGAAACGTCCCATCATGGAAAATACATGTTTGCATGACATCCTCCCGTGGAAGTTGCGTGATGCGCCCCAAGAGTAGCGTCGGCGCCAAAGAATGAATGAAAGTTTCTCAATGCCAGCTTCTTCTAACACAAAGTCGTTTGATGAGTGACTGTGGTGTCGAAGGAACGAAGGCAACGGGCTGGCTTGAAAGGCTCAATAGCCAAGCTGTATGAAGGGAATACATATGCGGGAAACCAGACAAGCCGAGAAGATTTGTGGCTTCTTCGCGCATGCCAGATGATCATGCTTCCAAACGTGGTTTAATGATTAGTTTAATGCACAGAAATCTGCTTTGGCCATCCCAAGCCGACAGTTCACCTCTGAAGTCATGGAGCCAGACGCGGAAATCACACTGCGCTGTTCGGCCCTTGGATGGCATCACAACTCATCGGCAAAAACTTTGGTCTTTTCCCAATTCAACGATAAGCCAAAAACTCTCCCAGCATCCAATGCTCAACATGCTCCCAGCATCCAATGCTCATACACGAAGGATTCAGCTTGTCGTGGTTGTAAGCTCAAAATCAGAATGTGTATTTCGTCCGCATGAATCAATCCTTGACGAGCTCCATGGTGGAGAATCCAGGCCCTGAGACGGACGGAATTTCCGGCTAGCAATGAAAAAGGGAATCGCGAATGCGGACATCCTTGCGAAAGCCAACGCATTGAGTGGGTGAGGCCAATGAATGACCAAATGCGACGGACTGTGAAAGTCCTGTTGATGTAAACTGCCCGAATGAGGCCGCGAAACAAAGACGGTCAACCAAATCTTTCGAGAGCATTTTTGTTGGCGTAAGCGGGCCTCGGTGACAGCGGCTGCTGCGCTCGGTCCCAGTGAGAAACAACAAGATGGAATAAAAGAGAACTAACACCTGTACAAGTGGCTGCGATTGCGACATACAGACTTAGCCGGCGAAGTCGTTCAGCATGAATTAAGTGCAATCGGGCCTACGCGCTCACTGGCCCCGCTCCCCGCAAAATCTGGGTCGCACAATGGCATGCATAAGACTTGGCCAGGCTGCCCGTAATCGTGAGTTGCGCAGTGGCCCATATATGCATCTTCAAGAGTTGGTACACGTATCTCTTGTCGGTCGGCAGCACATGAAGTCAGCTCGGCAACGAATCAGCACTTTTCATGAGCGCCGCGATTTTGGCTCCAGGTCCCTCTCTTGACAGTGAAATGCCAAGACACAGAAGAAATGTCGCTGCATGCTGCTTTGCATGCCCAGTCGAACTGCAGAGTTTGGCAGGATCTTCACACAGGGGGAGAAAAATGAAAAATGACGGGCGGCTCTGCCTCGTCAGCGATCGCGGCCGCTTGCCCTTTAAGGGCAGTCACGGCACTTACGAAAGCTTTTTGTCCGGTGGCCAACTTTATGGCCGCACTGAGCCGTCGTATGGTACTTAGCAACGAACACTTGACCATCAGGTACAAGAACAGGTGGGGCCGCAGCTGCGCGAGCTTCTGGGAGCCTTCTGCTCGTCGCATGGACCTCATCCATGAGCTCGGGTAGTGACGCAAGCGGGTCAATCTCATTGTCACGCTCCCGAACCATGCACTCGTAGTGGAACGCCGTAGTCGCTGGTGTGCTCGCTGAGAAGGTAGTCGCCGTGGTCGCCGGTGTGCTCGTTGGAGAGGTAGAGGAACGACCACAAAACACCACCATTCCAAAGAGAGCACCGAAGAAGTGCCGCAGGTCACCGGTGGCCTTCGTCACCTGGGTCGCGAAGAGGATGTAGGAGATCTGCCGGGTCTCCAAAAGCTTCAGCCACCAAGCGTTGTCTTTCAACCACCGTCTTCTGATAGTAAAGGCAGGCTGATGCAAGTGCAAAGCATGCTGTGATGTTTCGCGCAGTGCTTGAGCCAACCGAAGACGGCGGTCAAGGAGTGCACTCGCATGCCGCAGCAGACCAGGGCCTTCACTCTAAGTGATCTACTTTCACACCCGTCTTAGTTTTCTGGTCTGCTGTCGGCTGGAGGCTGAGCGACTTTCCGCTCATGAGGTCCATAAGTGGACCATGTTCCACAATGCGCTTTGTCAACGCATCTGCCAGCATCTTATCTGTACTTGTCCAGAGCAACTGAGTCTTCGCATCTGGCGGAGGAAAATCTTGAAACAAAGGGTCTCCTACAAGCTGCCCTTCCTCACGCCAAAGCTCCTGTCTCAAACTGCTCAAGTCGATGGCAAGCCTCTTGTCACTGACAGAGCTTGCTGTCGGAGACACCAAGTGCTCCTTCAAGCTCATGCAGTCCGTGACCCAGACCAAAGGAGTTCGGTCCTGAGCCCCTATGGTCCACTGTTCGGCGTCAAGCTTTCCGACCTTCTCGTAGAGACCGTGGAGCACAGCGCGGGCGTGCTCTCCTTCGGCAGCTCCAAGTTGCAGCGAAAGGCTCTCAGCCTGCAGCGTAGACTTGCACACACGGCGGATCACTGTGGAGTGCCATTCCACTGGAAAGAGATGTCCATCAAGGTTCTCCAGGTAGCTTCGATCTGCTAGACAAAATGCGTCCAGACTGGCTGCGGTATCCAAGTTTCTTGCCGGAGCCGCTGACATCAAAATCCGCGGCGTACGACGCGTCTTGGATCGCGATCAGGGCCATGTCGTTGAAGTTGATCTTCTTCGCGGGATACATGAGGCCCTTCTCCTTGGTGCGCGCGGCGTACTTCACAAGGTTGTTCGCGTCGAGGAGGTCCTGAACCACCGGCCTGCTCACCGCCGTTTGAAGTCGAGCCACTGAGAACGCCATGTCGGGTCGGCAGACCCGAACGAGCCAGTTGAGCGATCCCACAACAGACCTGAGTTGCGACTTTTCACTCTCGGTCGCCATTGCATCTCGTTGGCCTCGGCGACGCGGCTCCAGGTGGATTGGCCTGACTCTCGAGATGAGATCAGGACATGTGACTTCCACTCCGTCGGGTCCTTGCTTCAGCCACCTGCCACAGAACTTAAAGTGAGACTCGTCGAGCGAGCCGAAGCGGTACTCCTGCTGGATCCGTTCCATGGCGGCGTTCATGTCGCTGTCACCAACCCACAGCAAATCATCTACGTGAACCAAAAGCAGCCCTTTCACCTCCTTGCCGTCATCACTGTTCATCACGTAGAAGCCGGGCTCCAAATGAACGCGGCGCAGCTTGTTCTGCTGGAGGGTGGTGTCAAGCTTCTTGAACCATCCTCGTGGGGCATCTTTGGTGCCATACACAGTGGTCGAAACGATCACCAAATCATCTTCCTGCATCCCTTCAGGCGGCTGCCCTTTTGGCATGCTGAGAACTAGCTTGCGGTTGAGTTCCGAGCCTTGCAAGAAAGCGGCACTGATGTCGCCCGATCGCAAAGGGCGGCCCGTCGAGGCGGCATAGGTCAAAAGGAACCCCATCGCCACCTGACTTCCCGTAGGGGAGTCCGTCCTCATTCCGCTGGCATCTTCAAGATCACCTCGGACCACAAATCGAGATTTCAACTTCTCCGGCTGCCCGACCTCCGATTTGTCCACATCGACCCACCTTGTTGGTATAATTCTCAGAGTGGGGTCCTGGTCCTTGAGCTCCTGAAACTCGGCACGGGTGAGCGTCTTCATGTTGGTGAACTTCTTCCAATTCGCCCACTCCTTGCTGCGTGCGGCATCCAGTCCTTTCTGCATCTCCGGACTGGCCTTGCTGTACACAATCTCACGTCCAGCTCCTTGCTTCACGGCCTTTTTGCGGTAGCGCTTCTCCACTCTGGTTCCCACAAAGGCAAAGGCATGCTGAGAATCCCTCTGGGCTGCCTTTTTGCGACGATCTCGGACTTCATCTACCTGTTCTGGACGAAACGCCATAAGTCCATCTATTTCCTCTGGCCCCCCCGGCGTAGGCAATGTCGAAGAACTTTCCGTTGGTGGTGTCGCCGGCCCGGGTCCAAGAGGTTCCTGCTCTGGCTGTGTCACCTGTCGTGTCGGCTCTTCTTCGGGGTTGGCTTCTGTAAGAACCACATCCTCGATCTCAGCCCTCGGCTCGGCCTCGGTGGCCATGGTCGGGGCTGCCGTGGGACCAAAGTCAAAGTATGGCACCTGGTTTGGTCCATCGAAGTCGGCAGCCCGCTCCTTAAAAGGGAGGTCCTCTTGTTCATCCAAAAGGAAATCTTCGTACTTGCGCTTGGCCGGAGTGCGGCTCCACCGGGGCCTCAAAGAAAGAGCTTGCTTTCGGTAGATCTCCTCAGTGGTGGCGGGCCGTAGAGAAGTCTCTGCCACCAGGAGTGTCATCCCACCATGGACCAACCATAGCGAGCTCTTGCCTTCCTGGGTGAGCACTCGGGCAGGTCCATACCACCGGCCACGGCGACAATAACTGACAATGTCCCCGCTCTGATAGGGTCCTCGCTGAGGGTGAGCCTGTCGCAGCATCGCTCGGCGGATCCTTTGGTTCGAATCCAAGTAAATGAAGCACTCCTTGGCCCACTGGCGAATCTGCATAGTTCGCCCAAACACGGTCTCAGGATCATCGGTCTCCTGGTGTGGGCCAAGATTCTCCACCGTGGTCTCGCCCAGGATGGAGGTGACATCATGTGGAAGCCGGCCAAGAACCCACTGAGCCGGCACATAGCCGTCGTGGTTGTACATTGCATTCTTCACGGTGGCGCTCTGGGTAACGGCCGACGAAATTGCCATTTCCCCGCTCAGTTGGTGGGCTGTCACCAGGCGTTTGACCATGGCCTTCAGGATGCCCCCGTGGCGCTCGCCACGGCCAATTTGCCATGGATTGTCGTCCTGCTTGTCGAATTTCCACGCCGTGGGCTTTAAGGAGGGAGGCCACCTGCCCTTTGTTGTGGACTCCTTGGTCGGCCTGAAAGAACTTGGGATTGCCGGCCCAGCTCAGCCATGCATTGTTGATGAAATCGGCACAAATCTTTGAAGAAGGGGTGCCGCCAGGAGCCACACGGCCAGCAACATGGAACTTTGTGCCGCTATCCACCAAACTCAAGATGGTGTGCTTCTGCCCGGCCGCGTCCACCACCTCGAAAGCATCACAAATCAACTGGTGGTTGAACCGGTAAGGTGGTGCCGTGGTAGTAGAAGAGGGCCGTTGTGGTTGCTGTCGTTCTTGGCACACCTGGCAGCGAAAATGATGGCAAGCTGCCACCACATCGGCTGAAGTCCCGGCTGAGCGCAACATCCGGACCATAGCTTCTTTGGAGGCGTGCCCGGTCATATGGTGCAACCTCCTGATTGCCAGCCGTTTGTTGCGATCAATCGCCAGCCACTTCTTCTTGCGTTCCTGCTCGAACTGCGGCTGTCCTTGAGGTTGTTCTTCTTCCAGGTGCTCTTCTCGCTTCATCTCTTGGTGGTCCACGGGAGGAGGAAGATCGCCGCCCACATCGTCGTCATTCAGGATGCCGTCGACCAGGCCGAACTCCTCGTGCTCCTCGGTGTTCTCTTCCGCCGCAAAGACCGCCGGACAGTTAAGATCACCCAGCTCGCGAAGCAAAGCATGGATCATGGTCTCGCCGAGTTCCTGGGGCCATCTTGCCAGCTGCCCCTTTCCGAGCTGATGGTGCCGGTGTCCCGGGCAATGCTTCACCAGGTCCTCCTTGATGGCCTTCGAAGTCGTCATCATACCTGTTGGGCCGGTCACTGGAAGACCAGTTCGGCAATCGGTGGCACCATAGGAGCACAGGTCGTAGTGAATCACGTCTATCGGCTCCTGAGTGGCTTCCTGTCGGAAACCCACAGCCCGCTCAACACAACGAAGTTGCCAGAACAAACTTTCCCAAGGAGCTTCAAGTAGAACTTCTCGGCCTCGACGCGCCCGGTCTTTTGTCAACTCCATGATCCAGCTAATCACTGGGTACCACATCCGCCTTTCAGCCGTTGTTTGGTGACTCTTTGGGCTGCCATCTCCCAGTCCGTCGGCAGTCCAGGAAGCCCAGGGAGCATGAAGAGAGGTCACCGCCAGAACATAAGGGTCCTCGTGCTGAATGTGGTCCCACAGTTCCTGCCGGCCTTCTGGGTTCAAGAGCTTGTGGTTCATCAAGTCACAGGGCCCGGCACAACACACACCCATGGCGGTTGCTATGGTGGTCAAGGCAGCAGGTCCTGCAAAGAGTTCCAAGAGGAGCGTCCGGCACCCTTTTGGCAGTAGTCGTTGGCTTGTGTGGGCCTTTAGTGCTGGTCGTGAAGCAAGTTGGGCCCAGAGGGTGGCATCATGACGTTCCAGACCTTCGCGCCCTTCTTGAAGATGGCGTCGTTGGGCCCTGCTCAAGTTGATCGGCTTCTCCTCGTCAAAGGTCGCAAAACTCACCGCTTCCAAGGGAATGCTATTTTCCCGAGAGTCGCTGTTGCAGTGGGTGGCGTCTCGAAAGAAAAAGGTGTAGCCTGTCCACTCGCCGCCGACCTCCTCCGTGACATCACATTCCCCGGGCCGTTGCTGTAGCCATTGCTCTCGGAACTCGACCTGCTCTCCAGTTTGCACGTTGATGGTCACGGTCCTCCTGTACGGCAATTCCAGCACGGCCTTCTCGATGTCATTGTCCTGGCTCGGCTCGATCCTCGGATCGTAGAGAAGGCTCCTGCTCTGCAAGTGGACCCGGACCCAGGCATCACCCTGTTGTTCCCAATAGTCGTGCTCCTCGCTCTCTTCCAGGGTATCGGCCTCGGCCATGGGAGCTTCTTGGTCACTCCCGGCCATCATGGCGAAATGCTCGGGTCCTTCCTCCGGCGTCAAAGGAAGCAGTCTCACTGAAGGGAGGCCATCTCGATCAACCAACTCCAGGTGCTGGCCAAAGACCTTGCTGTAGACGGTGTGCTCGTCCAAATCTAACACAAAACCCAACTGTTTCTGAGCCCGACAGCTCAAAAGCAAAGGCGCCGTAGAACCCTCGAGCTCGGTCGACTCCACGGTTCCAGTGGCCAGGGTTCCGTCTGCCAGCTGGATGGCAATGTGCAAGGTCCTCCGGCCCAAAGCTTTCACCTTCCCCCGATGCCATTCAAGCTTGAAGCCGTAGAGGACTTTTCGAGGGGTTCGTAGGGCAAACCGCAGGCCTTCATGTACTCCTTCATCCAGAGAGCGCCGTGGCACGTTTGGTTGCAACCGGTGTCCAACACAGCCAAAAGTGTGCCCTCGCACGGAAGCTCATCCTCGAGGGCCATGTTCGCCTGGCTGCGGGCCGTGTGTTCGCGAATCCTTCGTGCCCGGATATAGCGCTCAAAGTTCTGGAGCGAGGCGGCCTGAATATTACCCCCTTGGCTGAGGATCCAGTCCACATAGTCCGGGAACTCCTGGTACACGTACTCAAAGGTGCGGCCCTTGTGCTTGCCGGCTTGCAGCTGGGCCTTGCCGGTGATCCCGTAGTCTTGCGCCAGTCCTGTCGCCGTCGCCGGCCGAGCGGCTTCTTGAGAAGCCTGGGCGGCCCCGGGCTGCATCTGCTGTCTGCTGGGCACTGGCTGTGCTGGCTGGACAGCGGGCATTGGAGGTGCCGAAGACTTGCCTCGTGGATTCTTGTTGCGGTAGATCTCGGCACACTTCGCCACAATGCCCGGGAGCTTATCCAAGGGTACTGGCATGCCGCCGCTCTCTTGTACCATCACCACAGTGCCCGCCATCTCCAGCACCTTCACCGCCTCAGTGTCTGGGCCCTCAAGGTTACGGTTGCCCAAAGCGCCATAGCCCATGGAGGCGGCCGTGCTCTCACTCTCCTTGCGGAGGCCACAGTCCTTGCAGTACCACTTCCACACATGGTGATTGGTGCCGGCCTGTGTCACATTGGCGTGCGGGCACTTGTTCTGCTCCAGCACCGGCTTCGATGGACTTGCTGCCGCTGTTGTGCTCACCTCCTTCTTGGTCTTTTCCAGGACCTGTCGGCAACGAAGGCACGTCTTGATGAAGTAGTAGCGGTTCGTGCCTTTCGTGGTGGTGCGATCGTGGCTGCACGCCTTTTGCTCGGCCGTGGGCGGTTCCACGGTGATCTCTTCCTCGGGGACCTCTGTCTCCTTGGCGGCTGGCACCGGGATCACAGCCGTCACTTCTGAAGGAACAGACGCTCCAGCAGGGACACCAGCCAGACGGTAAAGAGGCAGATCGTGGGGCTCCGTCACAGGAACCGCTCTCAGCTCTGGCTCCGGAATGTCCTCCAAGCGCTCGACCACCATGGGACCGGCCGTCTGCTGCTCAGATCCCCGAGCTTGTGCCAGAAGCTGGTCCATCACAACGTCACTGTTCTCACGCAGGGCCGCAAACAGCATCTCATGATCCCAGTCCTTTCCCGGCACAAGGCTCCATTGCGAACTTGCCGAAGCCGTTGGCGGAGAACATGCCGTCGCAGAGGCCGAGGAGGAAGAAGCCGTCGGGAAGGTTGCCGTAGAGACCGGCCGGGGCGAGGGCAAAGAAAAGGAGGGAGCCGTAGCTCTCGAAGTCGGCCCTTCCGCGGCCCGACCGGACCAATTCAGCATCTCCGTCAACGAAGTGGGGGCCACACCGTCGAGGGAAGTAGCCACCCGAGGCTGGGGTGGCGAATCCAGGTCACTAGGTGGAGGCACATTGGTGAAGTCACCCCGGCTCGCCATGTACCCGTTCGGCTGGTCCTCCACGTCCTCTCTCACCGCAAAGTAGACGGTCCTTGGCTTGTGGCTGCCGTGCTTTCCTGGGTCCTTGCCCTTGCCTTTCGGCCCTTTTGTGGCCGAGGTTGAAGCTGAGGAAGAACTGCCGGGCCGCCCTTTTCCTTTGCCCTTCGGGCACGCGCTGTCTCCACTCCAGTGCCCTTTGGCACCGCACGCTCGGCACGTCGTTCGGCTCTTCAGGGCGGTCACTCGGGCCTTGCGTTCCTCCAAAGACAACTGGCCCCTCACCTCATACCGCTTGCCGGCCGAGAACCCGGCGTGGCCCTTCTGCTGGGCACGTTGTCTTGCGAAGAAAACCTC
Source organism: Symbiodinium sp. CCMP2592 (assembly GCA_905221615.1). Lineage (NCBI taxonomy): Eukaryota > Dinophyceae > Suessiales > Symbiodiniaceae > Symbiodinium > Symbiodinium sp. CCMP2592. Next base: position 585,277 of record CAJNDT010004124.1, read on the forward strand.
CGTCTCGGCCTGGATGACATCTGATGCATACTCCGCCGACTCCTGGTCCGCGGTCTCGTCCAAGCCTTCGGCCACCATCGCCGCAAAGACGTTGAGCGCGAGGTCGTCCTCTTCCTGGTACATGTAGTCGCCGGGGCTTTCGGAACCGAGGTAGCCAGAACCCAGGTCTTCCTCGCATCCTCCCAGGCTCTGGCTGTGGCTGTCCCAGCCTGGCTCGGCCTGGCCCCAGTAGCCTTCTGCTGCCGGGTCCTCCCAGGCGTCCTCAGCAACACCCTCGGTAAAGTAGCCGCTGCTGTTCTTCCACTTGCCTTTCCAAGGTTGGTGGCCTTTGCCTCCCGGCCGAAACTTCCACGGCTGAGGCGTTCGCTTTTCTCGCAGGTGCAGGTTGCCATGCTGGTTCACAAGCTCATTGCAGATTCCTTCCACGGAGATCACCTGATTCAGGCTGGTCCTGATCATCAGCTGGTGCTCTTCCGTCACGTTGGCGTTCATAAGAATCTGCTCCGCCAGCAACAGCTCGGGGAGCTTGATCTCGTTGTCCAGGTCGGTGAGCATGGCATACCAGCTGCGGCGGCGGAGAATGTAAGTCGACATTGGCTCGCCATGCTGCCGGCTCAAGATGCCATGCTCCTTGGAACCTGCCAAGTACAGTTCTCTCGCTTCTTGCTGGCGCCTTGGCCTCAAGGCATTTGTCAAGGCCTGAAGTATGGCCTCGGGTCCCTTCTCAGGAGAGACGATCGTTTCATCCTTGAGGGACTTCACGATGTGGAGCGCCGGGCCACGGAGGCCCTCGATGAGCCTCATTCCAAGCGGCCCAAGCTTCTTCACTTCTCCAGGGTCCATCTCTTTCTCCTTTTTCGCACGCATTCGAACCCTATAGGAGTATTCTTGCAGTAGGTGCAGGCTCCCATCGAAACGAGGTATCCCATACTTTCCTTCTGTGCTTTCGCTCTCGGAGATCTCTGTGAACTTCTGCCATGTAAGGCCTTCCAGGAGGGACGCCATGGCGGCTCGCTGGAAGCTTGCTGGGCTTATGCTAAAGTAGCTGCCAAACACGTATCGGGCTCGCTGCCCAAGAGCGCCAAGGCTCCGCTGCCAATCTGATAGTAAAGGCAGGCTGATGCAAGTGCAAAGCATGCTGTGATGTTTCGCGCAGTGCTTGAGCCAACCGAAGACGGCGGTCAAGGAGTGCACTCGCATGCCGCAGCAGACCAGGGCCTTCACTCTAAGTGATCTACTTTCACAGTCTTCTTCTTCGCCGCCACGAGTCCTGGTCGTAGGTGGGGCAGAGTACCTGTGGACATTGCATCTGCCATTCCTTTCCTTGCCGAAATCTTTGTTGCCCCATCGGCCAGCATCTGCTCCGAAGACACCATCTCAAAGTGGTGCTCAGTGAGTTCAGCTCCTCTTGAACACAACGGATCTCGACCGCAAAGCATCGGAGGTGAAGTTCTTCTTAAGGACGGCATCGTAGAGGGCCGATAACCAGAGCTGAGTCACCGAAGTCGCGTGAAGTAGGAGGTGTCGTCGTCGGCTCAGCTCGTCCAGGGCAAAGGCACAGGCCTGGCTCTCCGCTGCAAGGCTCGAACGACAAACCCAGGGCAGCTTGCCCATGAGGAGGGGATTGGTGTTTTGCTTGGCAAACCGCAGGGTCTTGTTCAGCTCAGTCATCAAGTTGCTTCTTGGTTGGTGGATGAGGCGAGCATCTCACTGATCTGCAAGGGGTTACTCTAAGACTCGCCCGTCACTGCAGTGCCCCAATAAGTTCTCTGACCTTGGAAATCTCAGCCGGGCTGAGCTTATCAGAGGTGTCTTCTTGGGACGGTGATTGGCATCACCTTCTCGATATACAGTAGTCGCAGTAGTCAAGAACGATTCTTTTCTTGGTGAGCGCAAGCTTGCCGCACTACATTAGAAGCTCTCTCTCTTTGAGCTTCTGCGCCACTTTCCAAAGTGAAAAAGTCGAGAGCTTTCTGGAACTTGGAGGCAGCTCACCACCAAAGAGCAGGTCGGTCAACGTGTAAGTTCCTACTAGCTTTCGTCTCAATCGTGCGAAGGAACAAACACTGGTCCAGCGGGTGGGTTTTCAGCTTTCTGAGGGAAGTTGGTTAGTGCCTTCTGCAAACCAAAGGAGAAAAGTATCAGCCAAGTCAAAGCAGACTTTTTCACATAAACAGAGCCGCCTTGTATCCCATTTGCAAATAGTTTTTCTGCTTCCATAGAACTGTTTACGAATTAGTTTTTCAGAAACATTTGCAAATGGTTTTTTGCTTCTGGAAACCCCAAATGGTTTTCTGCTCCAGAAATCATTCGTAAAAAGTGTTTCTGTTCCAGAAACCGTTCGCAAATGGTTTTTCTGCACCCAAAAAGCACAGACACAGAAACACTGCCAGTTCCACCACAAAAAAAACGTGAAACTGATGCGCGAAAAACGGCATTTTCAGCAATGCAATTCTCAGTGTAAGTGTCAGAGAGACACAACCCAGTGTACTACCCACTCAAACAGACGACAAAGCCAAAACCGAACTCACAACCCCACAGCTCAAGGGTTCAAACTGTACAGGTCCGATGTGCTTAGCAGGTCTCAAGCACTTCCAAAAGCCGACTGACGTATGTCAGAAAGACAACCCAGTGCAAAGCTCCTTACTGGTGCAGAAGGTCGCAACTTACGTTTGACAGTGATGCCGTTTCGCCCACAATCCACTTCATTGGAAGCCCTTTTCAAGGGCCTTCCCACTGCGCTCGATGAGGGCTTCTAAGCTAAAGAACCTGCTAGTTACAGCCTTCCCCTCTTCTACATCTCACCAGCTTCCCTTTGGGAATTCTTGAGCCGGAGACGCCTTGAGCCACAGTGCGGAGCAGTGCCGCAAGACAACCAGAAGTGGGCCGGTGCTGCGCAAGAGCGCCATAATTCTTTGACGAGCGGCTTTCCACTTTCGGTGAACCTGCTCGGTCGATCATGCAGAGGTTGATGGAGCCAATAGATTCTGTGCAAGCTGTTGCCGAGAACAGGCACTGCTGCTGCCTGCGGCACATCGTTGATACTGGCCGGCCGCGGGAGTTCGTCCTGCTCCTCCAAGAGTTTGCCCTTCATCGTTAGCGTGCAGCTTATCATCTCGTTAGTCAAACCTGCATCTAAGACCAACAAAGTTTTGGAAGTTATTGGAGCAACCGGTTGGACGGGTTGACTAGAACCAAGCGCTGACCGCCGCGGGCGCGGATGTGGTGTCCTTACGTGGTGAACAGGTAGGTAAGCACGGTCTCTAAGATCATCCTGCTTTTCCGCTGCCTTGCTCTCCCGACTCTGAGATCTTAAAATAGCGCAGGCCTGGCTGCCACTGGCCTGTAGATGTCGTCCTCTACGACAGCTAAGGGACGGTAACGGCAGACTCGCACCTTCAGAACCGCGGCACATAGGACCCACAGCAGTCAAACTACATCGCAGGCGCAATCCTCCGGCAGGTTCTGAGCAGTTGACTTTGCACCGGCGGGACCAACAAAAAGAGCCAGCTTGCCATTCTTCTCAGTTCAATTCCGGCGAATCGTCAGCGGAGTCCAGGCGAAAGAAATTTGGCTTTTAGTGCCCTGGTTGATGGCAGTTTGGAACACACAGGCTTGGACTAGGCTTAGAATGAAGAAATTCACGACCCTTGAACAGAGACTGCCAAGCAGTCTCGGAGCTTGGCTGCATTTTGCGGCTCTTTTCTGGGGCGAGCCGGCCCCATTTTTTTTGCGATCGCAAGTTTGATTCCACCCGCAACGGCTGAATCTCGTCAGCGCCATGTCATTGATTAGGATTTTTAAGACTTTGGGAAGCGTCTGGTGGAGGACTGTGGAAGGCGAACTTGTCCAGCTGTGTGCTCGCCCAAAAACAGTGCTGCAGCCCAGCGGAATGCAACTGTTCTATGTCACTTCCAGGCAAGCTGTCTGTGGAAGATTTGAAGCAGACTTTGCGAATCTGATGGAAGATGAGATGCCAGAAGCACTGCATCAAGCTCCGACACCGCTAGAACCTGTTCACCAACCATTGCTCCGTCTGACGCCATACTGTGGGTTGAAGTTGCAGCCTCCGTACTTCCACCTTAAGAGGCGGTGGAGGCTTTCTCTGCCCAAGCACCACAGCTCGCTGCGCATCTTTGCATCCGGGTCCACAAGCAGAAAGCAAAGAAGGCTCTGCCTCTGCTCCAAGAAGGAAGAATCTACTGCAGATCATGTTAGCTTGCCTTTGTTTTCACCACCGCGTTAATTAGAATCGTTGTATTGTAGGCAAAGGCATGCTCTCATGTTTGAAGACCCTGCTGAACCAACGGGAGTGTGTCTATTATTACGAATTTATTTGAAACGTTTGTGGTGCATGTCTCCATACAAAGCAAGATTGCAATTGGAAAATCTGTGAAAGGAGCACGTGCAAACAGCCGTCTCCGCTTTCTCACGTGGACATCGTAGCCACCTTTCAGTTTTGCTGGCCTCGTCGCAGAACATGCGGAGTTGAAGCTTTTCAACATTGTGCGGACGCACGTGCAAACACGCGTCTCGATCGTAGAGCCCAGCTTTCGGTTTTTCTGGCTTCGTCGTAAAAAATGCGGTTTTAGAATTGTGGCTCAACTGGTGCTGAAAGGCAAAACTTCTTAAAGTGCAAGTGACTGAGGGAGCATGCGTTAAAAACCTACAAGGCGAACAGCCCTTCAGGTTTAAGGCAAACAAGTTCCAAGCACCCTTGCAAGCAAAGCAAGCTCACAAAACACTCGGACAGTTCACACTTTCAGCACGCACAGCTCACGCTGGTCTCACGTGTCTTGAGCCAAACGACAGTAGTCGTGGCACCTCTTAAAAGCTCCCAAGCACTACAAAACAAGGGAAAACAGGTTGAGGCTACCGCAAAACCGTCACGCAAGCTCAAACTACGTTCTACAGGCACTGACCACCTGAAACTAGCAAAACTGTACAACTATACAGGTACCGAGGAAAACTCTGTGTCGCACCTAAAACACTACTGGGCAGAGCACTGGTTTTCTACACCCCCCCACGACGCAGTAGCTGTCGGAGGTACCAGGTGGAGTTCCCTTAAACAGTACTCGCACGCCACTTTAGTAGCGATGCGATTCGGAATCGCGTTCCTGAGGCCGTGGCAGTCCCTACGCACGTGGAAACAGTCTCCGTAAGCAGAAGTAAAGACAGCCATCTTCTGGCCCGACCTTGGCAGAAACGAAAGAAGGTCCTGCACAGTCTGGACGCGGGAGCTCTCGGTACGCAGTTTCTGCAAGCACACTCCAAGCGCAACACCCACAAGCAGTGGGACAAGCACAACAGTGAGAAGCCCTACACTCGGAACTTCGAGAAGCTTCTCTTGCACTTCCACAACCAGGCCAAACACCATGGCACGCTCGGCAGCGAAAGGAGCCAGAGACATCTTAAACGTCCTGGCAAAGAAAGAAAACACCGGAAAGTTTGAGCAAACGGGCTGCGCAGCAAACATGTAGCAACATGTCCTCGACAACGACAAGACTCTCGTAAAAAGTCAAGAGCGCAACGCTTCGAAGAAGGACTTTACAAGCTCTACCGGGTAGTGCTGTGTATTCTTGAGGTCGAAGTCCTTCGAGTGCTCATGCTTCCCAGAGCAACGATAGACACGAATGCTCTCAGCGACTGCTGGGTGTGTGGTAACAACACGCCATCGCTTGGCGATCAGAAGATGATCGCGGCCCCGCATATCAAGCGCACAACCATCAACTGGAACGTCGTGCAAAACGTAGGGGCGTGAGGAAAGAAAATGCTCAGTCTGGCGCCAAGACCAGTAAGCACAAGCACGCGGCCACTCAATGGCCCAAGCATGCACAAAGCTAGTAAGCTCGACCAAGCTTATCCAGAGCTTCCGGTGAAGCCTCCAGTGCTGAGCCAACCGCCCTCGGCGATAAGCTGGATCACGGGCACGCAGCCTCTGATACGGGCAGCCTCCTGTGCACGGGGTACTAGCCCATAAGAAGACAAAACCCTTCTTCTTGATCTGCTCAGCAAAGATGGCTTTGAGCTCAAGCAAGGTCTGTGCACTGGCACCATCATCACGCTCACTCACAGTAAGCACATTCACCCAGTTTAAGTCCTGGCTAGCCGCTCTCATCGATGATTCAACGGGGGCACAGAACTCAATCACCAACCAAGAGGCATGCGGCATGGCGGCAAAACGGTCACGCAAGCTAACATGGTTCTTACCAACAAGCATTGCACCGCACAACGCAACAAAGCCATCAAGCACACAAGCAATAACGGCAACGTCACGCAAGCCAAGTCCCCACATGTGCTTCAAGGTAACAGTCCAACTCAGAGGTTTGGTGAACAAATCTGCAACATTGGCTTCACCGCGCACGCCAAAGATAAAAATCTGCTTTTGCCTGAGCTGGTCTTGGATAAAGCACGCCCTAAGGTCAATGTGCCTCACCTTCCTCAGCCCATCAGCCTTGCTGATAGCAACTGCAGCCTCGCTGTCACAGAAAAGATGGGGCTTTGGCAGATCTGCCCATCCAAAGACATGCGAGATGGCGCGGCGGATAGAGAGAGCCTCTTTCGCGCCCTCCACAAGCCCATAGAGCTCGCTCTCGGCAGAACTCAAGGCAACAGCCTGTTGCAGACGACTCCAGGCCTTCAAACAGAAGCCTCCCAACATCACGCACCCTCCGCTGATGCTCTTCCTGTCAACGTTCTTCTCGCTACCCCAGGAAGCGTCCACATAGCAATCAAGGCGCAGGTTCTCTTCAGCAACCGGGTTCACTACCTGCTTAAAACCCTGAATATACTTCAAGTAACGCAACATAGCTCTCATAGCTCTCTCGTGCTTTTCGAGTGGATTCGCCTGGCCTCGGGCCAGCATGCTCACGTAGTAGACCACATCCACCCTTGTCATCGCAAGCCATGACAGCCTTCCCAGGGAACTGCGAAACCTCGCAGCAGCTTCAGAAGACAGGGATTTCTCCAAGCAAGGATCTTCTTTGTCGTACAACTCCTTTAGGTTGGGCGGCGTGCCACACGCGGTCACCTTGGAGTTCCCGAAGAAACCCTTGTAGATTTCCTCGTAGTAGGAATCGGACATGGTGACACACAGGGAGTCACTAGAATGCTCTCGGGCAATCTGTCTTCCAAGGAAGGTGATCTGACCGTCGCGGTCCAGATCGGCTGTGACCTTCACCTTCACAGCGGTCTTCAGCTGCTCCACCACATGGTAGATAGCTTCATCGCTGTCTCCTGTGATGAGAAGATCATCAACGTAGCAAAGAACAACCACACGCTGGCCTCCAAGCACAGAGCCTGAAAGCAAACAAGCCTCAGTCTCACAGGGCTCCAGGTCACAGAGCTTCTTCAGCAGCTTTGCCAGGTGACGCGACCAGGTCTGAGCTGCGACTCTTAGACCATATAGGGCCTTCTTAAGGCGCAAGTAGCCACGGCGGCCGTCCTTGCCCTTCACTCCGTCTGGCAGCCTGACCACAATGTGGCCATCTTCCTCGTCGAGGTCCGCGAAGAGAAACGCGGTGCTCACATCCAACCCGACGATGTTCCTTCTCTTGGAACCCGCGTAGAAAAGAAAAGTTCGCAGCGCTTCTGCAGAGCTTGTGGCAGCACAGATGCCAAGCTGTGCCGCGGTCGCTCCCTGCGCAAAGTCACGAGCAACTACCCGACACCTGACAAGCGGATTCTCCTTCCCCTCAACACGCTCTACTTTGGCATTGGAGACCCACCTTGTAGAGATCACTTTCTGCTTCGGATCAACATGCCACACAACATCACCGACAGCAAGCGATTCAAGAGCACGAAGTTCACGCAACATGCCTTCATAGGTCAAGCCAATATCAAGCAGGTGCCCCGTCACATCATCCTTTGCAGAAGCTGGCACTTCGACAAGCAGCTTCTCCCCCCCAAGCTCGACAACCTGAGGAGTAACAACCTTGGTGGCGGCTCCCGCAAAACAAACCGACGCACCAGCAAAGGAGATGGACTCTCGGTACATCATACTGGACACCATGGCCTCCCGCTCTTCTTCAGGGAGTGCCTCAAGAGGTTCAGGATCAACTTGCATGAAATCAAGCTCGCCTGGGCTCGGGGCCTCGATCTGCTCGAGTTCTTCTCCAAGCTCTATTTCATTCTCAACTCCAGGCAGACTGGGCTCATACTCAGCCAAATCCTCATCCAATGGAAAATTCGGGAACGGATCAAGATCATCCGGCACATCAAGCCCAAGATCAACACCAAATCCAGCACCCAAATCATCACGCCCGGTCACTTCTTCTTCAATTGGGGCCTGATCGAGGATTGCCCGGCTGGGATCGAAAGAGTTTCTCACAAACTCAGCGTATCGATCACGGCACTTCTGGGTGTGCCAGGCCTTATCTGCTGGAAAACCGCGCAGCCGGCAAGCTCGGCACCTTGGGGTTCTCCCGTTTTCTTCAATCCACTCTGGTGGTGGTCCTCGGGTTGCGGTGTTCGGCAACGGGAGGTCGCGCACATTGTCACCACTGCTCTCGGGGAGCTTCTTCTGGGAATCATCCCTTCTTCCGGGCAACATGCGACAAACACCTTTCAAGCTCGACACCTCAAAAGTGAGAGGAACCAACATCCGGATTCTTGCGCTTCTCGCAATCTTCAAAGTGCCATCCCGCAGCCTAAACTGCACAATGTGGCTTCCACTTCCGACCTCTGGTCCAAGGTAGGCGGCGTGGCCGTAACGGCCGGTGATTTTATCACGCAAAGAGGGAGGAGGAGTGGCAAGCACAGCAGCACCCCAAACATAGGCGGCATGCGGTCCACGGGTGGTCTTCAAGCACCGCTGTTCTGGGGACAGCGCTGATCCAGGATGCACCTGGTACCGGTTGTAGACCTGGGCAACGTGCATCAAAAGATACGTAACACCCTTCCCGCAGGGCTCCAAGCCGACCTGTTCCAACCCAGCACACAGTGTGTTTGCACCTTCCTTGATGGTCCTCACAGCACGCTCTGCAACAACAGCATGCCGACCAACAGGGGCATCCACAACCTCGATGGCACCAGCGGTCAAACCATCAGCAAAACTTTGCGCAAGGTTCTTCACAACACCCTCAATGTCCGACTTCACACTCACCGTCAACTCACTGGGAGCAACACCAACCAAGCCAACGCTACGACTCCATGCCGACATGTCACTCAACATGGCTTCCTTGGCTGCTGGGCCTCGGGATCCGCTCACCTCACGGTACGGAACTACACCGAGGGCAAAAGCACCAACCAAAACCAACACCAGGAAAGCGAGGCCCTTGTAGAAAAACTTATCTATCTGCACCTCTCTCATCCCTGAGTCCTGGGGCCGATCCTGGCTTCTGGCGGGTTCAAGCCCACGACCTTGCACGCACTGCGGGCAAGACGCATTGTACGGCACATGCGATCTAAGAACATGTTCTCGCTCTAGCTTACCCCAACTCTCCTGCAACAACAGTTCCCGATCCCCTCTAAGCAACCATGCTTCACTCTGGCTATCATGGGCCTCGCTCCGGTCACGCTGTGGTCGGTCCTGGCCAACATGCTCAAGCAACTCACCATGCTGCAAATCATGCTCACCCAAACCACCAACACATGCATGCTCACCAAGCTCAACGGCAACATCATGCTCACATGCAAACGCAACCTTTTCTTGCATCAGAAGCGAGAGTCCCAAGGAAGAAGGACCATCGGATATTCCTGGATGGTGGGCGTCCTCGGAAGATTGGCGGGCGTCCTTGGAGGATCCTTGTGCACCGCCATGGCTCACTCTATCTCGATGCTCTCGAGCTCCACCACCTCGCCCCGCGAGTTGTAGATCTTGCCGTCGTCCCCGATGTGCAGCTCCTCGGCTCTCCTCTCTGCTGGGGGCTCCTCGGCTCTCGTCTCGGCTGGGGTTTCCCTGGCCCTTGCATCCACCGGCACACTGGACACTGGTGACCATGGCGGCAGACTGGACACAGGTGACCACTCTGAGGGCGCAGAGGCCCCTCGTCCGGCTGACCTCGGGTCTCTCGGTGGCGTGGGAAGCCTCCTCCGCGGCGGTACCGGTGGTGGGGGATTGATCTCCATGCCTCCTTCCACCTTTATCTGTGGCACCTTTGCTGCACGCGCGGCCTCCACCTTGGCTCGCGCAGGTGGTGTTCTCGGTTGCGGTACCATTGGCGATCCTGGTGGTCCTGGGGGTTCCTTGATGACTTCGGAAATCGTCACCTCCACGAAAGGAATCTCCAGGCCCTTGATTTGCGCATAGTGGTCCTTGACATGTTTTTCCAATGTCCTCCGCACCGGAGGGCCCTTCTGCTCCTCGGCCTTCTTCTTCATGGCGTTGTTGATGGCCTTCATGAGGTAGCCCTGCTTCTTCTTTTCCTTGGCTCGCTGCGAAAGCATTCTCAGCGCAGTCTCCGTCTGCCCGGGAATCCCGCGCTGGGCCCGGCTCTTCAAGACGATCTTTCGGACCTTGGCTGGCATTGCCTTCACCACGGGCGGCTTGGGCTGCCTCTTCACCAGTGGCTGCGGTGGGTCCTTTGACCCCGAAGACGGCTCCGCCTTTGCTCTGGCCACACTGCCCTTGGGCTTCTTGACCTCTGGGACCTCGATCGCTTCGGCGACCCTCTTCTTGGCCTCTGTGGCTGCCTTCTTCTCTGCCTCCACGGCCTCTGTGGCTGCCTTCTTCTCTGCCTCCGTGGCCTCTGTGGCTGCTTTCTTCTCTGTCTCCGCGGCCTCTGTGGCTGCCTTCTTCTTTGCCTCCGCGGCCTCTGTGGCTGCTTTCTTCTTTGCCTCGGCTTTGGCGGCTCTCTTCTTCTTTGCTTCCTCTGCTTCCTTGGCCCACTGGGCGCTCTCCTGGCGCTCCTTCACGAATTTCTCCGCCGCTGCTTTCGCAGCTGCCTTTGCCTGCTCTGCCGTCTTCTTCTTCACTTCCGCGGCTGGCACCAACAGCAGGTTCTGGCCCGGCGTAAGACCCACCATCGAGGTTGCCGTAAAGGCGATCGTGGATCCCTCGAAATCCTCGTGAGTCCTCGTAACAGTCGCCGCGTGCTGCTCCGCCAGGTGGCGGCGACCCGAAAGGCGCCACTCCTGCTCCGAGTCGGAGGAGGACTCCTCGGGTGCCCGGTTGCTCCTCCTCATCCTTCTTAGAAGGCTTTCCCGACGAAGGAGCGCAGCCGTCACTACGCTTCAAGCTCGCTCGGGCGGCAACTGCAACGGAACGGTCAAGCTCAACAGCACTCGAGAAAACCCATCCGCAATTGGAGACCCATCTCGTGCGAAGAACGTACCCAGCGGCCTCAACTTTAAAACTTGGCAGGAAATCCACAACCCAGCTCTTGCCCAGCAAACGCCCTAAGGACAGCAGGTTAAACTTCACAGGAGCAACAAGCACTTGGAGTTCTGTTACCACCGTCTCGCCCGAAACCAAAACGAATGGAACCCTGACAACCGCAGACCTCCGAACTCCAATGCTGTCACCCGCCGTTGCAGAAACACACTCACTGGCAGACTCACTGTGGCTCACAACGTGCACCCGGCTCAAAGTGTCCTCGTTGATGATGTGGGCCGACGCGCCGGAGTCAACGAGCCACCAATCCATGGTGTCATGCTGCTGGCTGGCTGCTGCTGTCTCGTGCGCTACCATGCCATGGTCAGCTCTACCTACCACATGCAACATGTCATGCTCAACGACATTTTGAAAATCTGCAACAAAACGACCTGCTTCCAAGCTCAACTCTGGGGACTCTGCAAGCTCGACTGTGGTTCTGTCTGGGACCTGGTGGGACTCTGCAAGCTCGACTGTGGTTCTGTTTGGGACACCGCGGGACTCTGCAAGCTCAACTGTGGCTCTGTTTGGGTTGTCACAAGGAAAATTCTCAAGCGCAACATGCAACATGGAACCCTCAAGCGCAACAGGCTCACCGCCTTCAAGCACAACAGGCTCCGACCAAGCACACTCATAAGATGCAACGAACTCCTCCCAATCCTCCTGGGAAAAATCCGAGCAATCATCCTCATCAAGCTCAACAACCGGACAACTCAGATCAACCGCAGCTGCGAAAATCTGAGGCTCCAAAGAGGCAGCCGCGACCTGCGGCTCAAGCAAAGCAGCTGCTGATGCTCTTTCCCTCTTGGGCTTGGGACACTTATTCGAGTAGTGCCCGAACTGGTCACAGTTGTAACACTTGACGTTCTTCAAGCGCTCTGCTTTCTCCTTCTCCTTCTCCTTGTCGTTTCCAGAACCTTGCTTGCCGTCCTTTGCGGCTGCAGTCTTCCCCTTGTCCTTGCCTTTGTCCTTTCCACCTTTCCCTTTTTCTTCCTTTCCTTTCTCATTCCCTTTCTTGTTGTCCTTTCCTTTGTCCTTTCCTTTTCCTTTTTCTTCCTTTCCTTTGTCACCCTTCTTGCCCTTTCCCTTGTCTCCGAAGGTCAAAGCATTCGCGTGATCCTTTGCTGCTCCCTTTCCTTCCTTCTCTTGGAAATTCAGGATCTTAAGGTTGGCATCATAAAACTTCAAAGCAGTCTCAAGCTGGTCCATGGAGTCAACCCTAGCATGCAAAAGAACATACTTCTTCACTTCAACATCAAGGTTTCTCAAAACAATCATGCAACGGTCTGCCTCACTCAACGCAAGATCTGGGAACCCTGCGGTCAAGCGGGTAAACTTGGCAAGCTCCAACTGGATGTTTCGAAACATGTCAAGTGGACGATTGGCAGGAGTGCTCGCGCGGTACTGCAGGGCCTCATTCCGAAGCGTCGAAGCCTCGATGCGGCTCGCAACAGACAACTCCTGATGCAACCTCCTCATGCACTCGTACCCAGCTGGGGAGCCAAGCTGCTCCTTCTCTACTTGCTTAACCAAGTCAAGCCCACGAGCAAACCCTTGCAACGCTTGCTTCAGGTACAAGAAGGTCCTAGTTGAACGCACGCTCTGTCCCTTTTCAAGCGATGACTGCTTGATGGTGACCTCAGAAGCAATCGATCGATGAAGCTCTTCCGGGATCCTATCATCAAAGAGAGCAATCCACGGCAGGAATTGCTCTAGGAACTCAGCCCATCCTTCGATCTCCGAGCGACGGCCTTTGCTCATCTTTCCACCATCAATCGCAGGCAGCTTAGGAACATAAGCTTCAGCTTTGGGATTCCTGATGGGAGCACCTCCCTCATCAACCTCCATTTTTCCCGACGAATCGGAGATGGAGCTAAGCTCTCCACCGTGGCCCTTGCCTCTCGCAGTAGGTGGCGCAGGCACTTCCCTGCTCACAAGAGCCTGAACTAGAGACGTAAGCTGGGCAACTTGCTGCTGCTGCTGCTGCACCGTCTGGTACAGAAACGTCTCCACGGTGGGCGGTGATGGTGCATTCACTGAACTCTGGCAAACCTGGTGGGGGTGGCAACACACCTCCAAGAGGGTTCGGCGAGCCAGCTGGGCTTCCCACCACCGGGCTTCCGGTTGGATGCATACCCCGTTCCAGAGCCGACAAGTTCGACACCGGACTAAAAGCAGCACCCCGAGGCACACTGCTTGCTCTCGGCCTCTGGTAAGGCGGCGCAGCGTCTGACCTACTATTCCTTCGGATCATACCAGGCTCACCTGGCACATCACCGATGTTGAAGTAGCTTGGCCTGCCACGGCCTTCCATTTCTCACAAGCACAACCAAGCAAGCAACACGCCTCAAGTCAACGTATTGGGCTCTTTCTTTTGGTTGCAAGGCAACGAGCGTTCACACGCTCCGCTACCACGTTAAAAACCTACAAGGCGAACAGCCCTTCAGGTTTAAGGCAAACAAGTTCCAAGCACCCTTGCAAGCAAAGCAAGCTCACAAAACACTCGGACAGTTCACACTTTCAGCACGCACAGCTCACGCTGGTCTCACGTGTCTTGAGCCAAACGACAGTAGTCGTGGCACCTCTTAAAAGCTCCCAAGCACTACAAAACAAGGGAAAACAGGTTGAGGCTACCGCAAAACCGTCACGCAAGCTCAAACTACGTTCTACAGGCACTGACCACCTGAAACTAGCAAACTGTACAACTATACAGGTACCGATGAAAAACTCTGTGTCGCACCTGAAACACTACTGGGCAGAGCACTGGTTTTCTACAGCATGGAACAGAATTTGCTTAACTTCTGCAGCTCTTTGCAGGAGTAGGGAGCAGCAATCACATTTGCAGTTGTGGTTGCAATCATGTGATGTCATGACAACTTGTCATAAAATACCACAGCATGGCAAGCAAGGCGGCAACTGACCAACTAATTTCAAACACCACGCACAGTTCCCGCGCATAGCTACAAGGTTGTTTTTAAAGTAAAGTTCCAATCCAATTGGGAGCGTCTTTGTCCAAAGGTTTTCGATCCATTCTAGAGCCCATTTTCGAGCTCCAAAAACGAAGCCCAAATGGGGTCTTGAATAAGAGCAAGGTTTTCTTTGCATGCCTCTGCATCTTTGCAGCTTCTCATGATTTTTAGTGCATGTTCTGCCAAATTTTATTCAAAAACATCGCCATAGGTTGCTTTTCTTTTTTCATGTTGCCAAACGCCTCAATTTAAAGTTTCCTGCTTTGAGTTGTGTCTGAAGACACACGGCGTCTCATTCGTGCAAGCTCCAATGCTCGCCAAGTTCCTGTTTCAGTTTTGTGTCAAGGATATGAGTGCACTCGGTCGCGCATTTTGTGTTTACATGTTTGGAAGGCCATGCGAGGGGAGGGCTATTCGGCATGTCGTGTGATGTTGTTGGTCGTTGTGGACAGAATGATTGGAGTAGACCTGAGGTTTAAGGCGCCGTTATAGTGCATGTTTGTCGGTGTCTGAAAGCGAGCCGCGTGCACAAGATTGGTTGTCTTCAAATTTCCAGGGTTGGAAGTGTATCTTTCAGTGTGAAGCTACAGAATCAGTTTTGTTGGTTTTTGGTTTTGCTCAGAGAAGCAGATCCGGAGGCACACTGGTGCTTTGGACAAAGCCGACGTTTTTTCGACAGTAGTCAAAAGATGAACAAGTGTCTGGTAATTCCAGCATTTCCCACTTGTGCAGGTTGTTCCTTGTCCTATTCTTTCCTGTCCCTGGGTTTCTCCTGCATTTCCCACTTGTGCAGGTTGTTTCCTGTCCTAGGCTCTTTCCTGTCCCTGGGTTTCTCTTGCTTCAGGCGTTTTCCTCCCCCAGGCCCTTTCCGTTCCAAGGCTGGCTCCGGTTAAGGGCTTCTGTTTGTGGAGGAGGTTCATTTCCCATGCCAGGCTTTTTCCGCCCTCAGGCCTTTTCCATGTAAGAACATTTTTCTGCCAGGACTTGTTTCCCGCGCTGGGCTCACCACCCACTGTCACCCCTCGCCCCTAGCTGCTTCAGCAAGGGTCGGCCAAACAGCAAAGGAGCATTGCCATCGATGACATAGGTCATGATCTGCCTTGCAGCACCATGGGTAAAAGCAGGCATTGTTGAGAGCCTCCGGTGGCAGAGTTGCCGAAACGGAAGTTCTTTGAGCAGGAAAAGCAGGGGATAGTGGCCAGGTCGACGCCTTGCTCCAAGAGGTAACTCCCAAGGACTGGCTGCACCACCATCCTGCGCTGCACGGTTGCATGCTTCCTCCTCCATTCAGGGCATAGGTTTCGGTCACCATCATCACCTTGTCGTCGGCTTCGCCCATCTTTCGCTTCTTGTCGCCACTGCCTGCCAGAGGGCAGTTTCGTGCCCAGTGGCCAGCCTGGCCGCACCTGAGGCAGATCGGTTTGCCACTGCTTCAGGTTCCAACCCAGGTTTGAACCCAGGTTCCAACCCAGGTTGAACCCAGGTTTGAACCCAGGTTGAACCTGACGTTCAACCCAGGTTCAATACCTGGGTTCGAACGTGGTTCCGAACCCAGGTTCAACCTGGGTTTGAACAACTCCGTCTTCAAAAGTAGTTGTTCAAACATGGGTTTCGAAACCCAGGTTCTGGAACCCAGACCCAGGTTCCGAAAGCGCTCCTGGGTTTAACCTGGGTTTGAACCTGGGTTTTAACCAGGGTTCAACCTGGGTGCTTTAAACTTGGGTTCCAAACCTGGGTTAGAACCTGGGTTTCAAACCTGGGTTCAAACCTGGGTTACAACCTGGGTTTAAACCTGGGTTTTTAAACCCGTGTTCCAAATCTGGGAAAGAACCTGGGTTTCAAACCTGGGTTGGGTTTTAGAACCTGGGTTTCAAACCTGGGTTCAAACCTGGGTTATAACCTGGGTTTAAACCTGGGTTTTTAAACCCGGGTTCCAAATCTGGGTTAGAACCTGGGTTTCAAGCCTGGGTTTGGAACCTGGGTTTAACCTGGGTTCAAACCTGGGTTTTAACCTGGGTTTAAACCTGGGTTTTTAAACCCGGGTTCCAAACCTGGGTTTGGAACCTGGGTTTAACCTGGGTTTGAACCTGGGTTTTTAACCTGGGTTAAACCTGGGTTCATTAAACCCGGGTTCCAAACCTGGGTTAGAACCTGGGTTTCAAACCTGGGTTCAAACCTGGGTTCAAACCTGGGTTATAACCTGGGTTTAAATCTGGGTTTAACCCGGGGTTGAACCCAGGTTCGAACCCAGGTTCAAAAATGGGTTAAACCCCGGGGGGGGAGGGGACCAGCCTCGGGAGCAGGTCTACTGGCAGGACGACGACGGCCAAGGAACTCCATGGCCAGATCAGGACGAGGACTACTACGACAATGACGGCGCCCCGCTGAGGAGGATGTCTTCGACATGGACGAGTTCGACAACGTCTTTGCCTCCAACTCAACCAGCTCTGAACTTGGAGCGGCAGAGTTGCATGTCCTGTCCTTGCTTAGACCAACTTAGGAGCCTCCAAAGCTACTTCAGGCGGACAGGTGCCGGAGCAGTCACTCTGCAGCAAGGAGCAAGGCTGAACACCGTCCAAGTCACACGGTTGTGCACTTTCAAAGGGCGCTGAACATGCTGGGTGCCCGGAACCTCCAAACATTCTCACTTCTCTCCGTTCTGTGTGTTGATGTGGTGCTGGTTTCCTGGGCTGTTGTCGAGACAGGGACGTATTGATCGGCTTTCTAGCGTCCTGAAAGCTGCAACCTGGTGAAGTAAAGCTGCGACAAGGCCGCGTGGTTTTAAAACAAGCCAAAACGGAAGAAAGACCATCAGCCAGCCCTCTGCTCTCGAAAGCACCGGCACCAGCTCGACGGATACGATTCAGACGGCACTCATCCGCAAAGCGATTCGACGCTGCGCGGACACGTCAAGCAGGATATAAGTGATTCATCTAGGCCCGGGGGGCGTGACGCGCAAGAGGGTTCAGGGCATTTGGAGCATGGGTTCCAAGCCCTGGACTTGAAAATGATTTGTTGTAGTAGGGTTTGATTATTTTTCCATCGATCAGTCAGCGCAAGAACAACAGCCTCTCCAAACAAGTATCGTCCCTTCCCAAGAAAACGCGGCACGTTTTGGAACAAAATCGTCGTGAAAGCTACAAACCTACAACTTGTGATGTAGCCAACCCAAACTGCAAACCGCAAGCAAGCATATCTTCCTGACTTTGTCGGCTGTTTTATGATTGGGAATCCGAATCGCAGCACAGTTCAGGCACATGACTCACGTGACAGTGACAGCTTGACAACTTATCATCCAATCTTGCAAGAGGACGTAGGCAGTAGGCATAGCCTAGCTTGCTTGAGGTGTTACATTGGATAAGCCAAGATAAGCCAGATCTTTTCGTTGTGTAGTGTCATAGTGCTATGGCAGAGCCTGCCATCTTTAGGCTTCCAGATCCTGGGGACGGTGAGCTTGAGGACAGAGAGTCCGAGTCAGAGGCCGAGGAAGCTCCCAGGTCTGCAGGTGCCCTGCGGACTGTTCGATATAGGGACAGACTTCGAAATGCTTCCCGTGCAGAGGTTTTGTTTCTGTATGCGAAAACCTGTGGCGACGAATCAGAATCTCTGGGCACCGCTGCTGCAGGGAATTATTTGTTTTGTGTTGCTGAGCTTGGGGGAAAATGCATCAAGCCGTTGGGTGCCCAAGAGCACTTGCAGCAGCAAGATACTTGGCGAGCTCGGCGTCAGAAACGTCGCGATCGAGATTTCGCCGCTAAGCAGATGTCCCTCCAGAACCAGACAACCCGAAACCAGATGTTCAAGTGCTGTTTGAAGTCTCTTTTTCGTTTCAGGGCAGCTGTCCAGTTGGGGCCTGCCCAGGCTGCAGTGGCAGGTGCCTGGTGCCGGGCACCTGCAGCTGCTAACCAGGGTGCGGTGACTCCTGTTCCTGCGATGCCCGCCTTGGCTGGCAGGTTGGCGGTTTTGCCTGCAGGGCAAGCGCAATGGGTTTTTCAAGCTGCTGCGCCAAGCGTCATCTTCGAAGCCGTTGCAGATCGCCAGGGCCTTTACACTTGCTTTGCAGACGGACAGGCGGCGGAGCCTGAAGTAGGCACTGCGAGGCGTTACCTAGGGCGTCCTTTCTGGATGGTTCGCTTGCCACCAACTGTCATGAAGCATTTGATGGAGATAGGCAAGGAGTTCGTGGTTCCTGGTGGGCTTGTGACTTCTTTGGGGCACCAGTTGCCCGGAACCGTTCCTGCTGCGGCAGAAGGAAGCCCCAGTGATGGTGCCGACAGTGGTTCCTCTTCCTCCTGCGAGATGAAGAAAGTGCGCAGGCCGGCCATGCAAGAAATCCTGTTGGGAAAGCTCGCTTACAAGCTCAGCTCAACGGTAGGCATTCAAGATGTGGTTCGCACCGTCCTTCGAATGTTAGTGCCAGATAGTTTAGGTCTGGCAGACAACATGAAAGTGTCGCATGGGCATGTGCGGAATATCTTGCTAAAGCTTGATGCCTTGCATTCCTTGTCTCGCCGGTTCCTTGCCCCACCAGGTGGTGGGGCAGACAAGTCGCTGCGAATTGTCAGGTACATCAGTCCTGACAGTTCCCCGCAAGCGAATTATGATTATTTTTGTGCGACAGAAGAGTTGCTGCTCTATCGTTCCGACGAGCTTCCAAGGGATGCGGGTGGAAATGTAGCTCCTTTCAAAGGGTTTGAACACCAGAGGCGTTCGATGTTGTGTACAACAATTGCGAGAGGACAAGGAAGCACAGCTTCGAAGGCAAGCAAGATGGTACATATGATTGCCGTTGAGAGTGGTGCGTCTCTCTTTGAGACGTATCGTTCGGAAGTTCGGGGCTTCTTAAGCGATCAAGGAACGGAGCGAGGCATAGCATCGTTTCCAGTCCGCAGTTGCTCTGAGGTCCAGAGTATTGTGGGCGCTCAAGCTTTGGCGAGCGAGGCAATACAGGAGGATTTTCGTGAATTGCCGCTCTTTCATTCCGCTCTACACATACCGGGAACACTACACATAGTGTTTAACGCACTGGAATTCAGCTTGAAGCAGCTTGAAACCTGGCAAAAATTCGAGAAACAGTTGAACAGCATCACCCGTGTGTGCAAAGAAAAGAGTTACTCAGAAGTAATTCTTGTGAGAATGATGAAGCATGCGAGCCCCGAGGAGAGACGGTTGTTGCATCGGATGGATGACCTCTTAGACTGGAGGTGGGATTCGCTCGCAAGAGTGCTGAAGGTTTGGGTTCCTCTATATCCCACCTTCAAGAAATATTGGAACCCAGCTGTTTTTGGTGGGGACAGCTCGTCAGTCACAATTCGAGCTGTGACGGAAGCGTTGGCAGACGAGTGCCATTTCGACATGGCAGTGTGGACGCATCAGTTCTCTGCCGAGGCCACCAGGCTGGCCCACTTTTTCGAGGGTTGTCACTGCCATCAGGAGCAGCTGACAGACCCAGAAAACCGGGAAAAGATAAACTGTTGTTGGAAAGGCAGGCGCTTGCCTTGGCTTGCGGTTGGTAATCTCCAGGGAGCTTTGCAAGATGCCATGACAAACAACGAGATTAGTGTTCTTGCGCATCTCTTGTCTCGTTCTAGTGAAACTGCAAGTCGGATGGCGCACATGGCGGACACGTGCAACAAAGTATTTGTTGCCGTTATCCAGCAAAAGCTTGCGTATGCTCAGCAAGTACCATGGGTGTTTGCCGCAGCGTTTGCGGGGTATATGGGCGAGACTTGGGGCCGAGTGAAAAAGGTTCTTCGGCCACATCTTCAGAACGTTGACAACATGATCTCCAGTGGCCAAGTCGGCGCTCTAGACTCTGTTACACATGCTTTGTTTGGACCAACCGACACAGGCCGCATGCTCCGAGAGTTTCTGAACTCGGAGGATGACGTGCCCCTTGATCGATGGCCAGCGTTGTTTTGGAGAGTACAGGAATATGCCTTTGTTTCTTTGTCCGAGCGACACACGGAGAGAGAGCATGTCGGTGTCAAGGTTGCAGCAAACCGTGGTCTCACAAAGGCTGGGCCTGCAGTTGTCTGCAGCCGCAAGCGCAGAGATCAAGTGTTGGAGATGCTGGAAGATGAGAAACAGCTCGCTTTCTTGGTCAACAATTGGCGCAGCAGGCGCCTTTGGAGTAGCCTGCTGGAGCACATGCTCACTCACGAAGAGGTTCGACTTATGGACACGCCAAAGAGGCTTTCCCGCTTGTACGGGTATAGCGAGGAAGACCACTTCAAAGATTGCGAGGACTCTGTTCGTGCTGATGCCGTTTACCGCCAAACTTTGAGAGATCAGACTTTGTTACTGGCCGGAAGCTTCAAGCTTCCGAGTGCTTCCCACCAGGTAGTGAACTGGCTGAAAGGCCATTTGGCGACGGGCGTGTTTTTCAGTGTGTCCACGCATGTCTTTGAGCTACTTGTCGACAGGGGTCGGAGATGTGAAGACCCAGCCGCATCCTTCAGAACCGACTTGCTGCTGTCTATTCTGCGAGCCGACGTCCACCCTCGGGTAAGTGATCGTGCTTCGGTTTTCTGCTCGGTGCTGGATGCCAGGCCAGAAGCAAGAACGGATGCTCGTGTTTCGCGACCTGCTGCACACATCACAGACCCGAAGCTGAGCCGCCGCAGCTGTGTGGTTGTGCAGCGTTTCCACGACGTGGATGTTTCCCAGGGCGTGCACGGCCTTGGTGGAGATGTGCGGGTGGCGTGCACGAATGTGCGGATCGAGGTTCTCGACTTGGCACGGGTGTGCACAGCAGAGAACTTGAAAGCCTTTTGTGCAAACTGTTTGCTCTGGCGTGCTATGCCTGCGGAACTGGCCTTGGCTCTGGGAGACGAGTCCACGCAGCCAGGTTTGCTGCAGGAGCCGCAAGTGCAGAAACTTCCAGAGATTGTCTTAGACAGCGATCCTGCCTGCTTGTTGAGTCGACCGCCTCCGGATCCGCATGTGGAAGATGCCCTCGACATCCTGCACCCCCCTGCCCATGTCGTGCAGAATGCGGACGACTCTGCGGTGCTGCAGGTCTACGGTGCTCCGTGTAGCGACCGAGAAATGCAAGCTATCAAAGAGTTGCTGCGAGCAAGGGCCATCGGCATTGAATCTGCTGTGTATGCCACAGACCTTGAACACTTCGATGCTGTTGCACTGGAAGGCTTGCGTGACCGAGGTCTTGTCATCTGCGAGACTGATATGTTCTCAGATGTATCCGTCGCCTTGACGGGCAAGTTGACCTACAGTGCAAGCTTGGTGCTGGCACGGCCATTGTTGCTTTGGGAGCTTGACCAAACGACTTTGACTCGAGGCCAGATGCCAGGCCGATCAAAGTTGGAGTTAATTCGTTTGTTGTTTGTCTTGGGCTGTGTTCTAGGAAACCCCAGATGTCCATGATGCTTTTATATGCTCACTGATGCCTTGGCTAGGCTGTTGAGCTACGTGTTTGAAGTATCTAATTAATATCTCTTGCGAACCAATTCTTTTATCTACTCTTTGAACACCGCACATGCATACATGATACACGTACGTGTTCGAGTGCTGTGCGGTAGGAGTAGGATGATGGGCACTGGCCCGAAACAAGAACAGAAAGAAGACCTCGAAAAAAGAAAGCGGAAAGGCTACGGGGCAGCCATGTAAAGGTCTAGTGCAAGGGATTCTCACTTCTGTTCGCGTGCATGTTTTTGCAAACGACATATGCTTGTCTCGAAGGCGCCAAGCATGTCTCAAAGCCATTACACGACGAAACTGCGATGGCTCAAGAACGACAAAAGGCCACTGACCGTGAGAGGGGTTTTTTGGAAGTTCAGGGTTTTGTCAGAGCGTCCCTTCGGTGAACACCTTTTGTGAAGCTCTAACTCCCTCGGAAGCCAGAGGCACTGAAAGCCCGTCTGCATTAGATCACGACATTGCAGAGTTCCTTCAGTGCATCAGACAGAGAAGCACGACATTGCAGAGTTCCTTCAGTGCGCGGGCGCACTGACTGGCATTCAGGTTGTAGTGATTCTTTAGGTCGTTTGGTTTCCCTAGCGTTTTCCCGATCCCGGTTTAGGCGGTCCTTATCGTACCCTAAAAGGCTCAAACGTTCAAGCTGTGAAAGCTGGTCGGCGACAACGGTCGCGATCAAAGAACTGAACTACTTAGTATTGCTATGGAGCTATCGCCTGTTCCTACGCATTATTCTGTAGTCACCGATGGAAGCCCATATCAACAACAGGTTATGACTGCCCAAGCTACCCAAGAGAACAGCAGTTCACCAGGGACTTATCATGCCACCATGAATGTGCAAACTCTTCAGAGAATGCAGGTCGAGATTCCAGTAGAGGTTTTGCGGAGTTTCCAGCAAGCAACTGCTTTTGATCAGGCAGCATTGTCTGACTTGAGTGCCGCTGTGCAGGAGCTGCATGATCGACTCCAGTATCGCACTGGGCTTCTGGGGTCCGCCGTAGAAAATGTTCATGGTGGGTATCAGAGGGTTCTTGATGAATTGCAAGCCGTAAGCGTTGCCGTGGACGCACAGCATCGCGTGATCCAGACATTGATTCGGAGCCGTGATGAAATGCATGAGCAGATAGAATCAGTGAAACATGATCTTCAGACTAGGGTGGATCTTCTTGAAGGTGCGCAGATGGGTACTAAGCAATGGCAGGCCCAGGTCGAGGCACACATCCAGAAGATTGACAACACCTTGTATGTCATGAATGAACGCCAGCAAAGATTGGATGCAAAGTCCGACGCAGTGCTTCAGGCGTGCAGTGATCAGCAGACTGATGCAGCATCTTCCAGTGCAAATGCTCGTATTGCAATGCTTGAGAAGGATCTGTCAGAGCTGCAGAACAAACACGAACAGTTGCTTAATCTTGTAGGTGATCTGTATGCAGAGGACACCACAGGTCCTGCAACCGCACCGTGGCCAGATTGGAGCTGGCCGGAACAGCATGGAGCGGCGTGGCCCACTTTTGAGGCTCCCCAGTTTGCAGTTCCTCCAGGTTTGAGTGGAAATGCTCAAGGCGTTGGCGGCCTAGGTCAAGCGCAGTACTTCAACATAGGTTCACCAGGCCCTGGAGGGAATAATCAGCAAACATATGCAGCAGAGTTTGATTTGTGGGGTGACGCTCAATATGATGCAACGGCAGCTGGAATGGCTGCTGATCCCGGCGGGGAAATTCCGTCTGCAACTGCAGCTGCAACGGCTGCCAGTCAGGGTGGAGGTCAACAGGCGAGTGCCACTACCCAGAATGCAAATGCAACGCAGGATGCAGGTACCAAGCAAGATGCTGATGATCTTGATCTTATCCCCAATGAGAGATGGAAGTGCTTGTTGGAGGTGCCGACTTTTGATCCTAAGGATGGTGTAGGGTTGCCTTGGGAACTAGGACTTCGGTTTGATGTGTGGAAGAAACAATTCCTTACACTAGCCTCCAATGTACATCCCCGGTTTGCTGATTACGTCTCTGTGTGCTTCAAGACAGCGCAAGAACGGCATGACATCCAGGCCGAGGGAAGACAGGCGCCTCCGTTTCAGCCAGTTGCGGGGTATCCGGCGATGTTTGAGTCTAGACTTGTGATGGTGTTACTTCGAGTGCTCCCTGATGGAGTTAAGACGCCTGCACTTGAATCAGACGAAGGCGGCCAGAAGATCACATCTCAGCGCCTGCTTGAAGAATTGTACCTGTGTGTCAGGCCAGGTGGTTTGGAGGAGCAACAAACCCTGGTTAGATTCTTGAGGCAAGTGAATCCCGTTGCAACAGCTCGCGAAGCCATAGAATTGTTGCGTCGGTGGAGGCTCGCCAAGAATAGGATTGCTTCACTGTCCTTGCCAGAGGTGCCGGCGTATGAGCAAATTAGCGGCATTCAGAAGATGCTTAAGAACCTGGAGCGGAAACATGACAGCCTTAGGACCCGTCTTTCCTTGATTCGCATACACCCTGACGTGCAATTGGCTCGCCCGCAAGGGGTGATGATGGTTCTAGAGACCGTGGAACAGGAGCTTCGGCAAATTGCTGCCCGACGAAATGGCCAGGGATAATGCGGGGGATGGTTCAGGGCAACCTAGTGGAAATCAGGCAAAGGGTTCAGAGCAGAAGGGTAAGGATAAAGGGAAAAGTGAGGGGAAAGGGAAGCAGGCTGATCAAAAAACCAACCCTAACTCTAAAGAACATCCCAAAGGCAAGGGCAAAGGCGACAAAGGTGCAAAGCCTGAGGCACAGCCTAAGAGGAAGTGCATTTTTCACGGCCGCAAATCTGGGTGCCGGCTCGGTGATGCTTGTAAGTTCTTGCACGAGGGGCCATCAGGTGCTGCTCAGAGCGATCCGCAAGGGAACAATGCACAGGCACTTCTTGGTGCTGAGGCGCAGAAGGCGAATGCAAAGGCCAAACCCAAGCCGAAACCGGCAGCTAAGGCAGCTGCTACATCCGTCGTCAGCTCATCCTTCGCAGGCATGATTATGTCTGCACCGCGTGAGGAGAATCCTTTCCCGCATCGTCAGATTCCTGAATGGCCGTTGTGGATGTGTGAACTGACCCTTGAGCAATACCTTGAGTGGCAGAGGAATCCTTTTGGTATGACAGGATACTTCAATCAGGTAGACCATCCTCGAATCAGTCCCAAGCGTAAGGACCTTGAGGCCAATTTGTGGATTCACTTGAGCGAGTGTGAGATCGAGAAATGGATTGAAGGATGGATGGATGGAATGGTGATGAAGATGTACACTGATGCTGGGTTAATTGAAGCTCAAGTGGTATCGGCATGGCAACATGAGACATGTGTTCATGAACCCGGATTCTTGGTAGCGACAGGCTTGGAATCAGATGAAACATGTTACAGGGTTCTGGTGCTTGCGGCCAACCGGCCTGGGTCACCATTGCCTTTCAATGCTATGCAGCAGGCTCGGTTGGATGATGATCGGAGGATTGAAGATCCGAGAGCATCGAGCATTGCGGACAGTGTCACAGGAGCTGCTGATCTTGAGTTGGACTTCCAAGAGTCTGAGGAGGAGTCGATGTCCGACTCCGAAGTGCGCACACTTTCATCCTTTGAGACCCTGTCCAGCGAGTCTTCTGATTATGAGATGCCCAGAAGGGGAATGATTTGGGGGATCCACTTAGCCGAGGAGGATTTTTGTGCGTGGATTAGGCCCGGAGTCCTTGGGGTAAATCATGATGAAGCTTTCATTCCTGTGATAGGCGATGAAGGGCTGGAGATGCGTGCATGGAGGACCTTGATGATGTTCCGAGGCCGTCCGGATTGGCATGAAGATCCCATTGACATCAGTTACGGACAGCATATCACTTTTACGCAAGAGGTTCAGGTGCAAACTGCTCCGAGGGTGTTTAGCACAGCTTATGCAGTGTGTGTTCACGATTCTAGACAAGGGAGAGAGATCTTGTTGGGATTGTGCGCGTATCCAACTAGGCCGTGGATCACTCTAGAACCGATCCGTGTGGAAGGGCATGCAGGTGTACTTGAAGCCAGATCCCCCACAGTTCCACCACCTCCTGGATACGGTGGAGGAGATTATGATCATATCCCTGAGATCAACCAACTTCATAGCGCTCAAAAGGGCGTGTCAGGACACAACGGAGTTCTTCTGGACTCTGGAGCGAATGAGATTCTTCGCCAGCAGGAGCACCGTCCTGCCAGATCCGTGCCACTGCCACTTACTTTGGCAAATGGGGCGTCAATCGATGCTTTCCGCACCAAGGAAGGGGAGGTTGTGGTTGTAGGAGTTGAGAATGGGGATATCATTTGTGGGGTAAATAGGCTAGTGCAAATAGGCTGCAAGTTTGAGTGGGACTACATCAATGGTCCCCGACTGCACTTACCATCGGAAGTCGGAGGTGACGAGGAGCAACTGCGCGAAATCAATGGATTACCCTTGATGAGCCGTAAGACTTTCCTTAAGCTTAGGCCCTTGATGACCCAACATTGGAAACACCATCACACCGCTTGTGTTGCTGCTAGCGCGGAATCGATGTCGGAAGTGTGTAACATCTTGAGCTGGTCAGACCTGGACCATGTAATCAACGCCCAGGAGGAGACAGCTGTTCAGGCATTGGTGGCAGAGCATCCTGGAGAGATGTTTGCTAAGAATATGCTTGAAAAAACCGTGCTAACACATAGCGATGTGCTGGAGGCAATCAATCGTGCCGACCTGAAGCCCATGGTGTCAAATCGTATGAACAAAATAGAGGGTACTCAGGAGAAAGTTTCTTTGTGGGTTTTCGGAGCTTGGGTGAAGGGAGGTTTGAGGGGGATAACAACATTGACGCGACATCATCCCTACCTTACGAAGGTTCTTGTGAAGTACATGAGGGCGAACACATCAACTCCCTTTATGTCGGTTGTGATTTCACGGGATTGCGTGTTTCGACCACATAGAGATCCCAACGATTGCAATCATCAGACTACATTGATTGGCTTAACCAAGCATGCTGGAGGAGAACTTTGGATTGAAGACACGAATGGAACCGAATTGCGCACTGTGTCTCAAAACGAACCTCCGAAGCCAGGAAGCTTGTTTGCTACATCAGGAGGCAAGGTTGTGACGTTCTGGGGCAACAAGCTTCATGGAACAGAACCTTACACAGGATCCCGAGTTGTTCAGATTGCATATGTGCCGCGCAGCTGGGACAAACTGTCCAATGCCGACCTGGCGACGCTTGACGAGTTGGGTTTTCGGTTACCTAGTGGTTGTAATCCTAGGGCTAGTTCCTTGACCCCAGGTCCAGCCGGATCACCCGATGACCCTAGTCACCCTAAGCCTGAGTCCCGAGGTCCAGCCGGATCACCCGATGATGCTGAAACCTCTAAGCTTACGCCCCATGGTCCAGCCGGATCACCCGAACCACATAAGGACCCTAGACCTGATTCACTTAGTCTGTCAGGGCAGCCTGACGAAGGAGGCAATCCGGAGCAGTGCGACGCCGATTGGGACGGGGATATTTTCAGGGAGTTCGGATTGGTTGGGGATGAAATTTCGGAGAATCTAGCTGGAAGCCATGGATCCTGCGCCGCAGCCGTTTGCCATGGACTTGAAGAATACAAGGCGAAGGGTTTGAAACGGCCACATAGACGTGTTCGCATTGAGGATCTTTCGACTGGAGTCCTCTCGATTGACATCGCAGGACCTTACACAACAGCTCCAGGAGGAGAGCGGTTTGTCTTGATCGGAGCGTATCGTTCTAAAGAGAATCAAGTGTTACCATTCGTCCGCTGCTTGAAGCGACGCTTGTGGGAGAATGTTGATGCTGGGATCTCTTCTATCTTGAGTGAGCTGTATGCGATTGTGGGTCATCGAGGGCTAGTTCGGATTCATTCGGACAGGGCGAAGGAGTTCTTAGCGACGAAAGTTGTGCAACACTTGAGCGAAGCTGGGATACATCAGACGACCACGTCGGGACATGATCCGGCGGCGAATGGGCTTGCGGAGAGAATGGTCGGGCTCTTGAAAGAGAAGGTCAGAGAGTATCTCATCACGGGAGCTGTGCGGCTATGCTATTGGCCATACTTGTTCCCTGAAGCGGCTAGGTGGATGCGGGATTGCATACTTGGAACATCTTGGCAGGGAGAGCTGCCATATCCTGGTGAGGCGGTGGCTGTGAAGGTCATTGATCCTGCACCTCTGGAGGCTCGGGCTGAACCGGGAGTGTTTCTGGGAAGAGCAGACAATGCGACGCATGGAGCATTCGTACAAGTACAACGGAACAGCAAACCAACAGTTATCTTGACGAGGTTGCCGGCAGTGCTGAAGGAGACAAACAAGCAGTGGCGCACGTTTACTTCAGAGAGTGGAGACTTGATTTGGATTTCTAGCGCAGGAGAGGCAAAGCATGCAGAGGCAGTGAGAGACATTGGATTGGACTTGGGACTGATCACGGTGGAAGAAACTCAACGAGGATACAGTCCATCAGAAGGTTTTCCAGTGGCAGCCGCTTTAGCTTCAAAGGCTGGAGGTTCGGATAAGTATACCATTGTGAATGCTGCAGCTGAAGATGAGATGACGGATGCTGAGGAGATGCTTCGAATTCTTGCGGGACAACGGGCATCGGCTGAAATAGTTGACACGAGCGTTTTCTTCAAGGGATCAGAAGCAGATCGGACCAAGTGGTACGAAGCAGCTAAGAAGGAGATGAACACCATGCATGAGCAAGTTGTTTGGCATGAGCTGCGGGAATCAAAGCTGCGCGAGGACTTGGGTTTGGGACCCAAGGAACAGCTGCCGAAAATTCTTCCGATGAGATTGGTGCTGGCGAAAAAACCAGACCTTGAGGCGGAGGCCGACATCAAGAATGGAGCGACTCTGGGAGCAGCTGTTGCGGAGGCGGCGTTCAAGGCTCGTGTCAGATTGGTGGCATGCGGAAACTTTCAGCCGGATAGCGAGATTGAGGAGTCTGAGATTGCGTGTGAAAACTTGAGTCCCGAAACTTTACGATTGGTGTATGGAAGATTGGCTAATGAGGAAACCTGGGAAGGATTATCCTTGGACATATCAGCTGCCTTCTTAAACAGTTTGTTGCCGAAACATGAGAGAAATCTTCTTCGACCGCCAACAGTGCTTGTGAAACTGGGTTTGGTAGATCCAGATGTGCTGTTCTATGCCAACAAATCCATCTATGGTCTGCGACGGGGACCCCATGATTGGCAGAACGAGCGCACCGAGAAGCTTCACAAGGCTGAGGCGAAGGCAGATGAAACATGTTCGTATGGCACATTGCGACTTGAAGAGCTTGAGGAGTGCAAAGGGCTTTTTATTGTCAGGGACACCAATACTGAGAAAATCACGGGACTTCTGGCTATGTTTGTCGATGATGCTTTCATTTGCGGACCGAGAGAAGTGACCTTGAGGGTGAAGCGATTGATTGCGCAGACATGGAAATGCCAGGTACAAGGGTTTCTTTCACGAAGCTCAGATTCTGAGATTAAGGATGGCGACGAGGTCATCAAGAAAGTCGACGAGATCACATTCTTGGGAACACAGGTCACGCTTGAAAAGGATGGGGTGCATGTTTCCCAACGGAAGTGGCTGATCAGGGAACTTCATCGTCGAGGCTATGTACACCTTAAGGGGAGTGAATCTTTGCCGCAGATTGATGCTACACAGATTCCTTTGATGCCGAAGGATACGAAGGGCTTTGCAGATCACCTCAAGAAGGCTCAAGGGGAGATTGGATGCCTTCAGTGGTTGGGCTTGAAGACTCGTCCTGACATCCAGGCATGCGTTGGAATATTGGCATCGTTGCAGACTTGGAATCCTGAGTGGGTGTATAATGCTACAAAGGGCGTTTGGAGATACTTGAGAGCTACAGTGTGGTCAGAGATGATTCATCATGAAGGAGGATCCTTGGACATCTATGCGGAGTCCGATGCCAGCCTTGGGCCAGCAGGTTCTAGGTCTAGAACGGGGTTGGTTATTAGTGTAGGTCAGAACCTTGTTTTCTGGAAATCGTGTCGGCAGAATCTTACGGCGTATTCGACTTGTGAAGCTGAAACCGATGCATGCGCGACAGCTCTTTTCGAAGCCACTCGTATCGCAGGCTTAATCAAAGCCCTGACCGGACAAAGGCCGCGGCTAGTGTTAGCTGGAGACAATGCGGCAGCGATTACTTCGATCACAAGGAATGACTTTAACCCTCTTACGTGGAGAACTCGGCATTACGCTATGAGGTGTGCTTGGGTCAGGGACATGATGCACCGCGGCTACCGCGACGCAGACTTGGCAGAGATTGAATGTTTGTGGAAAGCAGGGGATGATCTAGTGGCGGATGCACTTACCAAAGTCTTGCCAAGGGCCCGCTTAGAGAGACTTCGAAGGCGTTTGGGAGTCTTGACGAGTCGGATGGGCCACTGAGTTTTTCAAAGTTCTTTAGCGCCGAAGGAATAGTCCAGCGCTACCGTTCAATCATGTGACACTGGGGTTGAAAGTTCCAGCAGGCCGTTCCTCACGAACAGCTGGAAAGGAGGAGTGTTCTAGGAAACCCCAGATGTCCATGATGCTTTTATATGCTCACTGATGCCTTGGCTAGGCTGTTGAGCTACGTGTTTGAAGTATCTAATTAATATCTCTTGCGAACCAATTCTTTTATCTACTCTTTGAACACCGCACATGCATACATGATACACGTACGTGTTCGAGTGCTGTGCGGTAGGAGTAGGATGATGGGCACTGGCCCGAAACAAGAACAGAAAGAAGACCTCGAAAAAAGAAAGCGGAAAGGCTACGGGGCAGCCATGTAAAGGTCTAGTGCAAGGGATTCTCACTTCTGTTCGCGTGCATGTTTTTGCAAACGACATATGCTTGTCTCGAAGGCGCCAAGCATGTCTCAAAGCCATTACACGACGAAACTGCGATGGCTCAAGAACGACAAAAGGCCACTGACCGTGAGAGGGGTTTTTTGGAAGTTCAGGGTTTTGTCAGAGCGTCCCTTCGGTGAACACCTTTCGTGAAGCTCTAACTCCCTCGGAAGCCAGAAGCACTGAAAGCCCGTCTGCATTAGATCACGACATTGCAGAGTTCCTTCAGTGCATCAGACAGAGAAGCACGACATTGCAGAGTTCCTTCAGTGCGCGGGCGCACTGACTGGCATTCAGGTTGTAGTGATTCTTTAGGTCGTTTGGTTTCCCTAGCGTTTTCCCGATCCCGGTTTAGGCGGTCCTTATCATACCCTAAAAGGCTCAAACGTTCAAGCTGTGAAAGCTGGTCGGCGACAACGGTCGCGATCAAAGAACTGAACTACTTAGTATTGCTATGGAGCTATCGCCTGTTCCTACGCATTATTCTGTAGTCACCGATGGAAGCCCATATCAACAACAGGCTGGGAGCCAGGGCTGGGCCGGGAAGCGTGGCATCGCAAGCAGGGAGAGAAACGTCTTCCAGATGACGTTCTAGTTTGCAGCCTCCCCTTCCTCAGAGCTTTGATGCTGAGTCGGCTTATATGGGAAAAGCCCGGCAACTTGTCGGGCATTTACTTGAAAGGCCCCCAGCAGTATTATGAGTTCTTGGTGGATCAGGACGATCTCAGCAGCTTGCGGGATGCTTCTGCAGAGGAAATCAATGCTCGGTTCGCGCAGAAGAAAAAAAGACTTGCTGGCCGCAGCTTGACAAGAGATGCGGCTACAGGTCTGGAGCTTGACCCAGAGGCTGATGATGCCGAGTTAGAAGAGCTTGTGCAAGAGCTGCCTGAAAAGCTCATGCAAGCAGAAGAGCCGCAGCCAAGCATGGCCAGCGGTGGTAGACGTGTCGCTCCTCTAGAAATCGACTTGGGAGGCGGTAGGACACAGGTAGTGCATTTTGACAATTTCACACACTCCAGCGGTCAGCTCCGAGCATTCGTTGCTTGCGAGACACACAGCGGCTGCCGCTTGTACACGTTTGTACGGCATCATGGCAGCCGCAGGCGGGCTGCTGCCTTTTTGCTTGCTTGGCAAATGCGAGCAGCTCACCACCGCAGAGCTGAAGCTCACATTGCGGACAAGCCAAGTGAAGAGCAGGTGGATGCCATGATGCTCCGGATCGCTTGATGCAACACACGGCAGTCAGAGTGAACGTTTGAGGTTTTTTTTTTAGTTTGTTGCATTGTTTGGATGCAGGACACGTGTTGGCTGACTGTGCTGCTTCCGTTTGCTGCAAGAGTACCTCGGTCACTGTGTGCATGTGTGACTGCCCGTGCATGTGTGACTGCCCGCAGCCCCTTTCGGCTCCTTTGGGCTGTGCAGGGGCCAATGCATTGGCATTTCTCCCACTACGGAAGGCCGGCAGGGAGAAGTGTAGTCGAGTCTCGAAAGCTTTGCGGTGAGAAACCTGTAAAGTTACAAAGCTTTGAAACCCAGGCAGTCCTTAAGCCCCTAGAGTAAGAAGCTTGCTAACTCACAGAGCCAGATGCGGCCACCGTGTGCTCACCTGGGTTTCGGGCTGCGTTTTCGACGCTAACCCATTTCCCAGGCTGCACTTTGGATCGGCACGCTACCTGGTCTGTGGGCTGCACGAAGCTACCCTGGAGCTACAGGATGCACAGTAGTCAGTTTAGCGTCCCCGCTATAGGTGTAGCAGCAAGCCAGGTTGCAGTTGCAGGTGTCTGTTGGAACAGATTAGCCTCTCAAAAGCAAAGCAAAACCCCCAACACCTTAAAAAAAATTGCTCGCAGGTGGGTGCCGGTGGTCTACAACCAGTGGGGCGAGGCGCAGCTCCCACACCGGCCGCCTGCGCTGTTGCCGCCGCATCCGCCGGCGGCGGCGGCCCCTTTTGCTGGCACGGGTGCAGCCCACGGTGCAGCCACAGGTGGCGGTGTTGCTGCTAACCCCTCGGGGGCTGCAGCAATGCCGGCGCCGAAAAAAAATCCTGGCCAGGTGGACCTAAGCAGCGAGGATGACGACGAGGAGTCTGAGGAGGAGGAGGCGGCTAAGAAGGACGAGGACAAGGAGCCGGACTCCCAGTCGCGGAAGGATGATATCGTGGTGGTGGACCACGACCAGGAGAAGAAGAAAGAAGAAAAGGGTGGCAAAAAGGAGGAGGCTGCTCAGAAGCGCAAGAAGAAGAAGGAGAGCAGCTCTTCCAGCGCTCCCGCAGCCGCAGGGCGAGCGAGCCTGCGGCAAGCTCCGGCCGCCGTGGGCGCGATTCGCGGAAGGAGCCGACAGGGCAGCTAGGCCGCAGCAAATCATCGCCAAGGGATCGGGCCATGGTGGCGGGTCAGAGCCAGAGCCCTCAGATCCCCCAGATGATGCTGGCCTTTTTCGATGCCACCACAAAGATGCTGGACATGCAGCAGCAGTAGTCCTAACATCGAAGATTTTTGGGCGAGAGGAAGAATCCTGGGCCTGGTGTCCTAAGATCCGTGCGATCCTGGACCCAGAGCCCTAAGATTCGGCTCTCGCAGAGGAGGCTAGGCCGCGGTAGCTAGGCCGTAGAGCCAGGCCGTAGGGTAGGAGCCCGACTGGCCTTCACCCGCCCTTAGCTCACGAAAGCCTTCAGGCCCCAAGCAAAGCTACAGCTACTACAGCTTTTAAGCTTTTAGCCGGAAACCGGAAACCTGAACCCTTAGGCACCAAGCAAAATACAGCTACTACAGCTTTTAAGCTTTTAGCCGGAAACCTGAACCCTTAGGCACCAAGCACAACTGAAGCTGAAAAGGCCAAGTCGGAAGTAGCTCCAGTGTTCCACTCACCAAGCACTGCCGAGCACAGTCGTGCCAAAAAAGATTCGTTCTCAGCAGGCTGGCGGGGCGTGTGGTCAAGTGCACAGCCAGAAAAAACTACAACCAGGAATCATCACGGTCGAGCGTTTGTTGCAAAACAACTACTGAAGCGTTTCAGTTTTGTTTTTGCCGGGCATGTTGAACTCATAAAGGGTTTTAAGGCCACAAGAGGACAGAACACAGAAAACACAGTGAATTCTCAAGGGGGCGGCCCTGGGGGTCTTCGGGGGGGGCTTTGGGGGCACTGGGAGGGCTCTGGAGGGCGTTTGCAGGGGATTTAGCACCTGTTTGGGGGTCTCGTGTGGGTGTCCGGGGTCGTGTCGGGGTCGTGTCCGGGATGTCCGGGGTCGTGTCCGGGATGTCCGGGGTCGTGTCCGGGATGTCCGGGGTTGTGTCCGGGATGTCCGGGGCGGGGCCCGGGAAAGGTGTCCGGGGCGGGGCCCGAGGGTGTCTGGGGCCGTTTTGGGTGTCCCGCCCATGTCCCGCCAATGTCCCGCCATGTCCCGCCCATGTCCCGCCATGTCCCGCCCGTGTCCCGCCATGTCCCGCCCGTGTCCCGCCATGTCCCGCCGTGTCCCGCCATGTCCCGCCCGTGTCCCGCCATGTCCCGCCCATGTCCCGCCCATGTCCCGCCCGTGTCCCGCCATGTCCCGCCCATGTCCCGCCCGTGTCCCGCCCATGTCCCGCCAATGTCCCGCCATGTCCCGCCCATGTCCCGCCATGTCCCGCCCATGTCCCGCCATGTCCCGCCCACGTCCCGCCATGTCCCGCCCTTGTCCCGCCCGAGTTCCGCCCAGCCCCGGTCCCGCCCACGTCTCATGATGTCCTCTGCGTCCTCTAAACTCTTTGCACAGCAGCCGTTTTCTCTCGAGGCTTTGTTTGTGTTAGCAGCAAAGAAAAAAAGCGCCAGGGGTATGCCTGGCAAACGCAAACGAGGTGACTCTCCAGTGCATGAGACCGATGCGACCCAGCCGCAGGCGGGCAGCAGTGTGATCACTGATGCGACCCAGCCGCAGGCGGGCAGCAGTGTGATCACTAGTGTGATCACCCGCACACAGGAGCGATCCGAGCGATCCCGATCCCCGCGAGGGGAAAGGGTTGCGACTATCATTTGGAAGTGGTGCTGGAAACGAATGGAGACAGATGATGGGACCATTTGGTGGTGGCAATGGTGGAAGGAAGGGTCAACGAATGGAGACAGATGATGGGACCACTTGGTGGTGGCAATGGTGGAAGGAAGGGTCCAGAATCTGAGTGCGGTTTTTTTTCGGCAATAAGAGCTTGCGGTGGAATGCTGGAATGCTGTCGCCGACAATAAGAGTTTGCGGTGGAATGCTGTCGCAGACAATAAGAGTTTGCGGTGGAATGCTGTCGCCGAATTGCATGACTCAGAGATTGCATGATTGCCTGTCTCAAGGCCTTGCATGGAAATGGAAACAAGTGCATTGCAAGGGTAGACTGTGCCACCCAATTGCCTGACTGAGAGACTGCATTGCATGATTGCTTGTCTTTTTCCGTGGGTGGAAATGTTTACATCAGTCCTGAGTTTGTCACTGAGAGTGAGCAAAGCCAGTTCCAAGAATAGCGTAGACAGCCGGAGCCATCATCCTGATTTCTTTTCTTTCTCAAGCCAAGCTTTTGTTTTTAGTGGGTTGCAGCAGCATGATGGAGACTGGGGCAGCGAAGCTCCTGTATGCGATGAGTCCTTGGAGCTCAAAGCTGGGGCGTGCACCTGTGGTTGCTGAGCCCTGTGTAGGCATCTCTGCTTATCGAGAGTGGATGCAGAAAGCAGGGCTTGTTTACAGGCCATGCGCAGCCTACGATTTCAACATGGACTTGGTGCCGTTTTGGCGAGCTCTGCGAAACCAGGGTTTGCAGGGGACTTCGGAAGTCAAACTGGGTTGCAAGAAGGGGACATCGAGAGGAATGTCGTGCTGTCAAAACTGTCAAGTGCGGAAGGCTTGATAAGCGGGCCCCCTTGTCAGCCTTTTGCCTCCACAGGTTTAAGGCAGGGCGCCCAGGACGAAAAAGGCCGCACAGATGTTTTTGAATCAGTTGTAAGCATGATATGTGAGGAAGGCTCGCGTGGCTGTCTTCTGTTTTTCATTCTGGAAAACAGCTCACATTTGGCTGATGCCAACCATGCTGAGTTTCTGAATGAGATGCTCTTGAGACTTGAAGTGTCACTGCCATATTTTTTGGTAGACACCGTGAAAAAGGATGCTGCGGAGTTTCTGCCAGTCAAGAGAGGTCGTTTTTTCATCAGAGGGCTAAGGAGAGACTGCCTGCCAGACCCCATGCAGGCGTTCCTCCCTGCCCCCCTGTGCTGCACGGATCTGCTCCCGGCAGTCACACTGGAAGAGATTTTGGATCTGAGCTTGGCTGCGACCGATGTGCAGAGTTTGTGTGCAGGGCACGCTGCTAACCTCACATTGTACAAGCAGACCATATCTCAGTGCATCGAAGAGCATCGTGCCCAAGGCAAGCCGCTGCCCTCGAACACGGTTGTTGTGGAGCTCGACCGAAACCCCTTGAGAACTTTCGGCGGGAAGTGGGGTTGGGGCAAGATCCCATCACTGAGGACTACGGGGCCACCTTTGTTTCTTCTGAGTTGCGAGGACTTGTCGAGGCCATGGCAGGTCATGCGACTGCACAGGTGGCTCAGCATCGCTGAGCGGTGCAGCGCTCTGGGGCAGCGTGCAAGCCACGCGGCCTTGTTCTCGAGAGACACCCATGCCCTGCATGCGATCGGGAACGCTCTCTCGCCAGTGCAGCTGGCCGCTGTTGCCTCGCCGCTCGTGGAGGCAGCGGTCAACTCTGGCGTGCTCACTGCAGGCAACCGTTGCAAAGCCTGCGCAGTGGAGCTTCTGCCGCACACGAAGCCACCGGGTACATCAGCAGCTTGTATCCTTGAAAAGACCCCGAGGCCAAGCGCCACAAAAGGTTCCAAACCAAAGGCTGCAGTTGAAGAGGCAACACAAAAGACTCGAAAACCGAGGGCCAAAAGCAGTGCAAAGCCGAAGGCTTCAACTGAAGAGGCAAGCCCAAAGACCCGAACCCCGAAGGCCAAAACAGCTACAAAGCCAAAGGTTTCAACTGAAGAGGTAACCCCAAAGACTCGCAACCCCAAGGCCAACAGGGTTCGAAAGCCAAGGGCTCCAACTGAAGAGGAAGCTCCAAAGACTCTGCCTCGTGACACCAGCGCAAAGCCAGAGGCTTCAGCTGAAGAGGAAGCCCCAAAGACTCTGCCTCGTGACCCCAGCACAAAGCCAGAGGCTTCAGCTGAAGAGGAAGCCCCAAAGACTCTGCCTCGTGACACCAGCACAAAGCCGGAGGCTTCAGCTGAAGAGGAAGCCCCAAAGACTCTGCCTCGTGACACCAGCACAGCTGGTTTAGATGGCACCCAGGACTTACCACGTCACCAGCCAGAAGGCAGCACCCAGGACTTACCACGTCACCAGCCAGAAGGCAGCACCCAGGACTTACCCCGTCACCAGTCCGATGACTTGGAGCTAGAGCTTGAGCGACTGGTTGACGAGCTTTTTTCGGATGATGATCCGGGCATGGACGTTGATGATGCTGCGCCACAGAGTCCACTCGTCCTGAGTGAGAAAGCAACACACCTCTTCGAGTGTTTGGCTAAAGCCAAAGCTTCATCCAAAAACTGGCTCTCGCCAGCAAGCAAGAGCTCCAAGAACGAATCTGAGCCAGCACAAAGCTCCGGAAGCAAGGTTGGCGACAGACGGAGGCGTTCTACTAGCTCAGGGCGAGACATGCCAGAGAATGCTCAGCGCAAGCTGCGTTTCCCACCTCACTTGAACCTGCCAAAAGAAGCGATCCACCTCTCGGATTCCGACTAGCGCTTCTAAGCGGTGTCGGTTGCCATGGTGGCGGTCTGCCTGTTCGTAGATAGGACCTGCTAGGATGGTAGGTGGATGAGCAGATGTGTGTGTGTGTGTGTCCACACAGCAAGCTTGAGAATAGTGCAAAACAGTCTTCCGATAACCCTTCTGTGTTCGCTGAGTAAGCTTGCCGGGTAGTTCCCTGATGACAGCCATTGAACTCAGGGTTCTTGTTTTTGTGTCTTGCAGCGATTTGTTTGGCTCCACAAGCCCCTCAGCTCCCACACTCGTGCTCCCCTGCCCCGCAGCAAGCATGACAGATGCCCCGGACCAGGAGATGCCTCAGAGCATCATGTGCATCAGGTGTGAGGAAGAGACAAGCATCTTGACGAGCTACCCAACTGGAAGGAACTGCTTGAGGCGGATCTGCTCCTGCTGTTCGTCCACAGACCGGTGCCTCTCTCGGATGGCTAAAGCACCGAAGAAGGGCTCTGCCGAAGAAGCCAAAGAAAGCGAGGAGGCCAAGAAAGCTCGAAAAAGCGCTGAGGCCCTGAGGGGAAGCGTGGCCAAGATGGGTTCCTCGGAGCGTGCCCAGTGGTACCGCCAAGAGAAACGGAAGCGGGCAACCGAGTCAAAGAAAAGCCGCAGGACCTTCGCAACGGCAGTGGGGGCCTTGGAAGAGACTCGCCAGACTGGGAACGAAGATTGCAGCGGCTCACGATACATGACCCCCCGCGACTGGTGCGCACGGGAAATGATCCTGAAGCAGTACAGTACCTTGGAGGATGCTATGGTAGCCTACGAGCAGCGCTGCACAGATCCGGACGTTGTGACCAAGGAGATCAACGGGGAACTCTGCCTCCGGGTCAACAACGGAGGTCTGGAAAATGTCGTGGACCGCCATACCGTTGCAGCATCCGTGCGGCAGCGGACTGACCTTGGCGATGGCGAGCAGCTTGATGGTTTCGAAGAGGAAATCGGACCTCGCATGAAACGTGCTTCTGACAAGCTCCAAACAGAGCGGCTTCTGTCAGAGCAGCAGGGCAAGCAGGCCTACGTTCCGGCCGTCGCGGTGCGACGAGATTTGGAGCAAGAGAAGGAAGTTGCTGAGAACAGAGCTGCTGAATTTCAGCAGCAAGCCTTGGCACTCAAGGAGAAAGCTGATCAAAAGAGGAAAGAGTTGAAGGAGAAGCAAGCAACCCAGCTTCCCTCCTTGGCAGTGGCAAAGCTCAGCCTCACCAACGCTATCCACAAGGCAAATGCTTCGATGTCCGAGCTGTTGAAGCGTCAGAAGGCCACAGCAGACACCTTGTGCAAGGACTTGACGAATGCTTTGTGCATGTCAGACGTCCCCGTGAAGAGAGAAGCCGAGGAAAAGACGAAAGTGCTGAATGGCAAGATCAAGGACCTGGAGACTGCCATGGAGGAGTCCATCGCAGAATGGAACACCAAGGCTGGTGACGAAAGCCTTGACATCGAAGCCATGGTGTCAATGGAGAAGGATCTGGCAGCCTACATGAAGGAGTGGCACCTTGGCAAGCACTGCCAGGCAGTGTTGGACACGAAGCAGCAGATTAAAAACTTCCGCGAATTCACCTCAGACTGCAAGAAGGAGGTGAAGAAGCGGGACAAGCTGGCCGCGAAGGCGACAGTGAGGGGTTCGAACAAGAAGGCCAAGCTTGATCATCCGAACAGCCAGGCAGCTGCCGAGACCCCCGCCTTGGTGGTCAATCTGTTGAAGCACCTCAAGGAGAACCCGCTTCCCGATGAAATCATCAACTGCGCAACGGAGCCAGAGGATGAGATGACAGTGCCCCTTCTGCTCCCACCAACGCCGATGGAAGGCTTTACCCGGGATGTGACCCGGCACGAGTATTACAGCGAGCAAAAGAAGTGGGTGGAGCAGATGCTGCTGAGGAGCAGCCAGAAGTATTCGTGTGCGGTGGTCACCAGAGACAATGTGGCCAGGCCCTTCTTGCAGCAGCTGGACACACACCAGCCATCCCGCTCAACTGCCGTGAGGAACTCTTCTGCACGCATCCGCTCCAGGTGCTGCAGCATCTCGGCCGTCGTGTTGCCGGCTAGCTTCACGGGGAACCCCAAGTAGATCTCCTTGCCTTCGCAGCAGATGCGCAATTCGGGCAAGCCCCAGTCAGTGGACATCGAGAGGCGGCCGGAGTCCCCGGCCATCTGGTAAAAGTACAACTGCCAGATCTCTTGCAGCTCCTTGCTCGAGGGTCGTGCCACGGAACGCAGTGGCGCCGGCAGGATCTGGTCTGACAAAAGCCTCCAGACGGCTCTCACTCACCTGGAGAGGCAGGTCCAACAGGACCCGACACTGGAGTCCAAAAGAACCGGCCAGCTGCTGAAGTGGATCCGCGAGAGGTGAACTGTGCGGCATCCTTAGCGTCCAGGCTGCAGCTTCTGCTGCTAACCTGTGACCTTATGGATCATTCACCTTGGCTTCGTGGCTGCCACTGTTGGCTACCCACTTGCCTGCTCCCCGCAACCCCATCTCATCGGGGTGCGGTTTTTAACAGTTGTTTTCGGCAGGGGTGCTGCTTCGCAGCTATCCCTTCGGCAGGGGTGCTATCCTGTGGGCTGCTGCTTTTGCAGCTAACCCATCGGCAAGGGTGCTGCTTCGCAGCTATCCCTTTGGCAGGGGTGCTGCTTGGCAGCTACACTGTGGGCTGCTGCTTTTGCAGCTAACCCATTCTTGCCTTTTTCCGAATCCTGGGAAGATACAACTGACACCAAGACGTGCGGGAGAATAGTGGGATCAGCGTCTGAGAGCAGAGCCTTAGGACTAGGACAAGTACAGACCTCAGCAGTATCTGAAGCTGTAGGCTCTGGAGAAGCGGTTTGGGTACACACTCGTGCTTACTGTTGAGGTCGGGTTTCTCAGGGTGTTACTGTGCACAGTGTCACCGGGTTCCCTGTCAGCCAAGCTTCACTTTTGAAGCTTGCAAAGGGATGTATCGATTCACCTGTCAACAATCTGCTCTCAGACAACCCACAAACAAAAAAGTTGTGGGCCAAAGCCGTAGGGCCGTAGGGAGTCCTGGGTGTCCGGGGTTATGTCAGGAGTTTCGGGGGGGGGACGGGGTTGTGTTCGGGATGTTCCGGAGGGGGTGTCCGGGATGTCCGGAGTGGTGTCCGGGGTGGTGTCCGGGATGTCCGGGGCATGTCCGGGGCATGTCCGGGGCATGTCCGGGATGTCCGGGGCATGTCCGGGGTTGTGTGTCCTGAGGTCTGTGTCCCGAGGTGCCACCCAAGGTTTATGCATTAATATCATCTAGGATGGGACAGGGGAGAGCATTTGCTGTACTGCTGCATTTCATGAACCGCAGAAGTTAAGCTCTGTCAGTTTTGGTGTTGAGCGGTGTGCCTTTCAGGATGTCCAGCCAACGTTTGTTCGATAGCCAAGTGATGCTGGACAACGACTCTGTGCTGTTCGACAGCCAGGTTGATCCAGGGACTTGGGCAGCGGGGCGCACGTTGGCTTCACCGGTTGTGCCTGCTGCTAGTTCTACTGCAGTGCACCAGACTGGCCTGAAGCGCAAGAATGCATGCCTGGAATGGGAAGGCGATTTTCCAGACACCCAGGTAGAGCTGTATCCGCCGCCTACTATCGTGAATATCAACGAGGACCCAAGCCCAAAACCGAAACCCCGCAATGAGGTGGCTGAGAAGTCCTCAGAAAAGTCCTTGCAAGAACAGCTAGAAGCCTCCCAGTCGAAGGTGAGTGAGCTGCAGGAACTGAACAGAACTCTGCACTGCAAAGCCGCGGAGTTAGCACAGCAGCTGGTGCAAGTGATGGAGGAAAAAAACAATCTTCTGGCTGAGAAGCATGCGAAGATGATCGCTGACTTGAGGGTGATGCGTTCTGCCCGCGAAGAGCTTGACGAGCTTTTGGATCTTAATTTTGATGACGACGACGATCAATGCTGAGAAGCAGTTCCTGAGGCTTGGCCTTGAAGTTTCTGTTGCCGTCCTGGCTGCTGGGGAGCTTTTTCAGCCAATGCAGTTTTTGGCCACGGGCCGCAGACTTTTCATTCAGGGCAGCAGGCTCAGGGTGCTACCGCGAAGGCTTCGAGATGCGCCCAGTGCCAGCCGCCTTGAAGAAAGAGGCTCATGGGTAGTATGTATACGGCTAGAAAGGCAGGGGAATGCAGGGGACTACAGAAACCAGGTGCTCCGAGCGTGAGTGTCGGAACAGTGGAAAAAGAGGACCTGAGCTTGTGTAGTTTCTGAACGGTAATAGGGATGTGTTATGGGCCTTGTTAGGGAGGGTTTTGGACTGGCGAGGGCTTGTGCGTGCTACCAGAAAAGGACCGATTTTGTTTCAAGGGGACGTGTTTTTTTTTGGTTGGGAAAACGCAGCTTTTGAGTGAACGGTTTAAACCCTATTAGAACGAATGCAATTTTTCTAAAACGGTTCATAACCTTTTTTTATTTCGACCCCGTTTGCAGCAAGGGTTAACGCCCCCCGGGCCTAGATGAATCACTTATAAAGCAGGCTGCGAACTCATGGAGTGCAAAGAGCAAAGAAGTGCGCATCCGCATTGCTGCAATGATCCGAGAAACTGGATTAGTGCTTGCAAACTGGGCGTGCGCCGCGTTGAGGGCGCGCGGAGGGCTCGCGTGTTGTTGGGGAGTGCGCTGTCGCGCTCAGGAGCTGCCAGGGAGCGCCTGCCATGGATCGAAAGCTCGGCTGTTGGAACTCATGAGCTGCTGGAAGGAAGCTTGTGGCTGCTGGAAGGAAACTTGTGAGCTGCTGGCGAGCTGCTGGAAGGTGGCATGAACCCTTCATAACATCCTTTGCCTGGGTTGCTCTTTAATCGACACTCTCGAACGAATACTTTTTTGGTTTTCTCGATGGGCAGCCACGCCAAGGCTTTGTTTTTGCAGGAGAAGGCTGCTGATCCTGTCCCGTGAGCTGCTGGAAGGAAGCTCGTGAGCTGCTAGAAGGAAGCTCGTGAGCTGCTGGCTGCTGGAAGAAAGCTTGTGAGCTGCTGGAAGAAAGCTCGTAAGCTGCTGGAAGGAAGCTTGTGAGCTGCTGGAAGGAAGGTCGTAAGCTGCTGGCGAGCTGCTGGAAGGAAGCTCGTCAGCTGCTGGCGAGCTGCTGGAAGGAAGCTCGTGAGCTGCTCACAAGTACCGCGCCCCCTAAAGCCCCTTTAAATCCCGTTTTGCAAGCACTTCAGAGCCCCTAAGATCGTTAGAGCTGCGGGACGTCGGCCCGCGAATCGACAGTGCTCGAAAGTACCGAATTCAGACCCATGTCTCGAACTTAGGCCTGTAGCTGACACAGAGTGGAAAGCTGGAACACCCTCCCTAGAGAGAGCCAGCACATATCTCACATGCACGCTCCGACTCTGTGAGTGTCATGGTGCCATCAAGATGACGCATTTATTGCTGAACAGCTCGGCCATCTGACGAAGTCCGCACACTGCAGCAGTCTCGTTTGCCAATTTACCTCTGTTGTTTTCTTTTGTTCCTTTGTTTGCAGTTTCCTGGGACGGTGCTGCAGCCGCAGCCAACGACACCAACCTGAAAAAAAAGAAATCATCTTTGTCCATTGCTGTGTTGCAAGCCCGGTTTGAGTTTTTTGTCTTTTTTTGTGCAATGTTTGTTAAAGAAATCACACCATCGGATGCTCCATGCCACCTTAAAGGCAACTCCGTGATTCATCTGTGTGCATAGCATTTGTTTTCTTGAAAATGTCAAAATTGAGTATCCGCTACATGGTTCGGTGATGGTGACGCGGAGTGATGTCTGTGAAAGTGATGTGATCAACGAATTCCGCGATGGCACACCCAACCCATGATTTTCTACCACTCATGGAAATGAATCGACGGCCCTGTTAGTTGCGGTCTTTGATGACATTCGTCACCATGGCACTCGAATGAAGTGTCTTGGTTTAACTCGCAAAGCGAAGAAGCTGCGAAATCCGAACTATCTTGAATTGAAGCCTAGTGAGTTTGTAACTTGAGCAAATTTCCCACATGGAATACATTGATTTAGAATGTATGTGAGCGTTCGAAATGTTTTCCAACTTCATATAAAAGTTTCGCATTTGCCAAACAACCAGCCTCTTGATTTTGGGCTGTACAAACCAGACCAGCGCTTCGGATAGGTGGGTCCAGACCGGACCTTGAACCTCGCGTTTGCAAACAAAACGAAGCAGCCAAATTCTCAGCCCGTTCAGCAGATAAGATCTACGTTATGCAGTTGAGCTTCTCCATGCAATGTGGAAACCACGGCGTTCACAACTCTAATAGACGTGATATCAGAAACAGACCAGCAGCGTGCTTTGCGCGTTTGCCATATGTGATTCGAACTTGCTTCAGAGTGGTAAGTTGGAAAACTCGTTTTGCCATGTGTTTCGTCGGCAGTTTGACTTGTAGCGTGCATAGGAAAGCAGCAGCACGCAACAAAAACGGTTTTTTGGTGCTAACGAGGGTTCAAATTCATGATCGATCTTTGGGTTGTTGAAGTTTTTTAAGCCTTAACATCCGAACCGAAGAGCATAAACCACTAATTCGGCGGGCCTTTTCCAGGTCCCTGCGTCCCCGCATTTTCTGAGTTTTGGCAGTTGTACCCAGATTTTCGATCTTTAACACCGTCATACCCTGATTTTTTTTGATGTGGCAAGCGCAGCGCACCCCAAGGGCCGTGCAGGTGCTATAAGGTGGAGCGAGTGCATAGATAGAAGACCCAACAATCGTCTGATGTCATAGCAAGGTTCTTCCAAGTTTGTCCGGTCATTAATTATTACGGTTCCGTTTCGGCTCAGTTGCAGGCCCAGCTCGTTTGTCAATTCAAGACCAACGGTTTGATTCGGTTTGGACTGTTGGGATTCTCCACAAAAAGTTTTGGTTCGATTTAAGTCTTGAATTCTAGTCAAAGACGAATTTGTTGCAGGCACATCGTTCACAAACCATGGCTCTCTTCCGTGTGGGCTTTGCCCACAGGGCCATGATTCGATCCAAGCTTTCATCGATGCGTGGCAGAATCTCCCAAATCGCTACCTCACACGAGGCCGAAAGGCCAACGCCACTACAGATGCGACGGCTTTTCGTCATCTCAGCAGTTCCATTTGTGGCATTTGGAATCGTGGATCAAAGCGTTCTACTCTACGCGGGCGATGCAATTGACAACACTTTG
Organism: Symbiodinium sp. CCMP2592; assembly: GCA_905221615.1. Classification (NCBI taxonomy): domain Eukaryota; class Dinophyceae; order Suessiales; family Symbiodiniaceae; genus Symbiodinium; species Symbiodinium sp. CCMP2592. The sequence continues at coordinate 629,745 of CAJNDT010004124.1, forward strand.
GGAGTTGCGCTGGGCCTTCCCACACTCGCCGCTGCAGCTATGGGCCAGGTCATGAGCGATACCTGTGGGGTTGCCTTTGGTGGGACCATCGAAGCAGCAGCATTGAAGCTTGGCTTGCCGTTACCGGGTCTCACAGAAGCGCAACAGCGTTTGGGAAGCGTCAAGCGGGTTTCCACGCTTGGTGGTGTTTGCGGGGTAATTTTGGGCTGTTTCATAGGCATGGGAAACTTGTTGCTGATCGACCTCAAGGCGGCAGAACGCGCAAAGAAAGAGAAGGAACTTGCCAAGATCATGAAGACCGTCATGGAAGATGGTCGTGCAGTGTTGCACTGTGACAGAGCAACGCTCTGGGCTGTCGAAACAGAGGTCGGTGAGCTGTGGAGTACGTTTGCAGATGGCATCCAGGGCACAATGCGCATCCCGAAGTCGGAGTCAAGTTTGGCTGGATGGGTCGCTTGTAACAAAGAATTGGTAAACATTCCGGATGTGACGCAAGATCCCAGGTGGACCAAACCGTCGAAAATGAACTACGCGACAAAATCAATGTTGTGTGCACCAGTGGTTTTGGACGGTAAAGTAATTGCTGTCATTCAGCTTCTCAACAAGCTGGACGAGAAAGGGGATGTCGTTCCATTTGATCAATCAGATGCCAGGGCCGTCAAGATGATGGCCGGTCACACTGCTATGTTCATGGCGCAGCTGTTGTAGCACTTATTGCTCATCATGTTTCGAGATGCGCCAGCTTGTAGATTATTTGCGTTTCCGGTTGGGAACCGTAACATCGCTTAACAGGCTTTTCCAGCCACAGAAATGTGGTGGCCTGAGCCAACGAGGATCAATTCGAACCTGCCGAGGAAGAGCGCCTGCAGTGGTTTAGAATCGTGAAGCTGTCGTCCAGGCCTGCAGGTAGTGATGGCATCGCAGAGTCACGCCGTTGATGCTGATGATCGTTGAGATGCATCGGGCCCATCAGCTCGGTTTTCTGTCAGCTGCGCATGGTTGCTTCTGCTTGTGCACTTAACCTGGGACATGCTGTATCTACATGGAGTCGGGATGAATGCAGCAGCTACTTCCTGTGTCGAGCTGCCAGTGTTCTATTCATTGGCCTCCTGCAAGTTGCCGCTTCTCCGTGTTGGTCGTTACTCTGTAGAAATGCAACTGTGCCACGATGCTTTGTCATCGAGCCGCAGCATACCGTCTGACCTATGCCTGATGCTAAGCTCCACAATGCTCTGCTTCCTGTGTTTAGGATATAATGTGGCGCAGCGCGAAAGTTAGCAATGAGGTGTTGTGATCCGAAACCTGCGTTTGGAGAGTGGGCTTCAGTCTTTCCAACATGAGGTCGTGTGCGCTTCTGGTCCTGCGACGAGGCCTGACGCGCCATGTTGAAAAGATAAAGATTTGGACAACGTCCCGCTCAAAATGAACCTGTTCCAGGCAAGTGCGGTGGCGACAGTGGCTGTTCCCGCAAGCTACAAAGGCAATGTCGGGATGCCGGATGCCGAGTGTCGCTCGTCTCCCATGACCATGACGAGGGCTGGCGGCCTGAACGGTTTGAACATGAAGGCCAAGCACTCCAGTTCGCAAGACAGTCCCGGCCCTAGCTCCTTACACCTTTGTCATTTCCGGTAGGTCATGTGACCATTAGGTCAAAGCGCATTCCCATCTGGAAGCTGGGATGGGCCATGGCCTATCAGCGCGTTTCTTGTGACAGACAAGTCAACGAAGAGCAGGTGCATGCATGTTTGACCGCATAATGTCTCGGCTTCCAGGGTGATCTAGTTTGTGTGTCACCCCTTCAGTCTGAAATGAAGCCATTTACGTGCTAGCTGCTAGCCGGCCGAAGAAGGCTGTGACTGATTTTGCCATTTTGACAGCTTTCGCCCTCGATGGTTCGGTTTACGTTCTCCAGGAATGGCAGCCCGGACCGACCCGTTCCTCACGGATGTCGAGGCCACATCCATTGTTTTGAGCATGCGCTGCCCACGTTGACCCCGTCTGATGTTTTCTGCAACAGCGAAACTTGTAGCACTTGATGTGACCTTACCTTTCTGGTTGTTGCAATGACTATGATCTCGAGCCTTATCGAAAAATCGAAAGGTCCTACTGTGTGTACCCATGCAGCTTTGGTGCCTCCACCAGCCGTTCCAACCAGGTTCCGGATTACAAGGCCACGGCATCGCAAGTCGAAGCAGCCCGTCGCGAGCACATGGCAGATGGCTTAGCATTTGCAGAGAGGTGCAACGGGAGGGAGCAGAAATCAAGACATGGCACTGCTCCTCAGGTGAGCCAAGAGGTTGCCGTGCTTATCTTTGTGCCATGGTCATGCTATGCCTGAACCTTGGTATGAAATGCTTCAGTGCCAGTGCTGTTTGGATGTAGCTGGCAGCCTGCTAAATGATACACAGAGGTTTTCATGGTGCTCGCCTTCGCCTTGCCCCCGTCAGGCCGTTGTCTTAGGGCTGAATCATTGGCACTGAACGTTGACATGTTCACGCTACTGCAAGATCGTCCACCGTCGCCGGATTCGAAGATGATAAGACGAAGAAAATCACGAGATGTAGACTAGAAGGCACGACAGGCCGAGGGGGACCCAGTCTTGGGTCGTCGGCACCCGGAGCGGCACGCCAATTGGGAGCAAGTGCAGTGACCGCAAGCGAAGCGAAGTAATGTCCAGACTGGACCCCAAAACTTCAACTGGCTATCAGCCCACAATTTCAGTCAGCAGAGCCAGAACAGCTCCAAGATTGGCAACAAGAAAAGCTCAAGCAGAAAGCCAAACCACGACTTCCCTCAGTCCTGCAAGTATACAGAAAAGGAAAGGCAGCCCGGCATTCAGGGCTGCGTTGTGCTGCATATGGTCAATCAGGCAAACCTGTCCAGGGTCAGACGCATCTCGAACTCTTTCAAGCACGCGTGCGTAAATCTTGGAAGAGCATGCTCGGTCTGATGTTGACGGGGTAGTGGTTGACGATGTTGACAGACATCCTGAAAGCAGAGGCATTTCTAAGTCTGCTGCTGTCACCCATAGAAATAGTGCAGCCAACTGATTATCAACAATGCATTGGCAGGATTCCTGTGGAGCCTGTTGGCTGGGGTATCCTGGCTTGCCAGCCTGCTGGTGGCACGTGCGGTGCTTGGAATGCCAGTGCGTTCCGTGCAGGGATGCCAGACGTGTCAGGATACTGCAGAAAACACCGTAAGCTGCGACCGAGTTAGAAAAGCATGTTTGACACTGTTGCGCGTAACGCATGGTAGCATCTCAGGCCAAGCCTACGAGAGACATCTCCGAGGAGCCAGCCCAGTTTACAAGCTGCTGGCCCTGATGGTGCCTTTGGAAACCCCATTACAGCAGATTCGGGCGTACTCTTCCATACAAGGTAGCAACCTGTGTGTTGATCCCAGGTGCTGTTGAGCTGCGTGGCAGGGCCACTGGTTGGAGCTCACATCGAACAGAGGAAGATGGCCAGCTATTGGATGCACAAAACAGGCGCAACTTACCGCGATGTGGCCAGGAGCTTAGACGGTTTTAGATGTCTTCGGCTCTGGCAGCAGCCTTGTGCAAGTCCAGGTTCCGACCAAGCCGTCCGATGCGTACCAGGATGCAAGCATTCTGGACTTCTCGGCCTCGAGATCGCAGCAAGTGCGTGCGCATGTTTACACCCTCTTGTAATGGCAGCAAGATGCCGGCTCGATGCCCTCCGACCAAGGCCAGCGCACGCTTGGACCTTCAGAGAACTCTCGGGATCCGCTCTCCGGGCTCCGGCATGACTTATTGCGTCGCGCCAGTGATTGCCGCTTGTCACACGTAATGGCTGGATGTGTCAACTGGTGTCGATGTTCAGTTTTGATTGTCTCTCTTCTTCGTCAGGATACCTCATCATCAACAAAACAGGTGAACTATTTCGCAGCCGACGTGAATTGCTGTGAGCCACGTCGCAGTTTCCTTTGCGGTGATACCGCGAAGGCGGATGCCAGGACCATGCGAATGTCCATGCCTTCACGATTTGTCTCAAGCTTGACATCGGGCGAGGACTGGGGTGGTTCTGCCCGCGAAGTCTTCTCAGCATGCTGCAGACAGGCGGTGTCGGGAGGGGGAGGGCGGAACGGCGAGTCTTCTCGTGCGATGGCTGGTGTGGAAGGTGGCAGCACTTCTTCAAGGCCGCTCAGCAGGCTGCGGAGGCGGGTCCCTTGCTTCTGCTAGTCCTCAGCAGGAATGTAGGACAGATTCGCAGCAAGATAGGGTGAGGTCTATGGCTGGGATCTGCCTGATCGACCTATATTCGTGCGTTGGTTTGAAGATGCCGAGGGTGCGGGGATCTCAGGCTGAAGTGAGGAGAAGTTGGTGAAACAGATTTTGGAAGTCTTAAAGCCCAGCTAAGGTTCAGTCAGAGCTTCTACACCAGGGTTTGGTGGAGGCCAGACCTGCAGCTAGTGTCCAAAAGAAGCTCCTCGTAAGCCCATGAGCCCTGGGCAGACCTTCGTCCAGTGCTTTGCGGGACTGTGCGCCGCGGTGATTGTGGCCATGCTGCTCGTCACCAGAACTCTTCATCTCGCCTTTGGCGCTGCACATTCCATGGTAGCCTACTGGTGCACGTTCTGCCTCGTCAAGGTGGCTGCACTGGTCCTTGTCCTACTATGTGCAGGACAAGAGAGCTGATCGCAGCAAGATGAAACGTTGAGACTGTCCAGTGGCAATTGCTGCATGTGACGGTTAATATACTCGCAGCTGGAGCAAGCGCGAGTTTTCCGCATTGTGTGGCCGGGCCTGATCCGACGCCGTCGTGGCGGAAAATTGTTTCGCAAGGTTGGTGTTGGTGGATGCACTGACATCGGCTCTCTCTTGCCTTGGAGCTTTTGAGGCCACATCCATCTCAAGGAGCTACTTGGAGAAGGCGAGAGACAGAAGGGACGATCGAAAGGGACGATCGAAAGGCGGGAAGAGCTGAGGTGGAGCAGGGTGAAGCCAGGCTCCTGCCCGAGTGCCGTGAGGAGTCACCGAGTGTTTGCAGGTGAGTCAAAATCAGAAGATGCTGCCAGCGTTTCTCCTAATTGAAGGAGCTGGAGCGTGTGCTTGGGGTGCCGCTGAAGCGGCGGCGCAAATCACGATTAGCCACTTGGATGTCAGAGCTTCGGGGCAAAGGGGCCTGTGACAGCTCAGGTTCTGTCGCGGACTATTAAATATCCACAAAGCAGTCCGCGAGAGTTTCAACCGTCACGTGCGCAAGTGCCCATAGTCGTAACTGAGGACAGAACGCCTTGACAACCGCGTGGAGCCACGCCAAGAAGCGTCGTCTCGTCGACAAAGAAGCCACGTGTGCAACAGCACTTAGGCTTGCTCTGCATGCCGGGTGGCACGTGTACGAAGGCATCGTATTTCCTTGCACCCCGATCCTGTCTCCCGCTGCTTTGCTGTTTCAAGCTGCGGGGCGCAGTGGTTCCCATCGCAGCTGCGTGGTCCTCGAGGGCTCAGGCCGAATTGTGCATCAAGCGGTGTGAGACGTGATCACGTCTGAGGCTCTATGTGCGCCTGAGAAGCGGAAGCCCCAAAGCTTCTCGCGCAACCTTCGCTTAAAGTAGCAGCTAGGAAAGCCGGTGTGGTGTCAGGCTGGTGAGCATCCTCAAATCAACTCGGAAGGAACCTCATCAGCTACACTACCCGGCAGGGAGTAGTTCGCACCGTTGTCAGATCCCTTGGCGGTGCTGATCGGCTCTGTAAAGTCCACGACTACATTCTTGTCGGGGGATCTGACGACTCTGCTCTGACAGACTGAATAAGAGCAGAAGATGTACCGCCGCCGTGTTTTGGGAGCTACACTCAGCGAGGTGGGCTTGTGTGCACCAACGAATGTTTACAAGCAGAGCAGCAGAGTTGATTTTGAGAGCAGGCGGGGTGCCAAGAGCCCCACAGCTCGCACAGCTCGCAATCTCGCGATGGATATGAGGAGTCGGAGAAGAAGGCCTGCCCCCGACGGCTTCCGTGTGCATGCGCATGCATGCGCGTGGTTCGAAGTAAGGCCTTTTATGATGGTTGCCCGACCAATGCGCAGGGCGCCGGAGGAGGCTTTCAGGGATTTTTGGCTGATTTTGCTGCATATCTGGTGCTGGGACGATTCGTGTAGGATCCCCGAGCAGCACTTGGAGCCGATGCTCGAGGGCGTCCTGGAGCTTCGGGCCACTCGGCTTCCCTTCGAAACTGCCCGCTTCCTGTCGCATCCCGTTCCCGCTTTCTCTCTGAGGTGCGGCACGGACCGCTGCACTCAGCCAGGCAGCCACATGCAGAGCAGAGCTTGAAAGTTCTTGGCATGACATGGGCCTCCCATGCAGGAGCGGCAAAGACACAGCGAAAGCAAGCGCGAAGGATACCCTGCAGCTTAAGGGAATCAGCTAGCGTAAGGGGCTGACCTGACCACACAGTGAGCTGCTCGCAAAACAAGCAATGTAGGCGCATCGGAGGGTCTGCTTCAGGATCTTGAGGTCGAAGTCACGCTATGCAGGATGCTACATCGCTTGCACCGCTGCATGGCCCGATCTGGTCCCAAGCTGAGAGAATACCCATCTGATGCATGTGGGTGCTGATCTTGTCCCGTGCAAAATCACATGGGCTCAAAATCTCTACTTGTCTAAGGTGTGGTGGCATTCTCCTTTTCGGCATCGGCTCTTCAGAGAAGGATGGATTCTTTCGCAAAGTTGGACGAGGCACAGAAACCACGTGAGCTGTTGCCTGCAGAGAATCCTGACATGGCTGCAGGTTTCCAAGTTCAAGAGTCGTCGTGCTGCAGAACGATCGTTGGGAGCAGGCAGCAGGGACAAAAGCACACTTCCCGCAGTCTACTGCTGTATGCAGTGCTCACCAGTTGCCTCAAGACAGAGGCTTGGGGCTTCAGTTGTCGGTGTATGGTGCTGTCGCAACATCTGTGTCAGGCAGCTCTCTGTCTTCAGCATGCAGGCACGTTGAAATGTTCCGTGCGGTCAGTTGATCACGGTCGCATCGCAGTATGGCGCTCGTAGACAACTGTTGACTGGTGGGAAACTTGCAGGTACGTGTCCTGCTGCATTCGCTCTCTGCTCAGAACTCGAATGAGCGGAGGGCGGAGGGAGGGGCCACTAATGCTAAAGGCTCAAGATGAGATGCTCTCGGGCATTCTGTCTGGCCAGGGAAAGTTTGGGCGCATGGCCTGGGGTTTCTAGTTCTGGAAGCCTGCGGCAACATTCAATAAATTCAATACCTGCCAGAATTGGAGGCCAAGGAATTTTTGAATCATGCGGTGCAAGTCGCATCTGTCAAGAGGCTCGCACCTGGTGCACCTGGCAGCTCTCCTGTCAGTCCTCATGCAGACGGTCCAGGAGGCTTCTTGCAACGGTGGGTCTTGCTGTGTATCGCGCGATTGCCCGTAGGAACAAGTTTCAGCGGGTGACCGAGCAGCAGCAGCTTTTTGGCTCGACCGCATTTTCGACTTTTGGTCTTTCCCCTCTCGCCCTCCTCACATGGCCGACAACTGGGCTGATTTCGGCCTCACCTTTGGTGGTGAGCCTTCTTCATCGCCGTCGCCTTCGGCTTGCTGCGGCTAGTGGCAGTTGGGAAGTACCACCCGCCCCTACGTCTGGGGACGACCCCTTCAATCGCCTTGTCGGAGGGGGTGACTGGGGAGGATTCGCCTCGGAAAAGTTGTTTGAGCAGGCGCTTGCGGAGGATCCGGATGCGGGCAGGGGCGGTGCTTCTTTGTCCTGACCCTAAGCATCCGAAGACCTCAAATGTGACCATGTTTGCTAAGACCTCAGAATCCAAGGCCTTTAGTGTAAGTGCTGGAAATACAAGGACTTGGACAATCATGTAAGTTGAATGAAATGCATGTCAATATATATGATGTATAAAATGTATTCAATCCAGGAAATGCATGTCATTCCCTGTATTTCTCAATATTCATATGTTGATATACAGGTCAAACAATCAGTATATATGGTCCAAAAAATGTGTTAATAGGTTTGTTTGTTCTTTCCGAAATGCTTTAAAAAATATTCATATCCGATGCAGATTCGCTGAAAAGATCAGAAAGATCAGTAAATAAGTATGTAAAATGAATCAGTCGTAGAATACGTTTGCAAGTTCTTTCCCAAATGCTTTGAAGATTATTCATATCCGATGCAGATTCGCTGAAAGGATCAGAAAAATCAATCAATAAGTATGTAAAAAAATCAGTCCTAGAATAAGTTTCAAGGTTATTTCCCAAATGCTTTGGAAATTATTCATATCCGAAGCAATATATATATATATATATATATAAACGTCCAGCATTCTTTCGAACTTCTTTTCCTGGCTTTGCAAACCCGAAGGTAGGCCTTAGGCCGTGGGCACGGGTTTTATTCCCGGTGGGTGCCCCACAAATTCTGGTGAAGAAGACTTTGGCCAGCTCAAACCTCCACCTCAGGGAGAGTACAGTGTTCAGGTTCAGGGCTCAGGGTTTAGGACTGAAGGGTTCAGGCCATATATATATATATATATATATATATATATATTTATTTAGAGAGAGAGAGAGAGAGCTGTAGGGTTGCCGGGCCTGGGTCTGGTTCACGAGTGGCATGTCTTGGATGAGCCGATCCAGTTGAGACATGCTGGGCTCCTCCATTCTCTTGATGTCGTCATCTTGGATAAGGCTCCGAGGGAAATATATGTATATATCTATATATACATAAATTAATTCAGCTAAAGGCGAAAGCTCCTGCTATGTATATATATAGATAGGCTTCACAAGAACCATTATTATTATAATTATAATCAGTTCATATGGCATATGTATTTACATATTTATATATCTGTCTGTTTCTTATATATTTATTATATATATATATATATGCAGCCTAGCGACAGAGGTATGGGACCAAATTCCCGAAGCACAACAGCAGCTCGTCGAGGGCCATGACGATGTCGCATAGCTTGTGCTCCAGTGCATAACCCATAGCGGATTCGATGAAGCGGTCGCATGTCCTCAGATGCCGAGAAACAAAAATCTTGTCATCTTAAGCTCCACCCGCAAGAAATACAAAACGGAGAATATGTCAGAAAGTTGAATAGTTATTGATAAAGGTTTGATTTCACGTGACAAGGTCACAAACAACATATATATATATATATATATATTATGTATAATATTATGTATAATTAATAATAATAATACTATATATATATATGTATAAATATAAATATATATATTTATTTATTTATATTTATTTATTTATATATTCTATATATATATATATATATATATATTGATATTAATGTATATAAAAAGAATCATATATTATACTCATATATCTATATATATTATATGAGTGCTTGGCCAGATTCTCTGGGTTCGACATGCCCGTGAGGGCTACCACCGTTGGGCAAGTCACTCTCGTCAGGAAGCGATTCACCCACTTGCCGTGAGGCGTATAGTTGCCCATGGCAAGCCAATGCAACCGGTCCTTCTCTGCAATTGGCAGTCCGTGTACCAACACTGTCATCCTGTCCCAGCCATGCCGTTCCAGGTCGTTGACCGCCTTTGCAGCTCTCGATCCCCAGCCGAGCAGCTCCATCTTCACCATCCATGTTGGCCCTGCCATGCCGAGAGGTAAGAGTGGGAAAAACCTCAAGGCACCAAAATTTAATTAACTGCTTGAGCATCATATATTTGCATGTAAGCAGGCATGTGACACTTCAGTCCTGCTGCAGCCCCCCGTGAGTGAACTGACTGCATCCGAGGGGTTTGGGGTTTAGGCTTTAGGATTCACGGGCAGGGGTTTAAGGTTTAGGGTTCAGGGCTTCAGGGTTTCGGGTTCAGGGGTTTGGGGTTTTGGGTTTAGGGTTTACATCTATATATATATATATATATATAGATACATATATGTATATACATATACATATATATATATATTTCAGGAAGTCTCGGATGCAGGAGAACTGTTTTCACGAGCTCGCTATCTGCTCCGGAGCTCTCGTTCATGCACGTGCAAGCATGGCCCGCCAGTGCCGTCAGTGACCTTGCATCAAAGCCTGCAGTCGCAGCAACTGCTTGGAGAGGATCTGATTCTCGACCGTGCTTCGATGCGAGGATTTGGCAATATCCACAGCCACTCCAAGAGCCCCCTCTTCAGCATACGTATGGAAAAACCTGAAGTTATAACCTCAGCTGCATATTAGCTGGACTGAAAATACATATAACAAACTCATATATATATATATATGGTAGTCGCTGGAATATATATATATATATATATGTATATGTATCTACCAGCTACAAGATATGTTATCACTTATAAACAGTCGCACCATGAAAGGAATTGTCCTTGAGTAATATATATATATATATATATCATCCTCGTAGCGGGTCTCGGCAAGCTCCATGACCATGTGCTGCAGCATGTGGTGCTTCGGTCTCAGGCTCCACATAAACCTTGGGCAGGGTAGAAGTACTGAAATTTTTAAATAGATGGATACCGCCAGCTTCAAAAATGTGGGGAGAGAGACAGAGAGAAAGAGAGAGATAAATATATAAAAAGACACAGACCCAAAACTCTTTTCACATAGAATTAGACAGAATATTAATCAGCTGATACAGGTGCGGGTTGGTGGAGGTGGCTGCACAGTGCATATAGGTCTCCAGGAATCGAAGGCCCAGGCTGCGGATTTCCACGGCTTCCTCGGCATCGATGGGGATTCATATATTATGTGTCATGCACTTAATATATATATATATATATATTTGTTAAGATGCAGCTTTATTGTATATTAACACATATATATATGTATACATATGTTATACATTACATACTATTTAGCATATGTACTTTATTATATATTATTACTATTTCAGAATTATTATTACCATTATTATCATATAATTATTATATCATTATCACTATCATATATATATATGCATATATCTATAAAGGTATAGTTTAAATAATATATAGATATATGTATATATATATATATATATGTAATATATCTTTTATACTATATATAACGAGTATACATATATATATATATATATATATATATATCATATTCCAAAGTTTGACAGAGAAGCCTCCTCCGTCAAGAACCTGTTGCCTTGCTCCACACGGTTGTACAGCTCCGACAGGAGATGCACACAGAGACTCGCTCTCAGGAGCTCCAGATCAGCTGGTGCTTTCTTGCTTTCCTCTGAGAGGATAGCAGCCAGAAACGACGTGATGATTCTGCTGTGGTGGGCCTTGGACTGGTAAAATATCTGCTCCAGGTCGGATTTCAAGAGAAAGTGTCTGAATCGCGGCATAGCAACCCTGACCTTCACTTGCTTTTGCCAGCCTTTGAACCTAAGGAATAATGCCCGGAGAGCCTGATCTTTGGTCAGGCCGGCACCACACACTTCCCGGTCCAGCAAGACTTTCATTGCCGAACCATTAGCAAAAAGACCAACTCCAAGATGGGCCGTGTGCATCCAGCACTGCTTAAGAATGTGCATGCTAAAACCTGGCATCCAGATAAGCGGCGAACTTTCCGGGGAGTCCAGCACCGGAAGCACATTGGCCAGAAAGTCCACATTGCTCCGCCTGGTTCGCATCCAGGCAGCGGAAAGGCCAAATTGTCCGTAACTCATCGGGCCACTTGCCAGGGTGCACTTGCACTTGTAGCACACTTCCTTGCTCGTCGGTGTTGCTTTCAGACCCAGGCAATCAACGAAAAACTTCCAGTCGCCTCGGAGTTCTGTCACCATAGGACTGCCTTGCATGCGAACAAGTTTCTGCAGGCTCTCCACCACGAACCTCCACAGCGGCTGCTCGGTGGATCGGCCAGCACTGAACCGATCGTGCAAGAAAAACAGAGGGAACCTCGAGTAGGCAAGACCATTGTGCTCGGACATCACGAATCCCATGAAAGCTCCAAGAAGATGATCGCCGTATTTAGTAAACTGGGCAGAGACCCCATACAAAAACAACGGCTCGCTCTCCACAGCTTTTCCAGGATGTGGTGTGTCCAATTTGGCCCAGTATCGCTTGGTGGAATCTGCTTTGGGGGCTAGCCCTTGCTCGTGGAGCCACGGAACGAGGTCGTGCGGGGCGACACAGGGAATTTGCCTCATTGCACCAAATAATAAATATCAACTTATATTGTGTGTTAGGCATACACCTAGGCAATCTATATATATATATAATATATATCACACACATCTATCTATATATATATATATTTATGTAGTTGTCTAGCTATATATACTTATATATATATATATAGATAATATAAGACCCAAGATAAAGGATTCCGTGTGACCCTGCACTCAAGGTGCAGCATCGTAGGCTTGCCCTGGTCGTCGAGGCCCGGTGCTTCCACCCAGTGCACAGGCACCTCGTCGTTGATTTTCTTGTATAAATAAAACATATGTGTAATTAATGTGTAGAAACGGATAGCAGAATGTTTGCCATCATAGCTGTATTAATTGTATGTGTATCTACTTATATGTGTAGTCATTATATATATATATATATATATATATATGTATGTATATATATGTGTGTATATATGTATATATATATATATATATATATTGGATGCAAGCCAGGTGTCGGGCGACTTGAACTGTCGAAAGGCATCCCTGTGGATGTTCCCCGCATGCTTGCCCTGAGCTCCAGTAGCAGCCAGTTTAAGCACATCGGGCGGTGTAGCTTTGTCGAAGACCTTGCTGATGCAAGCAGGTTTCCCTGGCTTCTACCGGAGCCCTCCCGCCCTCCCCGACCCAGCTTAACCCTGAAACCCGATGCTGTGGGAGCAACTGCAACAGCCGAGCCGATTAGAGCGAGCTGCCTGCTGGATGGCTCCGCATATGTCCCTCGCTGCAGCCATGGAGATATCCTCAGTTTAAATAGAAATAACCTAAACCCTAAAACCTCAAACCCTAAACCCATATATGTTATTATACACATACTTATGTATTCTAGTCCCCCTGCAAGCGAAGGCACACCACCACCCCCCTTCTCCAGCAAAATGGCCGAGATAGGGTCGCCTGCGAAGGGGGAATCCGGAACACTAAACATACTGTCGGATTGAAAGATGGATTCTCACAGATGCAGACACTGCTATCTGGCACTGAAGGATACCCACTTTTTCCCCTCATGGCTGCCGCTGCAGCGAGTCGATCTTCCGTCGGCCAAAACTAGCGCTCAGACACCAAAGGCCCCGGCAGTGCTTTGCGACAAATCTGAGTGTGCTACATAAGTACAATAACCGATGTAACAACATGAAGTTCATTATAATGGACACACACACATGTATATATATATATATATATATATCTGCTACATATATATATTAGCTACACATGCACACACACACACACAGACACAGACACAGACACAGACACATATATATATATATATACATATGCATGTTTATAAAGTCTAGTGCCCCGGTGTGCTTTAACTTTATATCCGCAATGCTGCTGGGGATGTGACCGATCAACATCGCCAACTAGATCTAGCCTGCCGGCCCTCACTTTTTCTGCTTGGCCGTCCTGGTATGGATCGTCACGTGCTTGCAGGCATCCATGTACTCCTTGATGCTCTGCTCGAGGGCCATCCTGTGCTGTGTGCACATGTCCCAGCTTCGAGAGCTGTACACATTCTCGAGGCTGTACCGCTTCTTTTCCATATCCATGCGGAACGGCTCCAGGTCAGTGAGCAAGCTGTCCAGGGTGTTCTTGGGCCTTTGCACGAAGATACATATGCAAAGACTGACAATAAAATGTACATTTATATATATATATATATATATAATGTAGATATCATTATTACGTGTATTTATAAATATATATATATATATATATACACACACATATATATATATATATATATATATATACACAATATATATATATATATATATGTGTGTACGTTGTGAAGCTATGACCAGCAGGGCAGGCTGCATACTTAAACCATATCTGTTCTACATATATATATATATATATAATCTAGAAGAAAAAGCCCGAGGCACGTGCCGGCATCCTCGAGCTGCTTCCGCCAGCTTTTCGCTTCGAGCACTTTGTTTGCAACTTTGTTGAGGATGGCTTGGCAGAGCTGTTGCTCGCTTTTGGGCTTTGGCACGGGTGTGGTGGTTTCCTCGCCACCCTGACATGAGTAAATCACCAAAATTGGGTTTAGGGTTGAATGGGGTCTAAAGCTATACGTGTATATATATATATATATGCATTTATTTATATATATATATGTGTATAGGGATGAGGTCTTAAGGTTTAGGCTTTGTCTGAGATTCTGACCCGCCTTGCCGGTCTTCTTATTCTTGTTTCCTTTGCCTCTGCCCTTTCCTCCTTTCTTGTTGCCAAGTACGTCCTCGGGCAGCTCTCGCATCTCCTTGATGCTCACCTCCTCCTTTTCCAAGTCCACCAGCATCTTCCTTATTATACATGACTAGTTGAAGTTAAATTCAAACCAGGTAAAATATAGCCAAGCCGGGTTTTTGATTTATGTCCATCGTTCATGCGGAGACAGGATGAGCAGGCGGATGATTCAACTCAGCTTTCTTTATAAACTGGCAAGCAAGCTGCAACAGCCTCTTCGTGGCCTCGCAATCGAGGTTCCCCTGCATGTTGAACTCGTACTTGGACTCGGTCGAAGTCCGCTGGGACTCCTCAGCACTCACCCAAACCTTCACCAGTTCCATGTCCTGCAGGGCTGCTACAGGATAAATATATATATATATATATATATATATATATATATATAGTCTATATACGGTACACTGAATATTACATATATATATGTAAACCGAAACAAACATGTACATAGGTCAACTACAATATATTTATATATATAACCTAAGATTTATAGGACTACGTATATATATATATATATATATACAAATACATATATATATATATAGTATAATATAATATATATAATATAATATAATATAATATAATATAATATAATATAATATAATATAATATAATATAGTATAATATAATATAGTATTAATATAATATAGTACTCCACACGTACGGATACACACACATATGTATACATAATATATATATATATATATATACATATACATATATATATATATACATATATATATATATATACACATGTATATATATATATATACATACATATATATATATACATATGATCGAGAGAGGAGAGAGAGAGAGAGAGAGAGAGAGAGAGAGAGAGAGAGAGAGAGAGAGAGAGAGAGAGAGAGAGAGAGATAGAGAGAGAGAGAGAGAGAGATGAATGTGTGTATTATTATTATAATTATGTATCTACAAAAGTAGACTCCTGTCGCTTCGGCCAGTCGGGGTGAATCTGCAATCTGCCAGTGCTTGGCTCCCAAGGACTTTTTCACCGCCCGGAGCTCCTCGGCATGCTCTTGGCCATGCCTCGGATGAGGAATGATGTCACTCCAACCCAACCCTAACCCTAAGACCCTAAACCCTGGACCCCTAAGCCCTCAGACCCAACCATACCCTAAACCCTCAACCCGAAACCCTAAATCCTAACCCCCCTGAACCCTAAACCCGGGATTTAAGCAGAAAATAGCAAGCTTGACGATTCATTTGCAAAGTACTCTTTCGCGATCGAGCCCACGGTTCGCCACTGGTGTACACCGATGCTCTCGCTGCTTGTCGTGCTCTTGTGGCTCATCATCAACGAGCTTCTTTGCCAGTTGCCGGAGCAGCTGGAGAAGACCTCGAACAGGTCCCGCAACACGGAGTTGGACCCTGAGGTGCAATCACAAGGTCCGTAGTTTCGGGGTTTGGTTGTGTGGGTTGGTGTGGGGGGCTTTGGGTTTGGGGTTTCGGGGATTCTGTGCTCCGGATGCAGTCAAAGCTCTCTTCTCGAGACTGTTGTCCTTGAAGGCCAGGGCGGTAATCTCGTCCGGCACATCGCAGCCGCCTGGTGATATTTTCCAATACACAGACACATATATGATTCTTATATCAACATATATATATATATTTATATTTATTTATATGTATGTTGCTACCATATCTGTGCACACATGTACTTGACCTTAACACCGAAACCACTATACCCGGGATATATATATATATATATATATATATCGTTTGTTATATATATCTTTATCTATATATATATATACATATATATATATATATATAACCGTTGAATATATATATATATATATGTATATATATATGTACATATATATATATGTATACTGAGCCAAGCAGCTTTTGAGCCCACGGGTCATCCGCATCCATGCAGCATGCTCAGCCTTCTCCTCCGGGCTCTTCTCCTTCTTCTTCTTGCCTCCGTCTGGGGCCCCGTCCGAGTTGGCCCGCTGGCTCTGGTCATCGCTCCGCATCTTGCCGACAAGGGTCAAGAGCTGGTCCCGGGACAACCCGTAAAGCTCCTGCCTGCTCAGGTCCTCCAATTGCTTTTCCTCTAGCGAGGCCTGGCTGGGCGAGGCGGTGGGCTTTTCGTCAAGCGAGCTCTGGCTGGAGCCCGTGTAGAAGAGCTCGTTCCTCTCCTTTAAGGGTTGTTAGTAAATATGCATCTAGAGTACATGTTCTAATGCCAGACTTCTTCTGGGTAGATGTCTATATATAACATAAAGATCTATGTATGTACATGTACATATATATATATATATATACACATACATGCACATCAGACACGAATGGAAATAAGTCTATAAGACGATCTATGTGTACATGTGTGTATATATATAGTACATATATGTATATACAGCATATATAGCATATATATATATACATATATATATGGAGAACATGCTTACACTTATCGTAAATCATGGATACGCTGTCCCTCTGCCTGGCTCGGGGGGAGCATCTCTGCAAACTTCTGGGTCAACTCGTCGACCTCCTTCTTGCAGTCCTGCCCCGCCTGCTTCTCCTTCTCGGCCTTGTCCATATTATCCTTCTTCTCCTGCTCCATCTGTTCGTCGAGCTCCTTGATCAAGCCGTCCAGGTAGTCCTCCGGGATCGGGTCGCTGTTGTCGACCTGGTCGGCCAGAGATGCGAGACATGTTGAACCCCAAACCCTAAACCCTAAACCCCCTATATTAATCATCCATATATACGGCCGTGTGCCTCAGCAGCAGTGGCCCCAGTCTTCGGAGACGTGGGCTCACGGAAATCCGTTGCCTGCATATATATATATATATATGTATATATATATATAAGCTTAATATACAAACGAGGAATATAACTGTATATATAGATATACAGACACATACACACGATATGTATATACAGTACTTGACACCCGCCTTGCCCCTGCGGAGGGAATCCGGCACCGTTGCCTGCACGTGTTCTCGATCCGTTGAATCCTATTTATAGTATATATATATGTATACATATATATATATATATATATATATATATATATATATTACATGTTGTCGTGTATCTAACCGAGGGCAACGACCTATCTCATGAATAAGACCAGGTGTCTTGTCATATTCACTCTAGAAGGAAACAAGTATATGTAACATGTGTCGCGGTACTACAATTGTTAGTCCATGTATATTTTCAGAATTATACATCTAGGTGTATTATATATATATATATGTATAGATATGTTATATATATATATATTATATATATATAGATGAATATCGGCATATAAATATATACATATATAAGAAAGAAAGTTCATATCTATGTATATTTGTATCTTTGATATAATCTCTCTCATGTGCCTTTGCAGCCTCTTTGCTGGCTTCGGCCATGCTTGCAACCCGCTGCAGCGAGGCATCTACGTCCATGATCGCAGGCACCGGGATCGTCACCTGCAGTTTTGGTGTGAAGTATTGTACTTTATTTATAAATTATAAAGCAAATAGATTTTTGAGGTGTACGTTTGCATATAAACATATATATATACAAACACATGTATTTTTATATATATATATATATATATATGAACCTATAGACATATGTAGCTAGACATATATATCTCTTTATACACACAAAGATACACATATACATATATATATATATGTGGATCACACACAGACTGACACAACCTGGGTTTCGGACTGCTGTGGCTCCGCCGCCAGCTGCTGCCTTGTCAGGTTCCGGCTCCTGCAAATTGGGTTTGTGGCCATGGACATGGAACATGTTTACACTGGCTGGGTAACTATCACACATGTCTTTATGTGTTTGTGGTTTGAGCAGTATATTATTGTTGGATATCTATACATATATATGCATTATCTATATATCTATATCTATATATATATATATATATAAAGTATACACATATAAATATATATGAGCTCCAGGTCCAGGCCAATGGGGAACACGTGGATGCAGTCCTCCACCTGTGTGCTCGGCAGTGTGTCCGGCACGTCCAGTTCCATGGGGTAGGGCAGGGTCTCCGGCTGTCGATCCTCCTCGACTCCCTGCAGGGTCTTATGCATCCATTGGCTATTTCTGTGCATGCTTTTAAGTGTCATCTAGCCAGGTTTGCACTCCCATCGGAAGTTCCTCCAACATGACTTTTTCCAGCTCCTTGTTCAGATCAGCGGACTTGTCGCCTGGACCGAGACTGAAAACAGCTATGTATTGACAGAAGAAGCTACAATGCACCACATGCCGGAAGTCTGCATCTCAAAGAGATTCATATATACATATATATAATATATGCAAGGATACGTACAAATGTATTTCTGTTTGGATTTATATGTATACATACATACAATATATGTCCATCATATATAGGTACTGATATACATATTATAATCATAAACCCTAATTAATGTAGTTACTGTGCATGAGAGGAAATTTAACTATTGTATCTTCTGTTCAAGCCATAGGCATGATAATGTCTATGTGTATATTATGATATGTAGATTTTTGCATATATATATATATATATAATAGACATAGGTGTGTGTACAATATCTATATATATATATATATATCACACAAACATACATATATATATGCATATATATATATATATATATATCTTGTGATCTGCTTTTCACAATCCATGCCTGACATCACCGTGTCGGCACTGTCCAGCCGGTGTGGCTTGTCTTCCTTTTTCTTCTTAGGGTCCGGAGTCTTCGTTGGGGTCTTCGTGGGGGGCGCAGACACGGCCACGGTCTTCTTCGGCGGGCGGGATCTCTTCCGGGTCTCGGCCGACTGGGCCGGCTTGGCCGACTCGACCGACTTGGTCGGCTGGGACGACGAAGTAGCCTCGGATTGTTAGCAAGGTCTGGTCGATATATATATATATATATGTACATGCTTATACATGTGTCTATATGTATAATATATATATATATATGTAATTATATACACTACATTGTACTTAACTTCCTGTTATATCATAGCTTACTGTATATAGAAGATATGGTACATGACATTACATCATCTCGTGTAATTGTAACTAGTTATATGTTCTTTGTAAATATTAAGACAGGCTATATATATATATATATATATATATACCTATGTATTCGTACTAATAACAAAAACATGCAAGCTTGGCACAGATTCCTGGCCACTCTTGGCAGCTTTCGCTGCTTTGGCAGCAGCTGCCGTGGCCATCAAAGACTCGTGGATAACGGACTTCTTGCCCATCGCGGGAAAAAAGGGCCAGGCTTAGGACTGGAAGTCGCTCGGCCCACAAAAGATCTCAATTGCAGCACGTGCCATTTCACGCAATTTCACGCCGATTCACGCGGTTTCACGCCCTACTTTGCGAGGCCTCAAATTCCAGGGCCCTGAGATTCCGAGGCCTTGGATCCTGAGGCCTCGGCCGGGAGGCGATTCACGCCAATTCACGCGGATTCACGCTTTTTCACGCCGATTCGTCTTCCCGGGATCTTTGATGTCTCGGAACTGGAGGTCCCAAGACAGAGTTGCTCGTGCAAGCATGTATAGATCCATGTATAGACATCCAAAAACTGCATATATATGTACTACTATCATGCATGTAGATCTATATATGCATGATTTCTTCATACATAATAGATACGTGTATATATTTGCATAAAGACATGTTATACATGTGACATGGTATAATACATCTATGATAATGTATGTAATACATGCATACATACATATATATATATGTATATATACTGATATATTGTTATATTCTGTATGTATATATATACACACAGGTATACTAGTGTATGACTATATATGTATGTGTGTGTGTGCATGCATTCTATTATTATCTGTACATATATATATATATATATACATGTATAATATATATATATATATATATATATATATGTGTGTGTGTGTGTGTGTGGATACATATCAGTATCACATGCAGCAGCAAGATCCGAGCTTTTGACAACGGCTTCCCCCGTGTGCTGTGTGCACTTCAATTAAACTGGGCTCCTAGATCACCAGGCCTCAGATGGGCTGATCATCGGCGAACCTGGAACCTCAGCTATGAAGACCTACCTTAAACCCTAAGATTCGAAACCCTGAACCCCTAAACCCCTAAACCCTAAAGCGAAACCCTAAACCCACAAAGCCCGCAACACCCCGCCGAAGCCACAAACTCTGTACAAATTAGCGACCAGCAGGAATCCCAGCAAAAACATCCGTACTTCGAGTCCGGGGCTCCTGGATCCAGCGGAGCTCGCAAAAGCTCCTCGTCAGCCCATCCGGCCAAACAAGTCGCCACTTCGAACCTCAGGTTTGAAAGCCCGGAACACCCCAAAGCCACTAACTATGTACAATTCAAAACCAAGCCAGGAAGACCAGCCAAAACATCCATCGCCAAGCCGGGGCTCGTGGATCCAGCAGGCGTCACTTGGGCTCCTCGTCGGTCCATCCGGCCAAGACCCTCGCGACGTCGAACCTCAGATTCCAAACACCGCAACACACCAAAAGCACTCATAAGTTACTCTCTCTCTCTCTCTCTATATACAATCAGGACCAGAGGAAATCCAAGATAACATACACACTGCTAAGCCGTGCTTGAGGAGCAGAAGCTTCACATGTCCCCTCCTGAAGCCGATGTGGGTTCCGCCTTGGCCGTTGACCTCATGGGTTCGCGATATATATATATATATATATATATATATATATATATATATATACTACATAATATATATATATATATATATACACATATATATATATATACATATATATATATATATATATATATAGATTGGACGATTTATATATGTAGATGTGTGTATATGTATATGATGTATGTGTATATGTATATATATATCCACATATATGCTTAAAAAAAGTATGTGATGTATGAATATATATATATATATATACATACATATATATATATATATATATAGATCATATATATGTATATATATATATATATAAGGGAAGTATGTATATCTAAAACTCGTATTCATGCCAAGCGGCACCCACACAGAACTTTGTGAGAACTGTCTTTGCGATCTCCCTTTCGGCTGTCATCGTGTGGTTAACGTAGAACACTCTTTCGGCGACACGCACGCATATCGACGACGTCCTCTTCTCGGGGTCTGGGCATCGTAACGTGAAGTTCCTCGGCTGCAGATTCTCCCTCTTATATATATATATATACATATATATATATATATATGTATACATGTATCCAAGGTCAGACTAACAACATACCTATGTGTGGTCTGTGGTTTGAGGATGAGAGATGTCTCATATACAGGTGCAGGCATGCCACTTTCTCCCAGCCTCCAGGAACTCCTCCAGGGTTGGCGGAAAAAACTCGACGAGATTCGCAGAGTTGAGAATCGCGAAGCACTCCCGGAAGTCCGCTTCCTGGGCATGCGGAGTGCTAGGAGAGACCCTAATCCTAAAACCCCAAACCCCGAACCCTATACCTCTGTGAGCGAAACCGACCGGCCTGCTTGTCCTCGGCCGCTCTTGCCCTGTTGGCTTTCTTTGCGGGCCCCTCCGGGGACAAGCCAAGTGTTCTCTTTAAATTTCACACCCAAATCCCCGGGCCTGCTGGTCGTTCTCGGCCTGCTTGGCCTTCTCGTCACCCTCGGCCTCTGCCTTCTTGGCCTGCTCGGGAAACCCCGCACCCTAAACCTCTTTGAGCGAAACCGACTGGCCTCCTTGTCCTCGGCCGCTGTCGCCTTCTTGGCGGCTTTCTTTCTGGGGCCCTCCGGGGACATAACTCGGACAAGCGCCGTGTTCTCTTTCACCCAAATCCACGGGCCTGCTTGTCCTTCTCGGCCCGGTCGGGCTTGTCGTCACCCTCGACCTCCGCCTTCTCGTCCCCCTTGGCCTCTGCCTGGCCGGTCTGCTCCGGCTCCTCGTCGCGGTCCTTCGCCTCTGCAGCTTTGGCCTTGCCTTTGCTCTTGGCCTTTCCTTTGGCCTTTCCTTTGGCCTTCGGCTGGGCCTTGGCCTTGGCCTTTTTCTCGGCTGCCAAGGCCTTCTTGTTCTTCTCTTCCTTGTAGGCCGCCTTCCTTCCTTCCCGCTGCTTCTCGAGCACGTCCAGCAGGTCGCTGTTGCCGTACGGGCCCAGCCTCGAAATGTCCGGCATTTCTCCGCTGGGAACCGCCGTCGGGTTTCCAGGCTGCTTTCGCTTTCTGTCGACCTGTGCATGTATATATATATATATGTATAGTTATATATATATATATATATATGTGTATATATATATATACATACATATATGTGTATGTGTATATATATATATACACATGCATACATATAATATATATATATATATGTATATATATATATATATATACATAGGATAATAACTGCAATGTAGCTGACATATGTGTATATATATATATATATATATATATATAATGTATGGAGACCTAAAGATATATACACACACATATCTATCTATCTATCTATCTATCTATCTATCTATCTATATATATATATATATACATACTTAATCCTTGCCTTGCTGGGCAGGCTGGGTCCATCAGCTTCGGCAGCCTCTTTCCCGCCTTCCTCATCAAGGCAGCTTATTCCAACAGGGTAGAGGTGAGGTACTTAAATAATGTGTATATATATATACAGATATATATATATATATATAAACATCTACATCTAGTTATGTCTGTATATATATATACATATATATATGTATAAGCATCTACACAAACATATGTGTTTGTACATGGAAGACGAAACTTACACTCTCCCTTCAGCGACTCCTCCGGGCAGGTCGGCTCCAGCTGCTGGCTGGACTGCAGCTCAACCTCCTGGTTGATTACAATGCATTTATGCCACTAGATTTATTTATAACTTACACACGTCATTAACTGAACAGGTGCTCATTCCAAGCTGCCTTCGCCGCTGCCGACCTCGAGGGAAGCTCCTCAGCCTCAACACATGCTGAAGCAACTAGGTAAGAAGGTCGAGGGGAATGCTCTTCTCGATAAAAGGGTGGAGGGAAAGAACGGCAGATGTTTGTAAAACAGAACATGTACATGGAATACACGACACCGCCTCCTCCTCATGAAGAGCATGCTCAGGAGGCTCATGGACGTCGAGCTCAACCAAGGGATCCTGAGCGAGACGGGAGAGGCGGAAGTTTGGGATCACTTTTTTAATATTTGTATATACAAGTACGAGGTATGACTGATTGAAACAAGTATAGTATCAGTCTCACAATATTACAAAGCACACACACCTGTGTATATATATATATATACATATACATGATGTATATATATATATGTATATATACACAATTTTATATATGTATTTATTTACACCTTTCATCAAATGTACCTATATACAAAGTACACTCCCCCTCTCGATTCTTGGATTCTGTGTCCTCCTCTTCGCTCGAGGACTCG
Source organism: Symbiodinium sp. CCMP2592 (assembly GCA_905221615.1). NCBI lineage: Eukaryota > Dinophyceae > Suessiales > Symbiodiniaceae > Symbiodinium > Symbiodinium sp. CCMP2592. The sequence goes on from CAJNDT010004124.1 coordinate 653,551, forward strand.
CCCATCTCGCATGTGTCGTCCACGGTGGCCATTGTCGCGATCGACCCGTCGGACCGTCCCCGTTGCAACTCCGCTGCGAGCTCCTAGCATTTCTCGCAGATTATGTGGCCCAACATCAACAGAGGATTGGAATGTGTATGTAGGTAAGCACAACTGCAAATCCAGTTTATCTCGGCCCAGCAGCCAGTCCCAGATTCGCTCGTACGATGTCTTTCAACAGCTGGAGCTCGGTGGTCCTGCAAACAATCTATGTCGCATGCAGCTATAACTATGTACATATATATATATATATATACACAGACACATAGTTCCGATCAATATCCAAACAACAACAATTTCGTAATCTATGTATATATGTGTCCATGTACATATGTATATAATATATTTTATATCTACATGTGATCATGATAGAAGCTACATCTACACATGCATATATTCGGCCTGGCAAAGGGCGACCGCCTGCTGTGCCGAACGACAGCAGCAGCTAGGGCTCGAAACCGGCCGGCTTCGGTCTTCGCCCAAGCCTGCAGGGGACTGCATAACGAATGCCCGCCAAGCCCTATAAGACCCGTAAAACTCTAAATCCCAAACCCCAACACCCAAAACCCTGAACCCCTAAACCCCAAACCCTAAATATGTATATATATATATATATATACATACATACATGTGTATATATATATATATACCACAACTCGGGCCCGGAGAGCCTTGGCAGCCTGGCGGGGCTTCGGAGGTGCGATGCCGTGCTTGTCGTGCAGCTTCAAGAAGGCTGCCTACGGTGCACAAGCTGCAAGAAGCACATTATATATATATATATATATTATGAATATATATATATATATATATATATATATATTGTATATTAAGTTACGTATACATGTATATATTCATATATACCACTGTCTATATTAATATGTCGTCAACTGTATATGTATATGTATATATATATATGTATTATGCATCTTCACATATACCTCATGAACTATATATCTACAAATGCACATCTAGATACCTATGTTTCTTAGGTATCAAATATATATATATATATATATATACGTATATATGTATGTATATATATATATATATGTATATATGTATGTATATATATATATATATATATATATATATATGTGGGGCCACATTTTTTTGGCGGCTTGGCCTGGAAGACGCTGAGGGCCGGCAGCTTGGGCTCGGTGAATTCGGTATGCAGATGAATGAGCGGGTTCACGTTCAGTTGTATCTGCAAAGAACAATAAGCAGGTTGACTATGTATATAGATCATAGTGGACAATACCCGGCCTCCTTCTCATAGATCATGCCGAGTCCCGAGTTCGAGGTGCACAACTGCACCATGGTGCGGTTTTCCGGAGCCTTCGTCCGCAGCTCCGGCCAGTCCACCGAGGAAAACCCTCTCTCCAAGGCCTGTCATCATGTGTATATATTTATATGTATATACATAAACACATATATATATATATATATATATATATTATACATGTAGTTCTATGTACCTGTTTACATATATATTTATATATGTATACACATGGACCAGTGGGGATACACCCACACTTCAAAACTTGCTGAGTAGAAACGTGCGACCGTAGCTGTGTAGAGTACTTGAAGACTATGAGCCCAAGACCCATCTCTCCACGAATACAGGCCTCGTAAAGCCTCATGGAGAGGCTTGGCCCCAGCGTGGAAACATCCACCTCTTCGGGTTCCGGCTCCATCGCTGGCAAAAGAAGCTCCCACAAATAACTGGAGCAGCAAAAGCTGCAGCACAATCCCGCAGTCTATGTCTTGCCTGTAGCCTATGTATATATATATATATATGTATGTATCTATATATATATATATGAGCACACTAAAAACAATGTATGGGTATACATTATAAAGCTATAAGTTTTGACATCTCGAATGTGCACATGTGCACATGCACGTCACAAGATGATTACTCATGATGACTTGATCAATATGTATATATATATATGTATATATATACATTATACTAAACTACCTGATTCCACATATATATATATACATATATTAAATTCATATTCATGTTGCTCGTCTAGCAACCTAAAACCCAGGCAGCACAGGGGGGGGCACACCTCGCTGC
>CAJNDT010004125.1:0-18177 GCA_905221615.1 Symbiodinium sp. CCMP2592
GAGATCAGGAGTCTCAGTGGTCGCAGTGCGACGCTGGGGGACTCCTTTTCCAGGAACCCGAAGGGTCGGGACGAGCTCTTGGCCGCCCGGACCAAGGACTTGGTCGGGATGACTGGCCAGCTGAAGGGGTTCGACCTGGACCAGTACCTTGGATAAGGGACCGAAGGTGACGGTCCTGTTCCCTGGGCAGTAGGGGAAGACGCGGTTCCCGATCACGCGACGCAGGTTGCCCCGGCGACCGCGGCTGCGGTGCCGGTCGGGGTCGCGGGCGGTCCCCCTGTCCGCGTTATGATTGCTTTCGATTATGCCCCTTGGACGGAGCAGGAAAGGGCGCTCACGGAGATCCGTGAAGTCTTCGTCTCGGGAATCCCGGGGCACTCCATTGCGGTGAGAGGCTGCTGGGGCCCTTTTGAGGACGATTACGGAGTGGCGTCCCACTTCGACGGTATGACCGGTAAGCTTACCGGGCCCAAGAAGGTCAAGAAGCTCCGCGTCGACCTGCTTACGTCCTGTGCGAAGGTACTTCGGGAAGCCGCTGCGTTTTCCCATACCTTTCTGGTAGGACTTGGCCAAGGAGGAGTTGTCACCGCTGCCTTGCGGTGGCCGCTGGTGGTTGAAGTCACCCTCCAGGCTCGCAACCTGCAGCGCAAGGAAGCCCGCGTCGCGGGCCTCGCTTGGGCAGGGATCAAGGGTATCGGGAGCCTTAAGCCTAAGGTCTGGAAGGCGCACTCTACTCATGCTGAGGTGGCTGAGGCGTGCCCAGAGATGGGGCGTGAGTTTCCCGAGCCCCCTATACCAGGATATGGGATAGTGGGCAAGATTGCCGCTTCCGCTGAGGTCCTTTCGTCCCTGAAGCTAGAAGGGATCTCCAAAGTCGCGGATGTTTCCTTGCGTGGTCTCGTTGAAGCGCCCTCTCGGGAGCTTTGGGATCACGAAGGAGTCTGCGCCTGCGGAAAGAGGACATACCTATTTTCAAGGTGTCCTTCGTGCATCCGGCAGGAGGCGGAGGAAACAGCTCTGGATGTTGCTGAGGCCCAAGCCGAAAAGGAGGCCGCTGAGGGCCCGGAGTCTGCCGACCCGAGCGTGTCACTCGAGGTGAACGCCCTCTTGTCCGCCAGCCTTGCTGATGGTTCGGTGGACATTGATACGGACCTCATCCGAGCATGGGCCAAAGGTTTCCTCCAAAAGCCCGTGGAAGGGCTCCTGCCCACGGTGTACGGCAGGATTAAGGCGAGGGTCTGGACTGTGGGCGACCTGGAGCTTCCAGTCGAGGGGTGCGAGAAGGACGGCCCTTCTTTGTGGAGTTCCTGGGTCGTGAACGCCTCTGGTGAAGTCCTGCAAGGGCACCAGGCCTCCCCGTCCTGCCTGAGCGGGCCGAGCTCGCTCAACTGGGCTGTCGAGCCCAACTGGCACAGCCACAGGCATGTGGTTAATTCTGAGTGCGAACGCATATGGAATCTCCAGGAGGGCGAAGTTCGCCTCCGGGAATCCTTTGCGTGTCTCCTTGGTCTCAAGTGAGAGGTGGACCGCGTGGAAGGTTGGAATGATGGGGACGGCATCCAGTCCCTTGGGCATCGGAAGTCGCTCAGGGCTTCGCCTGTCATCGCCGCCTTCCAGTGTTCGGGAGAGGAAGGCCATTGGATGGCCGTCCAGCTCTCGAAGAAGATCGAGGTCAAGGAAGGAGAGCTTAGCAGGACCCTGGCTTTTGTGGGGTCCGCTACCAAGGCCCCACGGGTGGTTGTGGATTTGTACTCCTCCCACCGGCCCTTTTGTGTCAAGTCACATTCCGTGCGGACTTGCCGGGTTAAGGTGTCCGCGTCCGGGGGTTCTGGTCCCCTCAGCCTCAGTTCTTTCCCTGTGCTGTCGGACAAGGACAGCCCGGAGAGTCAGAGAGAAAAGCTGGCCTTGGCGGCCAGGGATGGCGCCGGGCTCTGCGAGTTCGGCGTCACGCCAGCTCTTCGCACGGCTTGGCACGAGGCTCAACGGAGAGATCCGTCCCTTACGCCTTCGGTCAAGAAGCCGGAAGCCCCTTTCAAGCTTGGCTCGGACGGAGTCTTGGAGAGGGAAGTGACCATCAAGACTGGCCAGACGGTGGTCGTCCCGGTCGTCCCGAACGGTATCGCCGGGCCCAATGGCGTCACGTGGCGGAAGTCATGCTACATGACTGTGCATTGTGGCCTCCTGGGGGCGCACCGTTCGGCGGAGGTCACGTTCTGTCTCCTTGAAAGGGCCGTCTGGTGGCCAGGAATGGAACCAGACGTTAAGTTGTGGGTGTCCAAATGCCTGGCGTGCGTTAAGGGCAGGGCCCGAGCCACGAAGGTCGAAGCGAAACCTGTCAAATGTCTCGCGGAAGCGTGTTGGCAGGAAGTTTCCGTCGACTGCGAGGGTCCTAATCGGGAGGACCGCGATGGCTTCCGATACAGTATTACGTACTTTGATTGCCTTAGCCACGCAGTGCTTCTGGAACCCATGAAGACACTTACGCATACGGATGTGCGTAGGGCATTTCTGCGGTGCGTGCTGAGATCACGCACCCTGCCCCGCCTCATCCGATCTGATCGAGGCACTGAGTTCAAGAATGCCATGATGCTGGAGTTGTGCTCCATGCTTGGGACAACTCAGCAGTTCAGTATGGCTCTCAGGCCTTGTGAGATGGGGTCCAACGAGAGGGTCCACCAAGAGGTCCAGAAGGTTCTGGGTAACCTCATCCGGCATATCGGCGGCTCCATGGAGAACTGGAGCGAATGGCTCATGGTCGCCGAGTATGTGTTGGATAATACCCCGGGGGCGCATGGGTACACCCCCAGGGACCTGGAACGGTCCTGGAGCCTCGCCTTGCCGTTGGAGAAGGACGTTCTCCGCGAGGCCCTCCAATTCGAGCCCATCACGGACTGGGCCCGTTCCCAGTTCAAGCAGTTTTCCGACTTGGCGGCCGCTGTGCGGCGCCATTGGGACGCGAGCAGTGAGGCGCGTGCCCGACTTGCTAATCGGTCGCGTCGCACAGTTGAGCTCCGCGTGGGGGACAGAGTTGTCTGGAATTCCCCCAAGCCCCGGCCAGAGGGGGCGGGGCGTGTCCCTTGGAAGCCTGGTCTGACCGGCCCTTGGAGGATAGTGGCGGTTAAAGGCCATAGGCTGCAACTCGAACTTGTTCCTGGTGGCCCTGGTGAGGCGCCAGGCCGGCAATGTGAAGCCCACGCGGAGGATGTAGTGCTCGTGCCGGAAGATGCGGAGGTGCCCGAGAAGAGGGACCCCATAGAGTTTTTCGACGAGCCAGAGCATCAGCCGCCTTCATTGGGTCAGCAAGCGGCCGGTGAAGCTAAGCAGGTCGAGTTTACTGTCAAGCGCCGGGGCCGCAACTTCGTGTTGCGTATTGGTGACCATGTTGCGTACCATGGCGCCCGAGTGGGCCCTAAAACCTGTCGCCTAGGCAAGGTCACGCAAGTGGACGAAGCCAGGGCACAGGTGGGCGTCCACCGGTACATCCCCGACGCCTCAGGACTCAGAGTCCGGTGGCACCTTGCGTTTTTGGACGAAGGCGGTTCTCTGACCCGCGAAGGGACGAGACAGGCCATAGAGTCCATCACCGTGAAGGAGATTATCTCCAAGGTGGATCTTAGTAGGGATGGGGTTCTCGCTGCGTCTTCTGCCCGGAAGCTCGATAAGGCCGGTTACTCCTTGCAAGAGTCCGTGCCGGACCGAGTGGGTGTGGCAGCTTCCCCGATTGACGTCCCTGCTGCGTTGAAGGAGCTCCTTGCTGAGGCTCCCGCGCCCTCCTTGATCGTCGGTAGAGGTAGCTCCTGTGCCGCGGTCCAGGGGTGGATCAGAGATCACCTAGAGGGTATGGACGTGGACCTTGTCGAAGTAGCGGTGTCGGAGCACTCGCTTACTCAGGTCAGTAAGGCAGGAGGCCTGCGTAGCCCTCCTGCTGCGGTTCAAGGAGCCAGCTCCTACGGGATCCGCTGGGACTTCTCCTCAGAGGAGGACCGGCAAGCCCTGAGCCTTCTGGTCGATACGCTCGACCCCAAGTGCCTCGTTGTGGGCCTATCCGGTAAGGGTATCCCCAAGGAGTTCCTCTCCCTGGTCAGTAGGTGGGGAGCAATGGTGGCCGAGAAGGGGCGCCAGATGCTTGTTACTATCTCAGATCAGGAAGGACTTTGGGAGCCTTGGGAGGCCCAGGGGTGGGCTCCCGTGTTTGGGACGCTTTCGGAACCGAAGTTCCCTTGGGCTTTCGGCCGAGCTGATCGATGTCAGCTCTTGGGATCAGTTCCTAGGGGTTCTAAGCATTCGGAAGGAGCGCTGATCTGTCTTTCCAACTTCAAGATGGATTCGGTTTGCGTTCGCTGTGCAAAGCCTGACGCTTTGGGCAGGGTAGCCCATCAGCACGCGAAGGCCCGGACCTCTTCGAGGGTGCTCGCTCCGGCCTTGTGCCGTTGCCTGGCGGATGCTGGTCTGAGGGGCGACCAGCCCCCTTGCTACGACAGCATTTGCTCAGTGAGCGGCCAGCCGCCGGCTGAGCCTGCGAAGCCTTCCGCTCCGGAGGTACCGTTGCCGGACGTTAAGTCTGGCGAGGACCTCTCCCCTCAAGAGAGAGCGAAGATGGAGGCTGAAGTTCTGGAGTTCTCCAGGAAGATGGATGCTCACTGGCGGTCGAAGGCAGACGCCAAGGATTGGGATGGTGTCTTCGCGGACCTGGAGGTCTATGCGTTGGCAGGCCAGGCTGTGGCTGCCGATCCCCGCCGTACGCCAGAGTATAAGGCGCAGGTCATTGAAGGCCTCAGGTTGGGCCCTACGGAGAACCGTCCGGGGCTCACCGAGGCTGATCTCGCAGCCATTAAGGAGACGGTGGGCCGGAAGGCCGCTGCATTCTGGGTCGAAGGTACGGCGCGTACCACGGTCCGGAAGTTTGCGCACGACTGCGTCCCTACGGGGCCTCCGGTCAGCTCTCAGCCCCATGCGCTCCGCGGGGAAGCGGCGCAGTGGGTTGATGACCGGCTTGAGGAGGAGGTCCAGAGAGGGCAGCTTGTGCGAGGCCCTTCGGCCTGGGGTTCGGCCCCTTTCCCTACGAAGGAGATGCCTTCCCACAAGCGGGCGAGGAAACGCCGCTTGGTGGTAGATTACCGCAGGGTAAACGCCAGGGTGAAGAGATCCACTTACTACTGCCGGCGGAGCACGGATGTGCTCGCTGCAGCGGTAGGATCAGTCTGGTATAGCTTCGTTGATGCGGTTTCCGGGTTCAATCAGATCCGCAACACGAAGCGTGCCAGGGAGGTTCTTGCCATTGTTGCGCGTAGCGGTAAGTACCTCCCTATTGGGCTTACCTTCGGGCCTGTCAATGGTCCCGACGATTTTAACTACGTCGTGGACCGCGCGTATGCGCCGGGTCGCAATCGAAGGCTTAGGTTCACTAAGGAATGGGTGGCCTATGTCGACGACCTGACGGTTCGTACAGGTAGGGTCGTTGACGGCCGTTTCCTCACGGATGCGGAGGCAGAGGAGGAGATAAGGACGGCGTGCCGGAAGGGCAGCCGCTCCGCGCCTCAGACCGCCGCTTCCGCCCTTGAAGCCTTAGGCGCTCGAGGCCGCGACGGCTCGAGCTCCAGTCCGCCTGACGCGGACCGGAAGGTCGCGCCTAAAGCAAAAGCAAAACACGATGAATCCCTAACGGACACTAACCACCCCACAAGAGCCCTATACCCTAACTCGCTTGTGTTCGTCTTGACCGCTTGTGTCTTGACCGCGGGGTCTAGGTTAGGGTTCGGGGTCTTAGTGTGCCGCGTCGGGGGGGTTCGGGGGGGAACGTGGGGGGCAGCTCGGACGCAGGCCTGTACGCCCGTGGGTCGCTACCTCCTTTCTATGCTACTACTCGTTGCGTGCGTGCTGCAGCAAGGGTGTAGTGAGGTAGTCCAGGGTGTAGGTCGTGCTGAGTGTGAGCCCTACCCCCTCTCTCTGTGCAGCCCCCTTGAACCCCCTGCCTTTCAGGACATGGCCGCGCAGCGTGGGCTCAAGACGAGTAGCCCAGTAGCTTGCGACGGGCCGCGCGGGCCCTTGCCATCGGCTTCTTGCGCCTCGCGGTGTGCTTTGGCACACGTGGGCCGGGAGGTCGCGTGTACCCCTCTTTCCTTCGCTGCCGGTGGGTCCTCCGTGGACCGGCTGGTCGCGGAGCCACTCCCACTTTTTCCTCCGTGTGCCGGGCCCCTCGTGGGCCAGGGAGCCGCGAGGGGCGCCATGGGAGGTGGCCGCAGACGCGGGAACGAAGGGAAAGGCGGTCGTGATAGCAACTCACGATGGCAGCCGTGGGTGTGGCTAGAGAACCCCGCGGTTTGCCAGAGGGCGCTTACGCAAGCCCTCCGCCACGGCAAATTCGGCCTGCAGGGCCATCTCGGCGAAGGGGGCTGGATTAGCGTATCCGCCTTAGCCGAGAAGCTCCAGATCACTTCGTCCGCGATCGAGGCAGGTGCGGCGAGTGATCTGGAAAACGCGGCTGGCGGTCGGGAGAAGCAGCGGCTGGAGCTGGTCGATGGCCGGATCCGGGCTCTCCAGGGACACGGCCGTGGGTCAGGATTGACCGCGGGCACCGTGTATGGAGACGGCCTCGATGAGGCCGGCATGAGGGAGCTCTCGGTAGAGTACGGAGGCTCCACCCTCTGTCATGGCACAGAGGTGTTTCATGCGCGGCGGATCGGCCGCGACGGCCTCCTCCCGGGAGGCGGAAACGGCCCGCGCCTGACTGTCCATTGGGTGATCGGGCCCGGGTACCCAAGACAGCGGGACAGTACGTCGGGCTTTAGAAAGAACTCGACCTGTCTTGTGGTCTCGAACCTCGAGCTCCTAAGGGCTTCCGGGGTGCCCGTCTGGAGAGGGACAGACGGATGTGTTCTGACAGGGCGTGTCCCTCCAGAATGCATCCTCCGAATCCTCACGGTGCAACCCGGCTGTGAAGTCTTCGACCTCTCGCTTGCAGAGCGTCAGGGTAACACCCTGCGGTGGGTCGATGATGCGGAGCCCGGGAGCGGAGTCCGCAGAGAGCAGTCGGCGCCGCCTGGCGGAGCCGGCCCGGTCAACTACTATATCGGGGACGAGGACTCGTCTTCCGAGCTGGAAGTTGAGGTGCGGGCCAAGAGCTCGGCAATGCCGGCGGGACCCCCGCCTGGACCACCTAAGGAGGGTGGTCCCCGTGGGATGCCCTCTGCGCTGCATCGGTCCAGGACGGTCGATGATAGGCCGCCGCCAGGGCGGGAAGGCAAACTAAAGCCTACCCCCAAGGTGGCCCCAGAGGGAGCGCCTTCGGCAGGGGAACAGGAGCGGGGAAGATCACACCGCCCCCCTCAAAAGGTGCCTCCCGAAGCACCGCCTGCGGACACGATCCGCTACAAGACGCCGCCCAGGGCCCGGGATGAGCTGCCTGAGGATCCTCAGGCCGCGCCCGGTGACCCTGAGGGTGCCGGTGCAGCGCCTGGGGATCAGCCGATGGAGGCGGACCGTACGCTTACTCCAGCGGATTTGTTCCACCCGAAGAACTTCAGCAAGAAGGCGAACCCGAAGCCGCCGCCGAAGAGGCCAGCCGTTCCGGAAGGAATGGTCACGGTGAAGCCTGGCCCGACGCCGAAAGGGGTCAGGCCTCCACCGCCGTTCCTGATCGTGGAAACCGAGAGGGCCGAGGAGTTCTTGAGCACCAGGCCTGGATGGTTGCTGGGTGGGCCGGCTGAGCCGCCCATCGCGCGATCTCCTCCTCCGCCACCTGCTGCGAGGAACCGGTCGGAAAGGCCCTTGCCTCATGGAGGGCTGGGGCCCGGGCCTTACCAAGGCCCTATCCGGCCTAAGCTTGGTGGGCCTCCGCTCAAGGCCGCTCCGAAGGGGGCCGTTCCTAGTGCTGAAGCCCCTTCTGCGAGCTCGGCCTCCACGGGAGGCCCAGAGGGCTCCCGAGAAGGAGGTACGGCCGTCCCAGAGGAGACCGAGGAGGAACGGGCCAAGACTGAGGCCATCCTCCGCGGGATCGACGATTTCATGGCATCCGTGGAGCGTCGGTCGGCAAGCCAAGAACGGCCCGCTCCGAAGTCTCCTGCGCGGCACACCTTTGTGCCTTTCAGTGTGGATCCGATTCCCGAGGAGGCTGCAGTGCCTGGGGAATTCGTCGATCTCGGGGACACCCCCGACCGGAGTGCGATCCATGGCGGGGGCGTGGCTGGTTGCCCTACACCCGAGGAGATTGGGAACGGAGACCCTAGAAGGGTTCCTTCCCGTGGGTCCGGCCACAAGTGTGGTATCCGCGGGTGCCGTGCCGAATTCGAGCACGAGTACGAAGCCGCGTACCACCGAGCGGCGGTCCACGGAAGGGGCCTTCCGGCGAACATGGTGCCGGCCCCGTGCGACGATGCGTTCTTTGGAGAAGCCGCTGTGGCTCTGAGACGCTTCCGCCACGGAGAAGCTCGCAGAGACCACAGAGACCGTGTCTGGGTCTTTGAGGCTGACCTGGGCCGGTTTACGCATATCTCCAACCCGGACCGCTTCTGTGATCGCATCGGGGCGGAGCTGCGTGATTTCAGGCGGCTCCCGGATTGGGCGCCTTGTGTCACTTCCGATGGTCTCTGGCGCACGTATCGCCTTGACCGGAGGCCGGTGCAGCGGGCGAAGCCTCCCGTGCGCTACCCGAGTACCATTCTCGGGCCAGCGTACGAGGAGACGGACTTCATGATGCCCAACGCCGCAGCTCCGAGTCCCTACCGTCACTTGTTTAGGGACGAGACCCCGCTGGGCGAAGCGTTGGAGGCGATTCGCGAAGAGCAGGGGAGATCCGGAGAGGTTCCCGAAGATGTTGAACCGCCTCCTCCGGCGTTCCCCGACGAGCTTTTGGAGCCCCAAGATCCGGACGTGGACGCTCCCCGGGAAGATACCCCGAGGGAGCACGTCCAAGCGATGAGGGAAACCTTTTCAGACCTTATCTGGAACGCCCACGATGGGCTCAGAGAAGAAAAGCTCGCCGCGGGTGTCTTGAACCCTATCGCAAAGCAGACTGACACCCAACTGGAGATAGATCCCCCTATGCTGGAAACGGATCTGCTCCCTCGAGAGAAGGGGGGTGTCCAGAGGACTGGAACCCCGCCTGATCCACGATGGGGTGCGGAGCCTCAGGCTTCCAGCCCTAAGAAGAAAGCTCCGCCATCTTCGGCGACGCATTCCGAGGATCAGGAGATGGCTCCTGCTCCTCCGGATGCCTCTCAGGAGGCGTCTTCCTCCTCTGCAGCGCCTGCGGCCAACGTGACTCCCCCAGCTGAGGCAGGGAGTCCGGAGGTCCGGATCCCTAGCCTCGCGGAGTCTATGAAGGCAGGCTTGGCACGGGAAAGAGCGGCGGCACGCGCCAAGGAGGAGCTTGCTGCTTCGGCCCAGGAGGCCGCGGCTGCGGCTCCTGAGGCACGGCGCGACACCCGCCTTCCTGCAGTGACCAAGGAGGAAAAGGAGACAGCAGAGGCTAAGTCCCTCTCCTCCCTCAAGCGCGCCGTTGAGGAGAGCGGCTCTGAGCGTCAAGGCCCCGCGGCCAAGCGGGCCACCACCAAGAAGGAAGAAGCGCCCTCGGCACCAGCCGGCCCTGCAGGAGCCGCGGCCGGGACAGGCGCGGCTCCCTCGTCTAGTGGCGAGGCAGGTGCCGAAGAAGGTGCCAGCGGGGCCGCTGCTCCGTCGAGCACAGACAAGCGGCGACCCGCGGAGCCGGAGGGACCGCCGCCGCCCAAGAAGCGATTCACAACATGGCAGGATACCATGGAGTCGCCGGCTCCCCAACACCGAGTTTCGGGGGTTTACGGACTCTCGAACGAGGTTCCCGGGGCCGATTGGCGCGACGTGGACTGGGATGCGACTCCACCGCCGGGGCCTGGAAGGCCCGGCGCCCGCGACGTGGATCCCAGGCTCACGGTCCCCCTTGATCTCCAACATGATGAACAGATCAGGGAATTCTTCCGAGGCGGTGGTGAGCATACGCTCGAGCAGCTCCTCGCGTTGGCGCGGCGCCGGAGGCGCGCGTTCGTCTACCAGGCTGCGATTTTGTCGAACAGGCCAGTGTTTGAAATCTGGCCCGATTACGATGAAAACGAGCTTGGACCGACACCCGAGCGCGTTCCGCTCCTCACAGGCAAGGTCTGGCCTTGGGGCTGGTGGGATTGCTTTACTTGTGGGCGTGCGAACCCACCAGAACGCAATACCTGCCGGCACCATGATTCCGAGGAGCTCGGAGGTGCCCCCTGTGTGGGGATCTTCGAGGACAGCCTGTACTGGAGCACGCCGGTGGACCTGCGAACGGCGCCGGCGTGGTTCATCGAGGTCTGGCTCGATGAACATAAGGAACGCATAAAGGAGTACCTTTATGCGAAGCGTTCGGACGCGATCGCCGCCGCAATGTCCAACGCCTACTGGACCTGTGGGCGGGACACATGCCAAGAGAGGAACATGTTATGGCGCAAACTGTGCTTTAAGTGCAGTGGCCCTAAGTCGGGCGCGTCGTTCATAACCCACGGCATGCCGCCCCAGGAAGGCGACGATGAAGCTGCTTCTTCGTCGGAAGAGAGCGAGGGCACGAAGATGGAACGGATCGAGCGTTCCATCAACGCCGATCCCCTTGCGGAGCATGCGAGGAAATTCCTCCGCTCCGGACGGAAGAGGCTCCGCGCTGAAAAGCGCAGGCAGGCAGAGCTCTCTCAAGACTCTGCCCGAGCCTGGTGGAGCCAACCTTCCTCCGGGCGCGGTGCACCCAGTGGGGGCCGCAGCTCTGGCAGCAAGGGTGGTGGCAAAGGTGGTGGAAGGGGAAGCTCGAACCGCTACGGCAACCGAGGATGGTGGGCCGGAGGTGCTGCCGGACTGGCATACTCCTCCCGACTCGGCGAGCGTGCTGGGCAGCCCGCCCTCACGCTCCCACTGCGTGGCCCGGGTGGCCACAGAGTGGCGCCCGAGGCCCCTGCCGTTTCTTCTCGCCCCGCTGTCTCTTCCGGGCCCTCGAACCGTGGTGGGTTCCTTGGGGCCGTGCGCTCGATAGGCGCTGCGGTCTCCAGCTGGGCTCTCTCCAGGAGAGCGCGCAATCGCGCAGCCCACGCCACAACGGGCAACATTGGATGGAAGATGGGTTTGGTGGCCGCTGCGCTGGCGCCTACCCTCTTCACTGTTGAGCGCGGTGCCAGAGAGGTGGCACACGTGAGCCTCACTGCAGTTGCCACTGCGGCGGAGGACCTCATCGAGGAATCCTCTGGTATCCTCGTTCGGGGTGTCCGCGTGGTTGGCTTGACGGCCGTCGTCCTACTGTGGACGTTCGCGGCCGTAGTGCTGTGGTGGGCCGGACGTGTCGCCACTAACCGGCTAATGCACGCCATGAACGGTAACCCCTTTGGGAATGCTGTTCTGGTGTCGCTCGAAGGCCGGGAGGCTGTCTTTGAGGTTGCATCAAAGACTAAGGCCGGAGCACACAGGGTTCTTGTGAAGGTCGGGTCGGGCGCGGACGGCGCAGGCTGCGACTGCAAGGCATTCCTCAACGAGGGACGTTGTGGTCACATAGAACGCGCTGTTGAAGCTGCGGGGCAACTCGTGGCCATGACAGGCGCGAGCGCTGCCCCAACGCTGTCCGTCGCCCCGGCCGCGACTAGACGCGCCCGTGCGATCCTCGGCGCGCCGGCCCTGGAACAGGGGTGCCTTGCCGGCATGGTGTCGAAAGCGAGATCGCTCTCTGAAAGAGCTCGGAATGTCGGGAACCCGTCCGAGGGTTGCCTTGACGGCTTTACCAAGCTCAGAGGCCGCCACGAGGTGGCCACAGTGTCGGCGCCTCCGACAGAGACTGTTCCGAAGACGCCTGCAGCGGAGGCTTCCCGCCAGGGTACCTCTGCGGCGTCTCCGGCTCCGACAGCTCCCATGTCGAGCCAGGCACGGCGTGTCAGAGACTTCCCGATCCCTGACGGCTTCGAGCGAGCCGGGGTCAAGTTTCTGACCCTTCCGGAGTATCACGCTGTGGTACAAACGATGCTATCGGACGCTGGGCATGGGGACCACGTTTACGTGCGAGCCTACAGCTTCGATAGCAAGCCTTTGGTTGGAGCCCTCGTGTCCTCGCTGGAGCGAGGCGCCCGAGCCCACGTGCTTGCCGACAACTCGCAGACGAGCCGGACCAAGCTCCAGCTGCAGTCCCTCAAGGAGCTAGGGGCGGCTGGCGTCCAGGTCCGTGTCGGCAAGGGCACCTCGGTCAAGGCGGCTTACGCCGCCGAGAACCGCACGGACGTGAGCATCGGCGCAGGCCTCGCGGGCATCCACCACGCCAAGACGGTGCTCGTGACGAGGCCGGACTCCACAGTTAGCGCCGTGATAGGAAGCCTAAACTTTAGTGCTAGTTCACGGGCCAACGCGGAGGTCGGCATCGCGGTCGCCAGTGTGCTGACCTCTGAATTTAGCCAAAAGTGGCTAGATTCGTTTGGCACCGAGTGGTCCAAGGCGCTGAAGCTCGAGGAGTTCGAAGCACCTCAGCGGAACCACCGCGGGCGGGCAAAACCCTCAAATGTCCAGCAGCCCGCCGCGCAACCCAACGTGGAGCCGCAGTGACCGTGGACTAGAAGTCGCGGACTGCGCTCCGCCCTTCTAGCCACCTGTGGCAACTTCAGTTTTGGTCGCAGCACCTAGCTGCTTTCCGATGAGACGACAGGGTGGCGTATCCGCTCTATAGGTCTTTGACGGGAGCGGCTAGGGAGGCACGGTAGTGCTCCCGAAGCGCGTGGAGTAACGCCGCAGCTTCAGCTGCTCGTTTCACCAGCCCTGTGGCCGCAGTGCGGCGCAGGCTGTGTACAGTAGGAAACCAGAGCCTCGTGCAGCACAGGCCGTGAAAAACGAAGGTCTTGTGCTGAGTGCGAAGGGTTTGTAGGAGGGCAGGGTCTGTAGGTCAGTTTTACGGCCTCCGGCCGCCCGCGGAATCCTACGGCTCTATCGTGCTCTCGGCTGAGGGGCGAATGTAACTGTACATAGTCTGCGGGCTGGCTGTTGTGCTGTATGCTTTTATGCATGCTCTTCTGTAATTCGTATTCATAACATTTTTGGCTCAAGTGAGCACGGCAGTGTGTCGTTGGTAGCTTCTCGTTGCCGCGACGCAATTGCGCGCAGCCCGTCCTGGGCGGACGTTCGACCTGTCACGGTCGTTGGACTTTCTGCTTGGACGGAAAACGAGGGTGCGTGCTGCCCCTTTGGGTTTCCGTTCTCCTCAAATATGGTAGTAAATAGTAGTCATAATTGTACCCCATTCCTCTATTCCCTACGAACCAAAGGTTAGAAAAGTGCTTTGTGTTAGAGCAAGTGACGGGGCTTGCCGCGCTCGCGATCCCGGGGTGCAGATGTGCTTCAAGGGTCGGGGGACTTAGTAACTGGTTATTTTAGGGACTTATAAATACCATAACCCCAATTAGGGTCTCTTTCAGGGTACTTATAAGTCTACTTACTAACTACTTACTAAGTCCCTGAACCCTAAACCCTAAACCCTATACTACCCTTGTAGAGCCCTTTAAAGGAACCCTTAGAATCCCCTTTAAAGGAGCCCTTACTAAGTCCCCTAAAGACCCCCCAGGTGCCGATGCTCGACGGCTCAGCCGTGCGGCCGAAAAGAACATGCTCTCACGGCCAGCGACAGCGCCCAAGTCGCCGGAATCGCCCGCTTTCCCTAAGGCTCCATGTACCCATATAGTAGATACCTAGGCCTTAAAGTACCTAAAATGGGGGCCCATTTAAGGCCTAATAAGTACCTACTATATGGGTACATGGAGCCCTTGGGTTAAACGGGACCCTAATTTAGAGAACTACCCTTACACTCACTGGCCTAAAACCCAAGGAAAGAAAAGTTGAAACTTTCAGAATCGACTACCTTATAAGAGCCCCATAAATTGAAAAGTTGAGTTCACAGCCAAGAAGTATAGCACCCTTCTAGAAACCCTATAGGACCCTTAATATAAACCCTTGTAAGGAACCCTAAAACGGACCGTTTTACGGATTCTGAAAATTGACCACTTTAGGGAACCCAAAAAAGGACCCCAATTTAGAGAACTACCCACAAGGAGTCTCGGGGAGCCGGGTGCGCCTTGTTATAAAGAGCCTCTGCGCCCGAGTCCTCATCCACGACGATGAGAAACTTTGAGGTGATCTGCCGCAGCTTTGGTGCTAGGGTTTAGAGACTTGTGCAGGGTTTTCCTGGAGTTCGGGTGGTTTTTGTGGGCTTTGTGGATTCAGGTTCAAACTCCAGCGACACCCTAAACCCTAAAGCATAACCCCTAAACCCCTACCCGGGCCCTACCCGAGCCGTTCAGACTCTAGCGGAACATCGAGCCTGCTATCTCCTAATTTCTGGTGATGTAGGGGCCTCAATAAGTCGAATAGGGTTTTGGGGCCCATTATGCTGCAAACATAACAAGGAGCCCCAAAAATACGAGTCCTAATAACCCTTCACAAGACGTTGGGTTCTTATAGGTTCAGGGAAATACAGACACGAAAAGCCCGAACAGCCTTTGAAACGCTTAGAGCACTGAACGCAAATCATAAAGCCCTGAGCCCGAAATCCCAAACTAGGCTTCGAGGACCCTTTTCAACTCCCAGATGCAAATCGGCTGAAAAGTTCACACTTTCTGAATAAGGCCACTCAATAAACCCTCAACCCCAAGCCCTTAGCTCGTGAACCTACGCCTTACGGTGAGCCGTGTCTTTGCGGATTTGAGGCCTCCGGCGCGTTGGATTAGGTTTCATCTGGCTCAGGGTTTAGGGTCTAGCTTTCGGGGTTTCGGGGTCTAGGCTTTAAGGGCTGGGGTTGGGGGAGGAGGATATCAGGTCAGCTAGCATCCGGCATGAGGGCTCACGGAGTGGAAGCGGTGCTCCGGAGTTCCCGCCACAAGGACAGAGGTTCACTCGGAGGTTCATGGGACTTAGTAAGTACAGTTATAGGGTACCTTAACTGGGGATATAACCAATTGTAAGTTACTTTATTTATAACCCTAGTTACTAAGTGCCATGAACCTCTAAGCACTTCCCTGAAGTCAATCCACTAAGGGTCCATGTACCCAAATAGTATTCTGCCTTTAAGCAATCCCTATATAGGTACATTGGGGCCGAAGTATATACTATTTGGGTACATGGACCCTTACGAATCCTCAAACGATCAGGAGAAAACAGAAAAGCCCAAAACCGTAAACCCAGATGCCTCGTCACCAAGCTTGGCTGAGACATTTAGTCGCAGCCTTCTGGCCACATCGGAGGCTGGGGCGGACATCCCCGCCGCGCCGTCCTAATCTTAACTTAAACCCCCAAATTGCGAATCTTTCAGACCTAGAATAGACTTGCCAGAGGTTTGTGGGCAAGATGCTTGAGAACGGCTGTTTAGAACGCCGAGTAGTTTGTGCTTGGACTTGAAGGGTCCACGGATAAGGCTAGTAAGGTCATACGTACGGCTTAATTCTCAACACGCTCACAGAGGTCACTGTTCAGCCAAAGGGAAATGGGGTGGGGTTTGGGGCAATACCTGGTTCTGCGACATTGACACGATGGAACCCTGCGGCGTCGGCGCGGCAAGCTGTGCTGTTGCGATATAGGGTTTACGGCTTACGGGGTGCGGATGTCTCGTTTTCCTGGGACTTCGTAAATAGGTCGGGGCTAAACTCCCGAGTAAGCTAACCCGAGCTACTTGTAGGATATGTATAAGTGCTTAAACTCGACACGTCGCATCCACTGAGCCTCTAAACTGCATTCGCGACCTACTGCAAGGCCCAGACAACCTGTGCAACTTTCCAAGAAACCAGCACCAACAAAACACAAGCCCTGACTCAAGACAAGCACACGGAAGGTATACAACGCTTCTAACACAAAAGCTTCAAACCAACAAGTTGAAATAGAAAACAAGATCAACAGTAGCTCGTCTAGTTGTGCAGAGCACCACGCTGGGTCAAGACCCTTCGCAGCATCCGTGCTCGTAGTGTTCCGTTTTCTCTAGCACAACGAATTCCCAAAACCCTTGTCTGATCCGTAAGGCCCCGACATTACCTTTGGAAGTGATTCATTGTCGAGCATCTCGTAGGGGTATGGTAGGGAGGGACCTAGTTTTGTGTCTTCCTACAGACTGCACCCGAAGCGCCCTGAGCCCTCAACCTGAACCCTAAACCCTAAACCCTAAACCCTAAACCCTAAACCCTGAGCCCTAAACCCTAAACCCTAAACCCTAAACCCTGAGCCCTCAACCCCCTGTGCTCGAACTGACCATTCTTGGCGGGTGCTGAGGTTTCGGGCCGTGCGGTTATATGGGAATTTCCGGAAATAGGGGGGTACCTGAACTTGGGGTCCTTGTAATAAGGATCCTACTATTTAGGGTACCATATTAGGGTCCCCTAATTTTCGGAAACTCCCATATAAAACCCTAAACCCTAAACTCCCATATAGGTACAGAACTGGCTTTGGGATCAGGTGTTTACAGCTGCTCGGAGCATTTCTAGGGCCTCCCTCTCGCCTGGAGACTTGGGATGTGCAGCTTTCTGCTTTAGCTTCAGAGTTTGCTGGGGTTATAAATAAGGTAAGTATACTTATTGCTTTTATCTCCGGTTAAGGTACATATAACTGTACTTACTAAGTCCCATGAACCTCCAAGTAGCTTCAGAGTTTCCTCGGCTGGGTCTGGGGCTACTGTCATGCTTACTACGGCCCTCTTTCAGGGCCTGGACATCGGGATTTTTGGGCTTCGTGGTTGCCGAGCCTTGGTATCAGAAAAAAGCTCCGAAGCCAAACATCCTAAAGGAACTCGTCAAGCCTGATAAATCCTGAACCACCAAAAGCCCTAAAGCTGCAAACCTCAACAACCATCACCCCTAAACCCTGAACGCCCAAAACGCCCTCAAAGTCCAGAATTGCAACGGGCCCCCGGCAGGTTCAGCTGCAGGAACAAGCGAGCGAGATCCCGTCAGATGTTTACAGGTGAGCCCTAAGGCTAAGTTCTGGGTTGGGTTGAGGGTTCGGGGTCTAGGAATCAGGGTTGAGGGTTCAGGTTTATGGTCTGCCATAATCTACCATAACCTACTTGTTCGTAGGTTCTGATGAAAATGTATAGAGACCCTGCAAACAAGTAGGGTTTGCTCCTTTAAAGTAGGCTTAAGTCTTCAGGTTCGGGGTTCGGGTCAACTAGGCAGCACTCTGTCTCCGAAGGATGCTTTGGGCCTCTTCTTGACGTGGTGTCAAGGACCAGAGAACCCCATACCCCTTAATTAAGTAATATACCTTACATTATAGAGGCCCTCATATTGTGGTTTAAGTCCTTAATTGTAGAGGCCCTCATATGCTGGTTGAAGTCCTTAATTATAGAGGCCCTCATATTTGCCTCCAACATGGCCCAAGAGTAGGCCTCGAAGCATCAAGCCTTAACTACTTTCTTGCGTAGCCCCCCCGTGATCCTGGGGTTCCTACAAGCGCTCGTTTCACGGGCTCTCCTAGAAGGGATCTATAAGGGTTCTAGAAGGGGCTCCTTTAAGCTAGGTTTCTGAGTCTGAGTAGCATCCTTTATAATAAGGATACCCTATTTTCCCCAGTATTCGGTGTGAATAAATAAGGGGACCCTAAACCAAAAAGGGCAAAAGGGTACTATCCCGGAACCCACTTAAAAGCCGTTCTGAAACCCTTCCAATAGCTGAGACGACCCGAACAAAACACCCTCTAAACCGTAAACTCCTGCGCATCTGCAAACCCTATCAGCCCTGAAACCCGAGCAACCCGATCGGGCTAGTGGAGTCTCTACATTGCGCCACCCTGCTCCCAAAGACCGGACCGAACCCCAAACTCTGCCCCAGTTGGACCTCGAAAGAACCCTTTCACACCAATGACCCGGTACACCCTAAACTCTAAACCCTCAGCGTTTAGGGTTTAGGGTCCATTCAATGAGCTGCCAAAGGAACAAGAATGGGAACCCTTAAACAGAGCCCCGGAAGGACCACCTCAAGGAAACCTAAATATCAACCCCAAACCCTGGACCCACTTACAGGAACCCTTGCACTATCCCGTCAGAATCCTTCTAGGAAAGACCTGCAACAAGAACTCTTAAAAGAAGCCCTTATAGGCCCCGTTGAAGCAAGCCTGAAAGGAACCCCTAAACCCTATACACCCCAAACCCTACAAACCACCAAACCTCTAAACCTCCAAGCCTCCTGGACATCC
>CAJNDT010004126.1:0-18176 GCA_905221615.1 Symbiodinium sp. CCMP2592
AGGGCTGTGCTCTCAGTGCAATTGCAGCATGTGGTCTTTGTTGAGCGAATGTTTGTACCCGCAGCCGTTTTGGTGCACTGTGAACGAGTAAGGAGGGCGCGAGACCGACCTGAGACCATGGCGAGCCATGGTGCCGAGGCAAGCAACGAGGGCGCCGCTCCAGCTCCAGCTCCAGCTGCTCCGGCTCCGGCTCCAGCTAACCCTCCACCACAGGACTGGGGACCACTTGCGGGGGGCCTGAGACAGGCCAGCTTCGTGCTACAGGCGTATGACCCCCCAGAGTTCCACCTTGCGCGCTCCAAGTCCTAGTGGTACTTCGCAAACCCGAAGCAATCAATCTGTGTTCAGTTTTGTCAGGGGTATCTGGTGGGTCATTTTATGCAGACAGACAAAGAGCGCTGTTGCTATTTTTGCTGTTGTGTTAGGCACTTCTGTTTTTGGTTTGCCCGCGTCTAGGAGCAGTTGAAACAACTGAAGCGTGAGCTCAAAGCTGCAAACATGGCAAAGTACAGAGCACGCTGTGATGGTGAACGCGGTGGACTGACACAGTTCCAGTTGAACGTTCTGCTCTGTGTCTTTGTTTTGTCGGGGCATGTGACAGATGTTGCTGTGGCATGCCTAAGGGCAGCGCATGCACAGCGGCGCCGCCAACAAACAGAAGTTCTGGACCCAAGGCTATTTGTCGAGGAGCGGTATTTGGAAGCCAAGATTGACTGGTGGGTGGCGTTAGAAAGCCCGTCCGATGAAGCATGTCCCAAGATCCAGCGGATTCGTAGTGTGGCGCAGAAATTTGTAAGTGAGCATCAGGCTGCTGCTTTTGTGGCCATATCAAAATGAAGGGGCTGCACCCAGCTCCCGACATGTTGTTCTGTTTTCTGTGCTGTTGGATTAAGTAAGGCGGCATTGATCTGCTATGTGGCATGAGTCGATCTGCGTAAACAACAGCGTGATTCAGAAAACAGGCCTGGGCGCTGGTTTCGCGATGGTGTTCTGGTTTTCGAAGACGCAGGCCATAAAAAATCCGGTCCTTCGCGCTAAGCCTAACTGAAGGCGGGGAGGAGGCATGCAACATAAACCCTTGTTTTGATTGAGCAAACATTTCGTTTCTATGTTGGCGTCCTGCTGTGATGTACAGCCCCTGACCTCTTTAGGGTGTCAACACTTGAAGAAGAGAACATGTCGACTTGGGCTTGGGGTCAAGTCTTGGGGGAGCCAATGGGGAGGACTTGGGGCTTCACTGTTGGGTTCCTGTTTGGGGTACCAGTTTGGGGGTCCAGTTTCGGGGCTGGAAAAGGCCGGCAGATCGGGTGGGTCTTTTTCGGGGGTCCTTATTGGAGTCCCAAATGTGTCCCGCTTTTCGAGCCAAAAAAAACGCCCTTTTCGGAGAGTTCTCCATCCACTAGGCCACAGCATTTCGTCGCCATGTGGCATGGCTTCGTGCTCAAGTGCCCGCTCACAAGAAGCCCTTACTGGTTAACTTTGACGAGACGTCGATGAGATACGGGTTTGAAGCTTATGGCAACGTCGTGCAAAGTTCAAGCTGTCATGGCCCTTGCACCAAGCAGGATAAGAGGTTGTGTGTCACACAAGTGCTTGCTGCATGTGACCAAACGGAAGTGCAGCCGCATTTACCGCAGTTCACCATAACCAACTGTCGTACTGTGACGGCAAAACAGTTCAAAAAACAAACAAAAGCAAGACAACACTCGATCTCTCGTCCCAAAAAAAAAAAAAAACAAAGAAAAACCAAAAAAGAATCAGTTCTTGCCAAAAGGGCCCCTCGGTCCAGCTTGTTCCGTGAGAAATCAGCATTGACCAACAGTCGTTTGACGTGTCTTTTCCTGAAGCGTTTGAGAGCTGCAACTGTGGCATTCAAATCCTACCAAGTCATTGTTTTGATGGACACGGCAAGTCCACATTTGGCACGTGAAGTTCTGAGAACAGCTGCCAGCGCGGACATTTGGGTGTGCCCTTGTTTCCTCCATTGCACCACTGGTACTTGGGTCAACCCTTGGAGCTTTGGCATTTTGGGACTGTACACACGCGTCATGTGCTGGATTGTGTTGTCATGGTAGCGTGCATGGGGGTGGACTAAGGATGGTGACGGTTTGTCACTTTTTTGCTTGGTGTGGAAAATCCTAGCACGGCATGTCCAAGTTTTGTTAAACCGGCAGTAATGCTTGGAACAGTGTTTGATCGAATTGGTTTTTACAGATCCCAACGACCGGCGCCTGAAACGACAGCACTTTCAAGCTCTTGTTGCCTCGCAAGCGCAAAGATTAATCGCATATTGTCTGTGTAAGAGTAAGCCGCTGCGAGGGCAGCGCTTGCTGATTTCGTAGTCGGTAGCCTCCTAGCTCCCAAGTTGTGCTGGTCTTTAGTTTCGCTTTTCGTTCCACTGTTGTTGCCACAGACTCTCCCTCTGAACATACGTCAGTCCCGGCTTAATCGTCGTGCCAGGCTCTAACTGTGGGGCTGGAGGGTTGTGGTTACGTTTTGCTGCTAAGTAGACCCCCTGAACCGCGACGCCCAGATTCGTCTGTTTTGGTAGTGAAAAAACCCCTGAATCTGGGAACTCTTAATAGGACCTCGACGCCCTCAATTAGCATCCTTCTCCTTGTATGACCTCGACGCCCAGATTCGCATGCTCAAGGCAAGGAAGCTGGACGCCAAAAAGGCCTGCAGAGAGCACCAGAAGGCTTTGCGCGCTGTGCAGAAGCGCAAGGCGAAACTTGTAAAGAATACGAAGGCTCTCTCAGTGAGAGACTTGGAAATCATCCTAGCGGCCCGCCAAGCGGCCCCCTAAGATCGTTTGCAGATCTGCAGCGGCCCGTCTAGCGGCCCCGTAGGATCATTTGCAGGGGAAGCATATCCCTGCGTGTGGTCTGAAGTTCTCCAAGCTCGAAGTACTCTCGAACTGACAGAAAAAGTCCGATCCATGCTCCAGATGTGTGTATTCAGATAAGAAAAAGGCAAGTGTAGAGGTGCTGCGGCTTTTGCCTGCGAGCCTTTTACTGCAAGTTAGAAAGTGCCAGGACCAAGGCAGATGTAGAGGTGCTGCGGCTTTCGCCTGCGATCCTCTACACTGCCAGTTAAAAAAGTGCAAGGGCCAAGGCAGATGTAGAGGTGCTGCGGCCTTTGCCTGCGATCCTCTACACTGTGCAACGGCCAAGGCCAAGGCAGATGTAGAGGTGCTGCGGCTTTTGCCTGCCATCCTCTACACTGGGCAACGGCCAAGGCAGATGTAGAGGTGCTGCGGCTTTCGCCTGCGATCTTCTACACTGCCAGTTAAAAAGTGCAGCTAAAGCAGATGTAAAGGCGAGGTTGTGGGTCTTCATGACCAAATTTGTTTCTGCAAGCAGCAAAATTGGCCGGCATGCAGTTTTGCAAGCGTCCAATACCGAATCCCTGTGAGGTGCTGCTAGGAGTGCATTTACAGATCCCGAAACAATTTTGGGTGCTGCAGTTTTCGGCCGCAGGCCGCCAGCCTGCCAAGGACTCAGAGAACGAACGCTCCACTTGCCCATTCGACTGCACTTTGCTTCTACACCAGGTATGGAAGATGGAAGTGGGCATTCTTGATGCCCTTCGAAAGGCGCGCCAGCTCTGAGAGTTAAGCTTGGAGACTGCCGTACTTCGTGCCCAACTGTGAGCGTTGAGAGTGCAGAAGAACACAAGTAGGTCAGGCCATTCGACTGCACTTCGCTTCTACACCAGGTATGGACCGGTATGGAAGATGGAAGTGGGCATCCTGGATGCCCTTCCAAAGGCGCGCCAGCTTAGAGTTAAGCGGGTTCAAGATTCAGGGACAGACGCTGTTCCTACGGTTGATGGACAAAATCCTGCATTATCCAGTATAAGAAATCTACCATAATTCCCATAGTTTAGGGTCCTTAGGGTCATGCAGGATTTTGTCCATCATGTAGGGTCCTTAGGGTCATGCAGGATTTTGTCCATCAACAGTAGTACCAGCGGCAGTGCGCTCGTAAAAAAAAATAGGTTATCACGTGTTCTATCTATTTGGCGCTGTTTTGCGGGCTTGGTTGATTTGGGTAGCGTTTTCCAATGCAAATCGCAAAGCTTCAAAGCCTGTCGGCTTGTCAGACCTAAAGTATCAAACCCTAAACCTTCAAAACCTTAAAGTAGGGCTCAACAAACCTGCACGAAATCGGCCCTTCCCAAGGTCTGTCGTGCTCACGGTGTAAAGCAGGCTGGGGCCCCACTGCGAAGCATGCTTGAGCGATTACGACGTGGGTTAAAGTGCAGGGTTCAAGATTCAGGGACAGACGCTGTTCCTACGGTTGATGGACAAAATCCTGCATTATCCAGTATAAGGAATCTACCATATAATTCCCATAGTTTAGGGTCCTTAGGGTCATGCAGGATTTTGTCCATCAACAGTAGTACCAGCGGCAGTGCGCTCGTAAAAAAAAATAGGTTATCACGTGTTCTATCTATTTGGCGCTGTTTTGCGGGCTTGGTTGATTTGGGTAGCGTTTTCCAATGCAAATCGCAAAGCTTCAAAGCCTGTCGGCTTGTCAGACCTAAAGTATCAAACCCTAAACCTTCAAAACCTTAAAGTAGGGCTCAACAAACCTGCACGAAATCGGCCCTTCCCAAGGTCTGTCGTGCTCACGGTGTAAAGCAGGCTGGGGCCCCACTGCGAAGCATGCTTGAGCGATTACGACGTGGGTTAAAGTGCAGGGTTCAAGATTCAGGGACAGACGCTGTTCCTACGGTTGATGGACAAAATCCTGCATTATCCAGTATAAGGAATCTACCATATAATTCCCATAGTTTAGGGTCCTTAGGGTCATGCAGGATTTTGTCCATCAACAGTAGTACCCTCCCCTTGCCCCACCGCAACAAAGATGTACTTCGCGGGCGTGCTTCCGCAATTCGCAAGTATCAAAGATTCAGACCTTGCCTCTGTTGCTCTTAAGCTTTGTTTCGGCATCATTGTTTGAGGGGGTGAGGGGGAGGGTGGTTCCTCCTGTGGATCGTTTAGAGCAGACTGCACCACTAGGCTTTAGGGTGTAGCACCACGGTCTTGCACCTGGGTCCTGGGGACAGCTGGTGGAGTCCGCAGTCTGCCATGGGCCTTTGGCAGCTTGGAGACTTGAAGTAGGTGTGAGCTGAAAGGTCATGCACCTGGGCCTTGCTGGCAGCTGGTGGTGACCACAGTCTGCCATGGGCCTCTGGCAGCTTGGAGACTGTAGTAGGTTTGTAGGTTTTTCACTGGCCGTTGGCCGCGAAGCTCGTTCGCTCCGGTGGTTTCTTTTGTCAGGAGCAAAGGCGTGACACGACCTTCTACTTGTGTTGCTCCCGTCAGGTTTTGTTGACATGCCCGCGCCCAATGCAAGCCGGATTCCTCAGAGTGATATCAGTGTCAGCTTAATGTTTCTGCTGGTCGGCAATGTAAACAGAAGCAGTGTTGCACGCAAGAACTTGTCAGGTGCTTCTGTCAGTGCGGGAAGTGCGCAGTACTTGCAAGTCTTAGCAAGTTGCAAGTTTGCGCCTGTGAGGTTGTGGATAACATGCCCCATGCGGAGCGCGAAATGCGGGATGCCTCAGAGCTGCAGGGTCTCAGGGTTTCCGGTTTTGAGATTGTTAAGCGTGGGTCCAGGTCTGCGAGGCTGCGCTGTCAGAAAAATTTGCTTGTTGTAGCTGGCACTAGATGCTTGCTTTCCGCCGGGACGGGGTTTAGGAGGATTTGCAAGGGAGGGTTTAGGGGACGATCTGCAGCGAGGAAGTTGAGGGAGGGATCTGCGAGGGAGGGTTTAGGGTAGCATCTGCAGCGAGGGAGTTGAGGGAGAGGTCTGCAAGGGAGGGTTTAGGGCAGGATCTGCAAGGGGGTCTGCGAAGAAATTGCAAGGTGGGTTTAGGGAGGGATCTACAAGAGGGTTTAGGGGAGGATCTGCAGGGGAGGGCCTGCAAGGTGGGTTTAGGGAAGGATTTGCAAACGAGGGCTTAGGACAGGGTTGAAGGAGGGGTCTGCAGGGGTGGGTTTAGGGAAGCCATTGCGAAAACGGACGAGAGCAAGCGAGCAAACTTCTGGTGGTAATCTAAAGTAATTGGTAATCAGAGTTCGTCTTGGTTTTTGAAGTTTGCTCAATTGCTCGCCGCATCTGGCCAAAGGCAAAAGCCTGCAGGGGTCAGAACAGCGAGCGTTGTGCTGTAGAGCCTCTCTGCCTGGCCCGAACAGGAGTGTAGGTGGGCCTCTAAACCCCTAATCCCGCTTAGAAGCGTGTAGAAGCTTTTTCTGCCCCGAAAGCCCTAAGAACGCCAGGTTGCATTGCGACAGGTGCGTAAGACCCACCTTTCTCCTGTTCGGTTCGTCCGGCAAGGTGCGGGGGCCTGCCTTTTTACGTGGGTGCCTACGGCGCCCTCTCCACACAATGTGCGGCGCCTCCAGAGCGTTTAGGGCTGAGGAAACAGATTCTTTCTCGGTTAGCTCACTTGTCCTGCGTGGGTCGGCTTGGGGTGTAGGTAGGCCTCCAGCCAGGTACCGTAGCACCCATGCAATCTCGAGGCAAGGGCTGTGCTCTCAGTGCAATTGCAGCATGTGGTCTTTGTTGAGCGAATGTTTGTACCCGCAGCCGTTTTGGTGCACTGTGAACGAGTAAGGAGGGCGCGAGACCGACCTGAGACCATGGCGAGCCATGGTGCCGAGGCAAGCAACGAGGGCGCCGCTCCAGCTCCAGCTCCAGCTGCTCCGGCTCCGGCTCCAGCTAACCCTCCACCACAGGACTGGGGACCACTTGAGGGGGGCCTGAGACAGGCCAGCTTCGTGCTACAGGCGTATGACCCCCCAGAGTTCCACCTTGCGCGCTCCAAGTTCCTAGTGGTACTTCGCAAACCCGAAGCAATCAATCTGTGTTCAGTTTTGTAAGGGGTATCTGGTGGGTCATTTTATGCAGACAGACAAAGAGCGCTGTTGCTATTTTTGCTGTTGTGTTAGGCACTTCTGTTTTTGGTTTGCTCGCGTCTAGGAGCAGTTGAAACAACTGAAGCGTGAGCTCAAAGCTGCAAACATGGCAAAGTACAGAGCACGCTGTGATGGTGAACGCGGTGGACTGACACAGTTCCAGTTGAACGTTCTGCTCTGTGTCTTTGTTTTGTCGGGGCATGTGACAGATGTTGCTGTGGCATACCTAAGCACAGCGCATGCACAGCGGCGCCGCCAACAAACAGAAGTTCTGGACCCAAGGCTATTTGTCGAGGAGCGGTATTTGGAAGCCAAGATTGACTGGTTGGTGGCGTTAGAAAGCCCGTCCGATGAAGCATGTCCCAAGATCCAGCGGATTCGTAGTGTGGCGCAGAAATTTGTAAGTGAGCATCAGGCTGCTGCTTTTGTGGCCAGATCAAATTTGAAAGGGGCGGCACCCAGCTCCCGACAGGTATGTGCTGGTTTCTGTGCTGGCTTGGATGAAGTAGGCGGCAGTGATCTGCTATCTGGCTTGAGGCGATCTGCGTACAACAGCGTGATTCAGAAACAGCATGGGCGCTGGTTTCGGCGATGGTGTGCTGGTTTTCGAAGACGCTGGGGCATAAAAATCGGGTTCCTTCGCGCTAAGCCTAAACTGAGCGTGGAAGAGGAGGCTGCAAAAGAACCTTGTTTTGATTGAGCAAACATTTCGTTTCTATGTTGGCGTCCTGCTGTGATGTACAGCCCCTGAACTCTTTAGGGTGTCAAAACTTGAAGAAGAGAATATGTCGACTTGGGCTTGGGGTCAAGTCTTGGGGGAGCCAATGGGGAGGACTTGGGGCTCCATTGTTGGGTTCCTGTTTGGGGTACCAGTTTGGGGGTCCAGTTTCGGGGCTGGAAAAGGCCGGCAGATCGGGTGGGTCTTTTTCGGGGGTCCTTATTGGAGTCCCAAATGGGTCCCGCTTTTCGAGCCAAAAAAAACGCCCTTTTCGGAGAGTTCTCCATCCACTAGGCCACAGCATTTCGTCGCCATGTGGCATGGCTTCGTGCTCAAGTGCCCGCTCACAAGAAGCCCTTACTGGTTAACTTTGACGAGACGTCGATGAAATACGGGTTTGAAGCTTATGGCAACGTCGTGCAAAGTTCAAGCTGTCATGGCCCTTGCACCAAGCAGGATAAGAGGTTGTGTGTCACACAAGTGCTTGCTGCTTGTGACCAAACGGAAGTGCAGCCGCATTTACCGCAGTTCACCATAACCAACTGTCGTACTGTGACGGCAAAACAGTTCAAAGCAGTTCGTGCCAAAAAGCCCCGCGGGTCCAGCTTGTTCCGTGAGAAATCAGCATGGACCAACAGTCGTTTGACGTGTCTTTTCCTGAAGCGTTTGAGAGCTGCAACTGTGGCATTCAAATCCTACCAAGTCATTGTTTTGATGGACACGGCAAGTCCACATTTGGCACGTGAAGTTCTGAGAACAGCTGCCAGCGCGGACATTTGGGTGTGCCCTGTTCCTCCAGGCACCACTGGTACTTGTCAACCCTTGGACGTTGGCATTTTGGGACGGTACAAGCGTCATGTGCTGGATTTGTGTCAGACGTGCATGACGAAGGATGGTGAAGGTTTGTCACGTTTTGCTTGGTTGGAAATCCTAAGCAAGGCAGGTCCAAGTTTTTTACGGCAGTATGCTTGGAAACCAGTGTTTGATCGAATTGGTTTGTACAGACCAAGCGACGGCTGCCTGAACGAAGCAGACTTTCAACTCTTGTTGCCTCGCAAGCGCAAGATTAATCGCATGGATTGGCTGTGTAAGCCGCTGCAGGGCAAGCCGCTGCGGATTTCGTAGTCGTAGCCTCACTAGCTCCCAAGTTTGTGCTGTCTTGAGTAGCGCTTTCTGTTCCTACTGGTGTTGCCACAGACTCTCCCTCTGACATACGTCAGTCGGCTTAATCGTCAGTGCCAGGCTCTACTGTAGGGGGCTGGAGGGTTGTGGTTACGTTTTGCTGCTAAGTAGACCCCCTGACCTCGACGCCCAGATTCGTCTGTTTTGGTAGTGAAAAAACCCCTGAATCTGGGAACTCTTAATAGGACCTCGACGCCCTCAATTAGCATCCTTCTCCTTGTAGGACCTCGACGCCCAGATTCGCATGCTCAAGGCAAGGAAGCTGGACGCCAAAAAGGCCTGCAGAGAGCACCAGAAGGCTTTGCGCGCTGTGCAGAAGCGCAAGGCGAAACTTGTAAAGAAGACGAAGGCTCTCTCAGTGAGAGACTTGGAAATCATCCTAGCGGCCCGCCAAGCGGCCCCCTAAGATCGTTTGCAGATCTGCAGCGGCCCGTCTAGCGGCCCCGTAAGATCATTTGCAGGGGAAGCATATCCCTGCGTGTGGTCTGAAGTTCTCCAAGCTCGAAGTACTCTCGAACTGACAGAAAAAGTCCGATCCATGCTCCAGATGTGTGTATTCAGATAAGAAAAAGGCAAGTGTAGAGGTGCTGCGGCTTTTGCCTGCGAGCCTTTTACTGCCAGTTAGAAAGTGCCAGGACCAAGGCAGATGTAGAGGTGCTGCGGCTTTCGCCTGCGATCCTCTACACTGCCAGTTAAAAAAGTGCAAGGGCCAAGGCAGATGTAGAGGTGCTGCGGCCTTTGCCTGCGATCCTCTACACTGTGCAACGGCCAAGGCCAAGGCAGATGTAGAGGTGCTGCGGCTTTTGCCTGCGATCCTCTACACTGGGCAACGGCCAAGGCAGATGTAGAGGTGCTGCGGCTTTCGCCTGCGATCTTCTACACTGCCAGTTAAAAAGTGCAGCTAAAGCAGATGTAAAGGCGAGGTTGTGGGTCTTCATGACCAAATTTGTTTCTGCAAGCAGCAAAATTGGCCGGCATGCAGTTTTGCAAGCGTCCAATACCGAATCCCTGTGAGGTGCTGCTAGGAGTGCATTTACAGATCCCGAAACAATTTTGGGTGCTGCAGTTTTCGGCCGCAGGCCGCCAGCCTGCCAAGGACTCAGAGAACGAACGCTCCACTTGCCCATTCGACTGCACTTTGCTTCTACACCAGGTATGGAAGATGGAAGTGGGCATTCTTGATGCCCTTCGAAAGGCGCGCCAGCTCTGAGAGTTAAGCTTGGAGACTGCCGTACTTCGTGCCCAACTGTGAGCGTTGAGAGTGCAGAAGAACACAAGTAGGTCAGGCCATTCGACTGCACTTCGCTTCTACACCAGGTATGGACCGGTATGGAAGATGGAAGTGGGCATCCTGGATGCCCTTCCAAAGGCGCGCCAGCTTAGAGTTAAGCGGGTTCAAGATTCAGGGACAGACGCTGTTCCTACGGTTGATGGACAAAATCCTGCATTATCCAGTATAAGAAATCTACCATATAATTCCCATAGTTTAGGGTCCTTAGGGTCATGCAGGATTTTGTCCATCAGCAGTAGTACCAGCGGCAGTGCGCTCGTAAAAAAAAATAGGTTATCACGTGTTCTATCTATTTGGCGCTGTTTTGCGGGCTTGGTTGATTTGGGTAGCGTTTTCCAATGCAAATCGCAAAGCTTCAAAGCCTGTCGGCTTGTCAGACCTAAAGTATCAAACCCTAAACCTTCAAAACCTTAAAGTAGGGCTCAACAAACCTGCACGAAATCGGCCCTTCCCAAGGTCTGTCGTGCTCACGGTGTAAAGCAGGCTGGGGCCCCACGCTCGAAGCATGCTTGAGCGATTACGACGTGGGTTAAAGTGCAGGGTTCAAGATTCAGGGACAGACGCTGTTCCTACGGCTGATGGACAAAATCCTGCATTATCCAGTATAAGGAATCTACCATATAATTCCCATAGTTTAGGGTCCTTAGGGTCATGCAGGATTTTGTCCATCAACAGTAGTACCAGCGGCAGTGCGCTCGTAAAAAAAAATAGGTTATCACGTGTTCTATCTATTTGGCGCTGT
This sequence comes from Symbiodinium sp. CCMP2592, assembly GCA_905221615.1. Classification (NCBI taxonomy): domain Eukaryota; class Dinophyceae; order Suessiales; family Symbiodiniaceae; genus Symbiodinium; species Symbiodinium sp. CCMP2592. Next base: position 10,862 of record CAJNDT010004126.1, read on the forward strand.
TTTGCGGGCTTGGTTGATTTGGGTAGCGTTTTCCAATGCAAATCGCAAAGCTTCAAAGCCTGTCGGCTTGTCAGACCTAAAGTATCAAACCCTAAACCTTCAAAACCTTAAAGTAGGGCTCAACAAACCTGCACGAAATCGGCCCTTCCCAAGGTCTGTCGTGCTCACGGTGTAAAGCAGGCTGGGGCCCCACGCTCGAAGCATGCTTGAGCGATTACGACGTGGGTTAAAGTGCAGGGTTCAAGATTCAGGGACAGACGCTGTTCCTACGGTTGATGGACAAAATCCTGCATTATCCAGTATAAGGAATCTACCATATAATTCCCATAGTTTAGGGTCCTTAGGGTCATGCAGGATTTTGTCCATCAACAGTAGTACCCTCCCCTTGCCCCACCGCAACAAAGATGTACTTCGCGGGCGTGCTTCCGCAATTCGCAAGTATCAAAGATTCAGACCTTGCCTCTGTTGCTCTTAAGCTTTGTTTCGGCATCATTGTTTGAGGGGGTGAGGGGGAGGGTGGTTCCTCCTGTGGATCGTTTGGAGCAGACTGCACCACTAGGCTTTAGGGTGTAGCACCACGGTCTTGCACCTGGGTCCTGGGGACAGCTGGTGGAGTCCGCAGTCTGCCATGGGCCTTTGGCAGCTTGGAGACTTGAAGTAGGTGTGAGCTGAAAGGTCATGCACCTGGGCCTTGCTGGCAGCTGGTGGTGACCACAGTCTGCCATGGGCCTCTGGCAGCTTGGAGACTGTAGTAGGTTTGTAGGTTTTTCACTGGCCGTTGGCCGCGAAGCTCGTTCGCTCCGGTGGTTTCTTTTGTCAGGAGCAAAGGCGTGACACGACCTTCTACTTGTGTTGCTCCCGTCAGGTTTTGTTGACATGCCCGCGCCCAATGCAAGCCGGATTCCTCAGAGTGATATCAGTGTCAGCTTAATGTTTCTGCTGGTCGGCAATGTAAACAGAAGCAGTGTTGCACGCAAGAACTTGTCAGGTGCTTCTGTCAGTGCGGGAAGTGCGCAGTACTTGCAAGTCTTAGCAAGTTGCAAGTTTGCGCCTGTGAGGTTGTGGATAACATGCCCCATGCGGAGCGCGAAATGCGGGATGCCTCAGAGCTGCAGGGTCTCAGGGTTTCCGGTTTTGAGATTGTTAAGCGTGGGTCCAGGTCTGCGAGGCTGCGCTGTCAGAAAAATTTGCTTGTTGTAGCTGGCACTAGATGCTTGCTTTCCGCCGGGACGGGGTTTAGGAGGATTTGCAAGGGAGGGTTTAGGGGACGATCTGCAGCGAGGAAGTTGAGGGAGGGATCTGCGAGGGAGGGTTTAGGGTAGCATCTGCAGCGAGGGAGTTGAGGGGAGGTCTGCAAGGGAGGGTTTAGGGCAGGATCTGCAAGGGGGTCTGCGAAGAAATTGCAAGGTGGGTTTAGGGAGGGATCTACAAGAGGGTTTAGGGGAGGATCTGCAGGGGAGGGCCTGCAAGGTGGGTTTAGGGAAGGATTTGCAAACGAGGGCTTAGGACAGGGTTGAAGGAGGGGTCTGCAGGGGTGGGTTTAGGGAAGCCATTGCGAAAACGGACGAGAGCAAGCGAGCAAACTTCTGGTGCTAATCTAAAGTAATTGGTAATCAGAGTTCGTCTTGGTTTTTGAAGTTTGCTCAATTGCTCGCCGCATCTGGCCAAAGGCAAAAGCCTGCAGGGGTCAGAACAGCGAGCGTTGTGCTGTAGAGCCTCTCTGCCTGGCCCGAACAGGAGTGTAGGTGGGCCTCTAAACCCCTAATCCCGCTTAGAAGCGTGTAGAAGCTTTTTCTGCCCCGAAAGCCCTAAGAACGCCAGGTTGCATTGCGACAGGTGCGTAAGACCCACCTTTCTCCTGTTCGGTTCGTCCGGCAAGGTGCGGGGGCCTGCCTTTTTACGTGGGTGCCTACGGCGCCCTCTCCACACAATGTGCGGCGCCTCCAGAGCGTTTAGGGCTGAGGAAACAGATTCTTTCTCGGTTAGCTCACTTGTCCTGCGTGGGTCGGCTTGGGGTGTAGGTAGGCCTCCAGCCAGGTACCGTAGCACCCATGCAATCTCGAGGCAAGGGCTGTGCTCTCAGTGCAATTGCAGCATGTGGTCTTTGTTGAGCGAATGTTTGTACCCGCAGCCGTTTTGGTGCACTGTGAACGAGTAAGGAGGGCGCGAGACCGACCTGAGACCATGGCGAGCCATGGTGCCGAGGCAAGCAACGAGGGCGCCGCTCCAGCTCCAGCTCCAGCTGCTCCGGCTCCGGCTCCAGCTAACCCTCCACCACAGGACTGGGGACCACTTGAGGGGGGCCTGAGACAGGCCAGCTTCGTGCTACAGGCGTATGACCCCCCAGAGTTCCACCTTGCGCGCTCCAAGTCCTAGTGGTACTTCGCAAACCCGAAGCAATCAATCTGTGTTCAGTTTTGTAAGGGGTATCTGGTGGGTCATTTTATGCAGACAGACAAAGAGCGCTGTTGCTATTTTTGCTGTTGTGTTAGGCACTTCTGTTTTTGGTTTGCTCGCGTCTAGGAGCAGTTGAAACAACTGAAGCGTGAGCTCAAAGCTGCAAACATGGCAAAGTACAGAGCACGCTGTGATGGTGAACGCGGTGGACTGACACAGTTCCAGTTGAACGTTCTGCTCTGTGTCTTTGTTTTGTCGGGGCATGTGACAGATGTTGCTGTGGCATACCTAAGGGCAGCGCATGCACAGCGGCGCCGCCAACAAACAGAAGTTCTGGACCCAAGGCTATTTGTCGAGGAGCGGTATTTGGAAGCCAAGATTGACTGGTTGGTGGCGTTAGAAAGCCCGTCCGATGAAGCATGTCCCAAGATCCAGCGGATTCGTAGTGTGGCGCAGAAATTTGTAAGTGAGCATCAGGCTGCTGCTTTTGTGGCCAGATCAAATTTGAAAGGGGCGGCACCCAGCTCCCGACAGGTATGTGCTGGTTTCTGTGCTGGCTTGGATGAAGTAGGCGGCAGTGATCTGCTATCTGGCTTGAGGCGATCTGCGTACAACAGCGTGATTCAGAAACAGCATGGGCGCTGGTTTCGGCGATGGTGTGCTGGTTTTCGAAGACGCTGGGGCATAAAAATCGGGTTCCTTCGCGCTAAGCCTAAACTGAGCGTGGAAGAGGAGGCTGCAAAAGAACCTTGTTTTGATTGAGCAAACATTTCGTTTCTATGTTGGCGTCCTGCTGTGATGTACAGCCCCTGAACTCTTTAGGGTGTCAAAACTTGAAGAAGAGAATATGTCGACTTGGGCTTGGGGTCAAGTCTTGGGGGAGCCAATGGGGAGGACTTGGGGCTCCATTGTTGGGTTCCTGTTTGGGGTACCAGTTTGGGGGTCCAGTTTCGGGGCTGGAAAAGGCCGGCAGATCGGGTGGGTCTTTTTCGGGGGTCCTTATTGGAGTCCCAAATGGGTCCCGCTTTTCGAGCCAAAAAAAACGCCCTTTTCGGAGAGTTCTCCATCCACTAGGCCACAGCATTTCGTCGCCATGTGGCATGGCTTCGTGCTCAAGTGCCCGCTCACAAGAAGCCCTTACTGGTTAACTTTGACGAGACGTCGATGAAATACGGGTTTGAAGCTTATGGCAACGTCGTGCAAAGTTCAAGCTGTCATGGCCCTTGCACCAAGCAGGATAAGAGGTTGTGTGTCACACAAGTGCTTGCTGCTTGTGACCAAACGGAAGTGCAGCCGCATTTACCGCAGTTCACCATAACCAACTGTCGTACTGTGACGGCAAAACAGTTCAAAGCAGTTCGTGCCAAAAAGCCCCGCGGGTCCAGCTTGTTCCGTGAGAAATCAGCATGGACCAACAGTCGTTTGACGTGTCTTTTCCTGAAGCGTTTGAGAGCTGCAACTGTGGCATTCAAATCCTACCAAGTCATTGTTTTGATGGACACGGCAAGTCCACATTTGGCACGTGAAGTTCTGAGAACAGCTGCCAGCGCGGACATTTGGGTGTGCCCTGTTCCTCCAGGCACCACTGGTACTTGTCAACCCTTGGACGTTGGCATTTTGGGACGGTACAAGCGTCATGTGCTGGATTTGTGTCAGACGTGCATGACGAAGGATGGTGAAGGTTTGTCACGTTTTGCTTGGTTGGAAATCCTAAGCAAGGCAGGTCCAAGTTTTTTACGGCAGTATGCTTGGAAACCAGTGTTTGATCGAATTGGTTTGTACAGACCAAGCGACGGCTGCTGCTGAACGAAGCAGACTTTCAACTCTTGTTGCCTCGCAAGCGCAAGATTAATCGCATGGATTGGCTGTGTAAGCCGCTGCAGGGCAAGCCGCTGCGGATTTCGTAGTCGTAGCCTCACTAGCTCCCAAGTTTGTGCTGTCTTGAGTAGCGCTTTCTGTTCCTACTGGTGTTGCCACAGACTCTCCCTCTGACATACGTCAGTCGGCTTAATCGTCAGTGCCAGGCTCTACTGTAGGGGGCTGGAGGGTTGTGGTTACGTTTTGCTGCTAAGTAGACCCCCTGAACCTCGACGCCCAGATTCGTCTGTTTTGGTAGTGAAAAAACCCCTGAATCTGGGAACTCTTAATAGGACCTCGACGCCCTCAATTAGCATCCTTCTCCTTGTAGGACCTCGACGCCCAGATTCGCATGCTCAAGGCAAGGAAGCTGGACGCCAAAAAGGCCTGCAGAGAGCAACCAGAAGGCTTTGCGCGCTGTGCAGAAGCGCAAGGCGAAACTTGTAAAGAAGACGAAGGCTCTCTCAGTGAGAGACTTGGAAATCATCCTAGCGGCCCGCCAAGCGGCCCCCTAAGATCGTTTGCAGATCTGCAGCGGCCCGTCTAGCGGCCCCGTAAGATCATTTGCAGGGGAAGCATATCCCTGCGTGTGGTCTGAAGTTCTCCAAGCTCGAAGTACTCTCGAACTGACAGAAAAAGTCCGATCCATGCTCCAGATGTGTGTATTCAGATAAGAAAAAGGCAAGTGTAGAGGTGCTGCGGCTTTTGCCTGCGAGCCTTTTACTGCCAGTTAGAAAGTGCCAGGACCAAGGCAGATGTAGAGGTGCTGCGGCTTTCGCCTGCGATCCTCTACACTGCCAGTTAAAAAAGTGCAAGGGCCAAGGCAGATGTAGAGGTGCTGCGGCCTTTGCCTGCGATCCTCTACACTGTGCAACGGCCAAGGCCAAGGCAGATGTAGAGGTGCTGCGGCTTTTGCCTGCGATCCTCTACACTGGGCAACGGCCAAGGCAGATGTAGAGGTGCTGCGGCTTTCGCCTGCGATCTTCTACACTGCCAGTTAAAAAGTGCAGCTAAAGCAGATGTAAAGGCGAGGTTGTGGGTCTTCATGACCAAATTTGTTTCTGCAAGCAGCAAAATTGGCCGGCATGCAGTTTTGCAAGCGTCCAATACCGAATCCCTGTGAGGTGCTGCTAGGAGTGCATTTACAGATCCCGAAACAATTTTGGGTGCTGCAGTTTTCGGCCGCAGGCCGCCAGCCTGCCAAGGACTCAGAGAACGAACGCTCCACTTGCCCATTCGACTGCACTTTGCTTCTACACCAGGTATGGAAGATGGAAGTGGGCATTCTTGATGCCCTTCGAAAGGCGCGCCAGCTCTGAGAGTTAAGCTTGGAGACTGCCGTACTTCGTGCCCAACTGTGAGCGTTGAGAGTGCAGAAGAACACAAGTAGGTCAGGCCATTCGACTGCACTTCGCTTCTACACCAGGTATGGACCGGTATGGAAGATGGAAGTGGGCATCCTGGATGCCCTTCCAAAGGCGCGCCAGCTTAGAGTTAAGCGGGTTCAAGATTCAGGGACAGACGCTGTTCCTACGGTTGATGGACAAAATCCTGCATTATCCAGTATAAGAAATCTACCATATAATTCCCATAGTTTAGGGTCCTTAGGGTCATGCAGGATTTTGTCCATCAACAGTAGTACCAGCGGCAGTGCGCTCGTAAAAAAAAATAGGTTATCACGTGTTCTATCTATTTGGCGCTGTTTTGCGGGCTTGGTTGATTTGGGTAGCGTTTTCCAATGCAAATCGCAAAGCTTCAAAGCCTGTCGGCTTGTCAGACCTAAAGTATCAAACCCTAAACCTTCAAAACCTTAAAGTAGGGCTCAACAAACCTGCACGAAATCGGCCCTTCCCAAGGTCTGTCGTGCTCACGGTGTAAAGCAGGCTGGGGCCCCACGCTCGAAGCATGCTTGAGCGATTACGACGTGGGTTAAAGTGCAGGGTTCAAGATTCAGGGACAGACGCTGTTCCTACGGCTGATGGACAAAATCCTGCATTACCCAGTATAAGGAATCTACCATATAATTCCCATAGTTTAGGGTCCTTAGGGTCATGCAGGATTTTGTCCATCAACAGTAGTACCAGCGGCAGTGCGCTCGTAAAAAAAATAGGTTATCACGTGTTCTATCTATTTGGCGCTGTTTTGCGGGCTTGGTTGATTTGGGCAGCGTTTTCCAATGCAAATCGCAAAGCTTCAAAGCCTGTCGGCTTGTCAGACCTAAAGTATCAAACCCTAAACCTTCAAAACCTTAAAGTAGGGCTCAACAAACCTGCACGAAATCGGCCCTTCCCAAGGTCTGTCGTGCTCACGGTGTAAAGCAGGATGGGGCCCCACGCTCGAAGCATGCTTGAGCGATTACGACGTGGGTTAAAGTGCAGGGTTCAAGATTCAGGGACAGACGCTGTTCCTACGGTTGATGGACAAAATCCTGCATTATCCAGTATAAGGAATCTACCATATAATTCCCATAGTTTAGGGTCCTTAGGGTCATGCAGGATTTTTTCCATCAACAGTAGTACCCTCCCCTTGCCCCACCGCAACAAAGATGTACTTCGCGGGCGTGCTTCCGCAATTCGCAAGTATCAAAGATTCAGACCTTGCCTCTGTTGCTCTTAAGCTTTGTTTCGGCATCATTGTTTGAGGGGGTGAGGGGGAGGGTGGTTCCTCCTTTGGATCGTTTGGAGCAGACTGCACCACTAGGCTTTAGGGTGTAGCACCACGGTCTTGCACCTGGGTCCTGGGGACAGCTGGTGGAGTCCGCAGTCTGCCATGGGCCTCTGGCAGCTTGGAGACTTGAAGTAGGTGTGAGCTGAAAGGTCATGCACCTGGGCCTTGCTGGCAGCTGGTGGTGACCACAGTCTGCCATGGGCCTCTGGCAGATTGGAGACTGTAGTAGGTTTGTAGGTTTTTCACTGGCCGTTGGCCGCGAAGCTCGTTCGCTCCGGTGGTTTCTTTTGTCAGGAGCAAAGGCGTGACACGACCCTCTACTTGTGTTGCTCCCGTCAGGTTTTGTTGACATGCCCGCGCCCAATGCAAGCCGGATTCCTCAGAGTGATATCAG
>CAJNDT010004127.1:0-15000 GCA_905221615.1 Symbiodinium sp. CCMP2592
AGGCCATGGCGTTGCTGCCGACGGCGTCCGCGCAGGGTGTTTTGGACTTGCTGCAATTCGGGCACTGGGGGCAGTAGCGGACGCCGAAGAGGTGACGCAGCGCGAGCTGCACGAGGGTGCGGAAGCCGTCGGCGCAGGCCACGGGATCCTTGGTGAGCATGGCCCGGCGAGCGTCGTAGGGCGGCAGCTCGGCGGCGAGGGCTTCTGGGTTGAGGCTGTAGAACTCCACGTCAAGCTCCGGCTTGCTGCGCCCCTGGGCTCCTCGGGTGGTGGTGTCCTCTGGGCCGAGGCTGGGGTCGGACTGCCGGGCGCGGGCCAGGCGCAGCATCACCGTGCTGTCGCGCTCTGAGGGGGAGAAGGTCACGAAGATCGGGGTGCCGTGGCATATCCGATTGGCGGGGGTTTGGAGGCGCATGGTCTTGCGCACCTCGTGCGTGCCCGGGATGTTTCGACTGCGCGCCTCCGTGTTGTCCAGGACCTGACACCGCTGTCGGGCTTGCTTTGGGAACTCGTTGTAACCTGGCTCTTGGTAGCTTGCCTGCTCCGAGTGTGGCCTTCTACGGCGCGCGTCACGGCACTTGCTTGCTCTCTACGGGGTTTCAGGCGGCGAAGGATGGGAGGCTTGCACTGCGGGTGGGTCCGTGCTTTCTAGGATTTTCTTTGCACGAGCTTCGAGCCTTCAGGGCTGCTTCTGAGAGCCCTGGGACGAAGCGTAGTTTGGTGAGGTCTCCGTTGATGGGCTTCAGCTGGTTGTTGATGTCGAGGTACTGGCCTCTGAGGAGCTTTTGCTGGATCTGCTTTTGCCCCTCCAGGATCTCCTTGGTGGTCAGGGCCCTGCTCTCGTGGTTCTCGTCGGCGACGATGTAGATGAAGGCGTTCCCCTGGGTGTTCACCATGGTCCTGAAGAGGTAGTTCCAGAGGGTGAAGCCGAAGCTCCAGTCTCGCCTGAATTGGGTTTCTGCCCGGCGCTGCATGGCTGTTGCCCATTCGAAGATCTGCACTTGGGGGGCCTCGGGGTTCTTGTCTCGGCGGCGTCCTTGCGCTGACGCCCGGTTGCTTGCTGTGCTGTTGCTGTTCTGGACGTCCGGACAGGCGGTGCCGTGGGCGAAGCAGAAGCTGAAGGCCGTGGCGAAGTAGAGCGGCTGGAACTGGTCCACCAAGATGTTGCCGGTGAGCACCTCCATGGTCTCGAGGACCTTCTCGTTCTCTTCGTTGCTGCGGAGCTGGGTTTGGAGGTCGTTGAGTGCGGCCGTGGCCACGGCGTTCTGGTCCTCGCGGTCCGTGCTGCAGCCTTCCGGCACGACGGCCCGGGCTCGCTGGTCGGCGAAGATGGCGCAGGCCCGCTGCATGTCCTGCTCCGGCGCGTCCGTCGGGGCGGCGGCCTTCTGCGGCTGCAGCTTGTGGGCGGTCTCGTCGTCCTCGCTCAGGCCGGAAATGATCTTGAGTACTTCCGGCGGCACGCCGCCCTCTGGCAGCTGTGATGCTGCCTCCCGCACATCCGCCATGCGCAGGTGCTGGACCGCGGGATGCCCGAGGCGCTGCATGTCGTGGATGAGGTTCACGACTACGTCTCTCCGCACGGTGGCCTGGTGGAGCAGCGTCTTGATCTCGGTCTCGCTCGTCTTGCCCGTTTTGTTCGTCTTGAGGAGCACCCTCGAGACCTCGGCGAGCGCCTTGCCTGTGCGCGGCAGGCTGGGGGGTGCTGCCGCTCCCGCTTGGTCCTGCTCCGCAACTTCTGCGTGGTGTGCCTCTAGGTTGCGCGGGAGGTCTTCCCATGGGAGGGGAAAGGTGAGGGCGTTGCCGCGCGCGCCCAGGCGGTGACGGGCGTTCTGGGCTTTTTCGTCTAAGGGTGGTCCCTTCGCTGCGGTGCCGCGCTTCCATGGACATGCACACCAGGGTCGTCACGCAGGGGCTTGCGCAGATCATTTCCATCACTGTGACCTTCTCTGCGTGCAGGCGCGCCGGGGAGTAGCCTGTCCACATGTCATTGCACAAGCTCAGGGGCGGCAGCTGGCCGTTGTCCAAGTGTTGCGCGCAGTCGCGGCAGAGGGGCACCTCGCAGTGATCGCAGAGCGTGTGCTGGCTTGGGTGCTGGGGATTGGCGTGGCAGCGGTGGTCTTCTGGGCAGCAGAGTATGTCGCCGAGCCCGGGGATGGTCACGGTCCACTCGTTCAGATCGGCCACGTCGGTGAGCTTGACGTCCCCGGCGAGGTCGCCGTAGAGCCCCAGGTACTTGTCGATGCTCAGGATGTCGTGCAGACGTTCGGTTGTCTCGGCGTGGGTCCTGTCGTTGCTGGGGGGACCCTGGATGAGCCTGCGCCAGCGGATGGGGCCCGCGGCCTCGGCGTCGGCCACGCGTGTGTGGATGCATGAGCAGCAGAAGCAAATGATCGCTTCCACCCTGTCTTTGCTGGTGGCTTCGGCGAAGCTCCGCAGCGCGCTTCTGTCCCGCGAGCTTCCTGCCACGGGTGCGGCCTCTCTGCACCGCAGGGCTATGGCTTCGTTGTAGACGCTGGCCAGTGCATCGGCCGGGATTGGCTTGGGTAGGTGATGTGCGACGCTCTGCAGTGCTGTTGCGTGCTCTTGCTGGACGTGCTCTCGAAGCTCTTGCTCGGTGCCCGTAAGCAATGACCAGTTGCAGCTCTGGAAGGCGCAGAACTGTCCTGGCCAGGGTTCCCCACGGTCGAGGTCTTCGGGCCTGGCTACGGGCGGTATCAGCGGCTGGGCTCGCAGCTGGGTGTGTGCGAGGTGCCGGAGAGCCTCTTCCAGTTTCCGCCGGGGGTGGCTGCTGTCCGGCGCCACGGGCATGCTGGTGAGCTCTTCCAGGAGGTTGGGCTCGTCCTGTGCCTCTGGCTCGGGCGGTCGTGTCGCCGGCTTCGACGGCGTCTTGCGCGCCTGGGCCTGTTGGTGGGCCTCCTCTCCGCCGGCGGCGGTTCTTCTGCGCTTGGCGGGGCGCGGAATCGGGTGGGGTGGTGGGGGTGGTGGTGGTGGTGGTGGTGGCAGTGGTGGTGCTGGTGGCGGTGCTCGGTCTATGGGCAGCAGCAGGTCGTAGTGGTCCCTGCCGTTGTACCAGAGATGGATCACTTCCGTGGCGTTCGGTGCTGCGTGCGGCCCGCGTTGGGCTGCTTCGTCCACGTCCGAGTGCGTGCGCTCGCTCGTGAGGATGTCGCCGTTTGGCGTCCGCCAGTGCAAAAGGACTCGCTGCTGCCTCATGCGGGTGAAAGCGATGAGGGCCGTGTCGCCGCCCCAGTGACCCGGATCGCTTTGGAGGTATTGGCTTTCCTGTAGCCAGGCCTGCACTTGCTCTTCGTCTTCTTCGGCTTCTGCGTTCTCTCTGAGGTACTGGATGATTAGGGCTCGGAGGCATGCCCCGCTCTCGCCGGTGTTCTCTCCGGGCGCGTGGAAGAGGCAGTTGCCGTCGCCTGACATCTTCTTGATGGCCAGCATGCCCCGAAAGTGCTCCTCTCGGGTGCATTGTCTGCTTGCCTAAAGAGCGCTCTTGACAGTGGATGCTCGAGGAAAAAGGCCGGCCTCGACGCTGGGTCCGGGCTCCGTGTCGTGGTCGGAGTCCGTCTCGGCCCCCCCTCGTCGCGCGGCCGGTTCTTCGTGAGATGGTTCGGCGGCATTCCTTGCGAGCTTTGCCGCTTCCACGGCTTCGTTTCTTGGCGGTGTTGCCTCGGCGGCTCTGTCGGCCTGTGCACACAGTGGGACTAGACGCTTGCCGGGGGAGGTGTTGTGCGCCTTTGGGGTGTAGCTTCTCTCCGGTGCCTCTGCTCGCTGGAAAGCTCGATCCAGGGCTCTCTCGTCGTCGGCCGTCCATCGTGGCTCGCGCGGCAGTGGCTTTTTGGGGGCCTGCAGGTCACGATGCCGCGTACGGCTTGCTTTCTTTTTTCTATGTCTTTTCTCGTGGCACAAGTCCTTACTTGCATTCCGGCCGTGATGCCTTCTTCCGTCGGGGTGTTCTTGGCTTCGCGCCGGAGGGCGGGGTCGTGTCCCGTCGAGGTGCGGGTGTCGGGGAGGTTTTCCAGGCCTCGTGCGTGCATGCCCGTGTGCTTTCCTGGGATTTCTGAGGGCGACGGCACGAGGTGTCAGCGCGCCTCGTCGATCTTGATTGTTCCGCCCTCGGCCGGTGGGTTCGGTGCGCAGTTGCGCGACATACATGCGTGTATACACGGGTTCTCTCTTCGCAGGCTCTGGGGCATGCACGGGCGTCAGAAGTGTCAGGCTGCATCTCCTCGCCAGGTAGTCCTTCTTGAACGCTTCGAACTCCCAGCCGGTCGCCTCGTGGTTCGGTGCGCTGAGGCCGTTGGGGTTTCAGGCGGGGTCGGGCCGTCTGCGCGTGTCGCATGCGATCCCGCCTGATCGTCGTCGTCTGTCATGTCGGCCCACCGGCGGCTGCTTTCGGGCTGCATGATGGCTTCACCTGCACGGGCGGGGGAGCGAACCGTGCCTGCTCTTTCTCTCTTACTGTCGGAAGCAGCTTCGGCCTAGATGGTTCTTCAGGAAGCGGATCTCTGCTTTTGAGGCTCGATCACGAATTGGGCTGCGGTGCCGGGTTAAGGTTGGTGTGCTCTTGCTGCAGGCACGATGTCAGCGTCGTTGGCTTGCTGCTTGCAGCCGACTCTCCTTTTTCGCTTCTTCTGCTGTGGCTGCAAGGCGCGGTGCTCCTTCGCGGCCGGCGCACGGCAGAGGTTGTGTGAAACGAACGACTCTTTCCTAGCTCTGTGCTGTCAGCATGCCTCACGTGTTATGGGCAAGGACTTCCGTGATCAGTTGCCCGTCTAACGTCGTGCGCACTGCTTGGTTGCGGCTCCGCAGGCGGCCCTGGGCTGCCGCTGCTAGAGCAGCGGATGTAGCAAGCTCTTCCAGCTCCGGCAAAGGGTTCGACATGCCGGCGATTCGCAGCAGCTCTTCGCCGGCCACCGTGGTGAACACCATGTCAACAGCATTTTGCGGGACGGGGGTTAAGCTGCAGGTGACGACCAAGGGTGAGGGCACTTCGCGGACGTAGACCTTTCCGGCAGGATAACTGATCCAAGTATCATAGTCCAGCTCCTCAGCCTCGAACACAGCAACCTGGGCATCTGCTGGATGCCACTGGACGAATCGGCACCGCAGGCTCTCCACGTAATCGGTGGAAAAGAAGAGCAGATGCCATCGAGGAGCTGCTTCAGTGGTAAAGGCCGCACCGTCCGAGTCAATCAATGACCACGAGCCAGGACCGCATTGCAGACGCCGGCTCCACTCCAGACGGCGGCCCTCCATCTAGTTAGTGGGTGCTCTGAAGGAAAGGACATGCGAACTTTGAAGCTGCAAGATACTGCTGCGGAACACAGTATGCAATGCTCAAGCAGCATCTGCAAGACTGGAAGCTACATGCTTCGACCTTCACACCTAGAAATACTCGTGAACGATGCTCGGGCCGAGCGTGTTTTCACACCTGCGGTTGTTGCCTTCCTTGTGAAACATCCCGAGCTGTATTTCGGCTGAAATACGGTATGTCTCTACCTGGAACAAAGAGGGAGCTTGCCAAATGGATTTCCTTCATAAAATGGACGGGAATAAAGATTGCCAGGTGGTTCGCAGGCTCCCAAGCCGGTTTCCTTCATAAACTGGACGGTGGTGAGGATTGTCAAGTGATTCGCAAGCTCTCCAAGCCGATTTCCTTCGTAAAATGGACGAGGATACAGATTGTCAGGTGGTGGGCGGGCTTTTCAACTGGAATCCGGAGGTCCTCGCGTAGTTGTACCTTGGCATTGGAAGGGAATCAACGTAAAAATAAAGCAAATATGGCCTTGTCTAGTTGCTGTCAAGATGCGACCAAAGCTGTACCTTGGCTGCGGACATGTACATGAAGTCTGATTGCAGCCAAATTGCATTCCAAGGTGGTATACCTTGGCTGTGACGTGATGAATCAATGAATGTGCGGGAAAGTATGATGGTATGATGAAGCGTGAAGGTCTTTGAAGGCACCCCTTACCAGTGATATAGGAGGCTCATCTTGCATCTGCAGGGGCTCTCATCGCGGATGTATCTTCCTTAGGTCTTGGCTGGCAGCTTGGTTTGGAGCGGACCTGACGTACGACATGGAAAGGAAACTGCGAGCTTGCATGCGTGCAATTGCAGCTTAGTGGCCGTTTCTCATTGCCGTCCCTCTGGTAGTGCCTCGGCAGCGGCACAAAAAGGGCGGGATGCCAAGCTGACGTGGACATGTACGTGTCTGAGTGCAGCCAAGTTGCATTCCAAGGTGGCATACCTTGGCTGGGACGTGCTGAATGAAAGCGTGTGTGTGAAAATATGATGGTATGATGAAGTGTGAAGGTCTTTGAAGGCACCCCCCAGCATACTTAGCCTGGGATGGCCCAAGAGGTTTTCCTTCTAACGCCCCAATAAGCGAAACAATTCTGCAAGAGGTTTTTTCGTCTAACGCCCCAATAAGCGAAACAATTCTGCAAGAGGTTTTCATTCCTGAAGCCCCAATAAGCGAAGCAATTCTGCCAGAGAATTTTGTTCCTAACGCCCCAATAAGCGAAACAATTCTGCAAGAGGTTTTCCTTCCTAACGCCCCAATAAGCGAAACAATTCTCCAAGAGGTTTTCATTCCCAAAGCCCCAATAAGCGAGGCAATTCTGCCAGACTAACCCTTGAAAACTCCCTGAAAGGCTTGTGCGGACTCGAGGTTTGCGTCTAGATTCTAGATGCAGTATGGAGGCGGCTCTCGCCTCATCTGACCGCGCCTTGGCTTCGGCAGGGAAATTGATGCAAGCATGACGCAAGCATGACGCAAGCACGCTCTAGACGTGGAAATGTTTGATTGCAGCCGAGTTGCGACCACCAGAGCAATGCCTGGGCGAGCACATGTTGAGTTAACATATATGTTGATGATGGCCGTGGACATGCACGTGTTTAATTGCAGCCGAGTCGCTTGCACCAAAAATCAGTCCTTGGCTTGGACATGTTCACGGAATGCATGCGTGGGAAGTATGAGAGTGTGAAGGTCTTCGAAGGCACCCCCCAGCGTACTTAGTACTGGGATGGCCTTATTTTAGGCGCCTTATAAGAGAATGTCCCGCAGCACACGCTCCCTGCTTCCCCGATGTTTCTGGTCGGGTTGAAACATCCTTCGCCCATATGTGTTCACCGATTGGAGATAGATCGGATCCCCGGTAGTAACGCGCACCCGCGAGCGAGTACACGCGTTCCCGTTGACAGGCTCAATGGGAAGCCCCTTGGCCCTTGGCACTGAGGAAAACAAACCGATCCTCGCGCAAAGCGCGTCCGTGGCACACATCCCAAAAGTATGCCCGCGGCCTACTTTTGGAATGCTCAAGGAAGGCACCTCGGCTCTTTTTAGGTATTTGGAGGCCGATTCGCTAGTGAACTGGTGCGTACAGCAGTCGCTGTAGTTCAACGCCATTGCTAGCTTCCAAAAGACAGTTAGCATGTCCCCTTAGGGGGCGAGCGGAGGGTCCCAAAGCGCATTGTGTGTACGGTTCGGGTTCGGCGTTTTCGGTGCTTGGCTGCCACTTGCCAGGCCTCATAAATTGCCGGCAGGTGGCAATCCTAAGGGGTGTAGATTGTCAGAAGGTGGCAATCCTGGTGGGGGGGGGGGGGGCTAGATTGCCAACAGGTGGCAATCACACCTGCGGTTTTGGTGCTTAGCTGCCACTTGCCAGGCCTAATGGATTGCCGACAGGTGGCAATCTTAGGGGGTCTAGATTGTCAGAAGGCGGCAATCGTAGCGGGGTACAGATTGCCAACAGGTGGCAATCACAGGGGATCGAGATTGTCAGCAGGTGGCAATCTTAGGGGGTACAGATTGCCAACAGGTGGCAATCTTAAGGGGGTACAGATTGCCAACAGGTGGCAATCACAGGGGATCTAGATTGTCAGCAGGTGGCAATCTTAGGGGGTACAGATTGCCAACAGGTGGCAATCGTAAGGGGGTACAGATTGCCAAGAGGTGGCAATCCTGGTGGGGGTTGGTGGAAAGGGGGCGGATGGCTGTCACACTCCCTTGCTGGCCGGTTGCCCTTTGGATTGTCAGCAGGTGGCAATTTTCAGGGCTTCAGATTGTAAGCTGGTGGCAATCTGGGTGGAGCTTGGTGGAAAGGGGGCGGATGGCTGTCACACTTCACTTTGGCCCTATGCTTCCTTGGATTGTCGGTAGGTGGCAATCCGGAGGGGACCAGATTGTCAGCAGGTGGCACGACAACTAGGACTAACAAAATGGGGCTTTTTTTCTGCACTGGTTCTTGGCTTCTTGGTTTAAGGATGTTGAGCACGACAACCAGGGTTAACAAAATGGGGTGTGTTTTTGTCTGCTCTGGTTCTTGGCTTCTTGTTTTAAGGATGTTGAGCACGACAACTAGGACAAACAAAATGGGGCTTTTTTTCTGCACTGGTTCTTGACTTCTTGTTTTAAGGATGTTGAGCACGACAACCAGGGTTAACAAAATGGGGTGTGTTTTTTTCTGCTCTGGTTCTTGGCTTCTTGGTTTAAGGATGTTGAGCACGACAACCAGGGGTAACAAAATGGGGTGTGTTTTTTTCTGCTCTGGTTCTTGGCTTCTTGTTTTAAGGATGTTAAGCACGACAACCAGGACTAACAAAATGGGGCTTTTTTTCTGCACTGGTTCTTGACTTCTTGTTTTAAGGATGTTGCTATATACATGGTACTTGGGCGAATATTTGGTCTCTCTATCGGCGGTCCTGTCGCCTAGCTGGCTTCTTCCAGACCTCTTCCTGTTCTCTTCCAATACCGTCCAAAACTCGAATTCCCCGTTGAAAGTGCAAACGTGCATGCGTGTAATTGCAGCTTGGTGGCCGTCTTCCATTGCCGGCCTCGTTGGTTGTACCTTGGCGCCGGGAGGGAAGCAATGCAAACATGAGATTGACGAACACGAACATGTTTAGTTGCAGCCGAGTCGCTTGCACCAAAAATCAGTCCTTGGCTTGGACATGTTAACTGAATGCATGCGTGGGAAGTATGAGAGTGTGAAGGTCTTCGAAGGCACCCCCCAGCGTACTTAGTACTGGGATGGCCTTATTTTAGGCGCCTTATAAGAGAATGTCCCGCAGCACACGCTCCCTGCTTCCCCGATGTTTCTGGTCGGATTGAACCATCCTTCGCCCATATGTGTTCACCGATTGGAGATAGATCGGATCCCCGGTAGTAACGCGCACCCGCGAGCGAGTACACGCGTTCCCGTTGACAGGCTCAATGGGAAGCCCCCTTGGCCCTTGGCACTGAGGAAAACAAACCGATCCTCGCGCAAAGCGCGTCCGTGGCACACATCCCCAAAGTATGACCGTGGCCTACTTTTGGAATGCTCAAGGAAGGCACCTCGGCTCTTTGTAGGTATTTGGAGGCCGATTCGCTAGTGAACTGGCGCGTACAGCAGTCGCTGTAGTTCAACGCCATTACTAGCTTCCAAAAGACAGTTAGCATGTCCCCTTAGGGGGCGCGCGGAGGGTCCAAAAGCGCATTGTGTGTACGGTTCGGGTTCGGCGTTTTCGGTGTTTGGCTGCCACTTGCCAGGCCTCATAAATTGTCGGCAGGTGGCAATCCTAAGGGGTGTAGATTGTCAGAAGGTGGCAATCCTGGTGGGGGGGGGGGGGCTAGATTGCCAACAGGTGGCAATCACACCTGCGTTTTTGGTGCTTAGCTGCCACTTGCCAGGCTTAATGGATTGCCGACAGGTGGCAATCTTAGGGGGTCTAGATTGTCAGAAGGCGGCAATCGTAGCGGGGTACAGATTGCCAACAGGTGGCAATCACAGGGGATCTAGATTGTCAGCAGGTGGCAATCTTAGGGGGTACAGATTGCCAACAGGTGGCAATCTTAAGGGGGTACAGATTGCCAACAGGTGGCAATCACAGGGGATCTAGATGGTCAGCAGGTGGCAATCTTCGGGGGTACAGATTGCCAACAGGTGGCAATCTTAAGGGGGTACAGATTGCCAATAGGTGGCAATCCTGGTGGGGGTTGGTGGAAAGGGGGCGGATGGCTGTCACACTCCCTTGCTGGCCGGTTGCCCTTTGGATTGTCAGCAGGTGGCAATTTTCAGGGCTTCAGATTGTCAGCTGGTGGCAATCTGGGTGGATCTTGGTGGAAAGGGGGCGGATGGCTGTCACACTTCACTTTGGCCCTATGCTTCCTTGGATTGTCGGTAGGTAGCAATCCCGAGGGGACCAGATTGTCAGCAGGTGGCACGACAACTAGGACTAACAAAATGGGGCTTTTTTTCTGCACTGGTTCTTGGCTTCTTGGTTTAAGGATGTTGAGCACGACAACCAGGGTTAACAAAATGGGGTGTGTTTTTTTCTGCTCTGGTTCTTGGCTTCTTGTTTTAAGGATGTTGAGCACGACAACTAGGACTAACAAAATTGGGCTTTTTTTCTGCACTGGTTCTTGACTTCTTGTTTTAAGGATGTTGAGCACGACAACCAGGGTTAACAAAATGGGGTGTGTTTTTTTCTGCTCTGGTTCTTGGCTTCTTGGTTTAAGGATGTTGAGCACGACAACCAGGGGTAACAAAATGGGGTGTGTTTTTTTCTGCTCTGGTTCTTGGCTTCTTGTTTTAAGGATGTTAAGCACGACAACCAGGACTAACAAAATGGGGCTTTTTTTTTGCACTGGTTCTTGGCTTCTTGTTTTAAGGATGTTGCTATATACATGGTACTTGGGCGAATATTTGGTCTCTCTATCGGCGGTCCTGTCGCCTAGCTGGCTTCTTCCAGACCTCTTCCTGTTCTCTTCCAATACCGTCCAAAACTCGAATTCTCCTTTGAAAGTGCAAACGTGCATGCGTGTAATTGCAGCTTGGTGGCCGTCTTCCATTGCCGGCCTCGTTGGTTGTACCTTGGCGCCGGGAGGGAAGCAATGCAAACATGAGATTGACGAACACGAACATGTTTAGTTGCAGCCGAGTAGCTTGCACCAAAAATCAGTCCTTGGCTTGGACATGTTCACTGAATGCATGCGTGGGAAGTATGAGAGTGTGAAGGTCTTCGAAGGCACCCCCCAGCGTACTTAGTACTGGGATGGCCTTATTTTAGGCGCCTTATAAGAGAATGTCCAGCAGCACACGCTCCCTGCTTCCCCGATGTTTCTGGTCGGATTGAAACATCCTTCGCCCATATGTGTTCACCGATTGGAGATAGATCGGATCCCCGGTAGTAACGCGCACCCGCGAGCGAGTACACGCGTTCCCGTTGACAGGCTCAATGGGAAGACCCCTTGGCCCTTGGCACTGAGGAAAACAAACCGATCCTCGCGCAAAGCGCGTCCGTGGCACACATCCCCAAAGTATGACCGTGGCCTACTTTTGGAATGCTCAAGGAAGGCACCTCGGCTCTTTGTAGGTATTTGGAGGCCGATTCGCTAGTGAACTGGCGCGTACAGCAGTCGCTGTAGTTCAACGCCATTACTAGCTTCCAAAAGACAGCAAGGATGTCCCCTTAGGGGGCGAGCGGAGGGTCCAAAAGCGCATTGTGTGTACGCGCGCGGGTCGGGGAAATCCTGGTCCCGGGGCGGTCGTAGATTGACGGTGGGTGTCAATTTTGCCCGGCTTCAAGACTGCTTAAAGCCCTTTGAAATAACTTCGGAAGCCACTTAGAACGTTTTAAAACCCCTCTGAGCCTTTAAAAACCTCTCAAAACCTGCAAAAACTTGCAACCAGGCCACCCACAACGCCAAAGTGACAATCTCCAGGCCCCAAAGTGACAATCTCCAGGCCCCAAAGTGACAATCGCCAGGCCCCAGGTGACAATCTCAAGGCCCCAAAGTGACAATCGCCAGGCCCCGAGTGACAATCTCCAGGCCCCAGGTGACAATCTCCAGGCCCCAAAGTGACAATCGCCAGGCCCCGAGTGACAATCTCCAGGCCCCAAAGTGACAATCGTCAGGCCCCAGGTGACAATCTCCAGGCCCCAAAGTGACAATCGCCAGGCCCCGAGTGACAATCTCCAGGCCCCAAAGGGGTGGCAATCTTAGGGGGTCTAGATTGTCAGAAGGCGGCAATCGTAGGGGGGTACAGATTGCCAACAGGTGGCAATCACAGGGGATCTAGATTGTCAGCAGGTGGCAATCGTAGGGGGGTACAGATTGCCAACAGGTGGCAATCTTAAGGGGGTACAGATTGGCAATCACAGGGGATCTAGATTGTCAGCAGGTGGCAATCTTAGGGGGGTACAGATTGCCAACAGGTGGCAATCTTAAGGGGGTACAGATTGCCAATAGGTGGCAATCGTGGGGGGGGTTGGTGGAAAGGGGGCGGATGGCTGTCACACTCCCTTGCTGGCCGGTTGCCCTTTGGATTGTCAGCAGGTGGCAATCTCCAGGGCTTCAGATTGTCAGCTGGTGGCAATCTGGGTGGAGCTTGGTGGAAAGGGGGCGGATGGCTGTCACACTCCCTTGCTGGCCGGTTGCCCCTTTGGATTGTCAGCAGGTGGCAATCTTCAGGGCTTCAGATTGTTAGCTGGTGGCAATCTGGGTGGAGCTTGGTGGAAAGGGGGCGGATGGCTGTCACACTCCCTTGCTGGCCGTTTGCCCCTTTGGATTGTCAGTAGCTCTGGACCCTCCCGGCGGATGGCTGTCACACTCCCTTGCCAGATTGACAGCAGGTGTCAATCGTGAGAGGTCAGGTGGGGGAAGGGGCCGGTTGTTGGCTTCTTGTTTCAAGGATGTTGAGCACGACAACCAGGACTAACAAAATGGGTTTTTTTTTCTGCACTGGTTCTTGGCTTCTTGCTTTAAGGATGTTGAGCACGACAAGTAGGACTAACAAAATGGGGCTTTTTTTCTGCACTGGTTCTTGACTTCTTGTTTTAAGGATGTTGAGCACAACAACTAGGGTTAACAAAATGTTGTGTTTTTGTTCTGCACTGTTTGCTGGCATCTTGGTGCTTCCCAACGGTGTGGCAAATACAATTTCTATTTATCCTGCTCTTGAGGGTTCGGTTCTTGGTGGCTCTTTCTGTCCCACTCTTGTCCGTAACAAATCGTACTGCCGGGTCTTGGTGGCTCTTTCTGGCCCACTCTTGGCCATAACAAATCGTACTGCCGGGTCTTGGTGGCTCTTTCTGGCCCACTCTTGGCCGTAACAAATCGTACTGCCGGGTCTTGGTGGCTCTTTCTTGGTGGCTCTTTCTGTCCCACTCTTGTCCGTAACAAATCGTACTGCCGGGTCTTGGTGGCTCTTTCTGGCCCACTCCTGGCCGTAACAAATCGTACTGCCGGGTCTTGGTGGCTCTTTCTGGCCCACTCTTGGCCGTAACAAATCGTACTGCCGGGTCTTGGTGGCTCTTTCTGGCCCACTCTTGGCCGTAACAGATAGTACCGCCGGGTCTTGGGGCCGGTCCGCCATTTTAGGTTCCAATCCAAAATTTTGGAGCACCGGTCCTTCATTTTCGGCTCCAATCCTTAATTTTAAAGCCTCGTCCTTAATTTGAAGTCTCAATCCTTAATTGTGGCCGACAGGTCCTTAATTTAAGGTTGGAGGATTTCAAGCGTCCCCGGCCGGTTTGCACGGAGGTTTAGGGTTATTATTATATAGGCTGACAGTAGCGGCCTATTCACTGGAGCCGCGTGGACCTGAGGTCCAGGACCTACGGCTTGCCTTTCGGCCGTCGCCTACGGTCCGGCAGGCGCCTTCCGGTCCGCCTGCTGCGGCCGACCCCATTCGCTGCGGTGGGGGGTCGGCCTTCAGTTAAAAAAAAAGAAAAAAAAAAGAAAATTGAAAAAAAAAAGAGAGACAAAAAAAGATAAAACCAAAGGAAGAAAAAAAGGTTCTAGGGTTAAAGGTTTAGGGTTGGGGGTGTTGCTTGGGTCATTTCAATTTACTTAAACCGTTCAGTTGCACTTAGAAAAAAACTTGTCAATTTACTTAAACTGCCCTGTTAGAGTTTGGGGCCCTGTTAGGCTTTAGGGTTTCTTATGCTTTAGGGCTCGGTAGGGCTTAAGCTTTGTTAGGCTAGAGGGTTTGCTAGGGTTTAGGGGCTCTTGGGGTTCGGGGTTTGTTAGGGGTTTTTCTCTCTTTCCGCCCAGGCTCGGCGATGCTCTGGTCTGGCCGGGCCCTCCCTCGCGAGGTTTCAGGGCTTCCAGGTGGGTTGGGGCTCCGAGGCAGAGAGGTCTGAGTGCGCGAGGCTTGGGGGTTGAGGGTTTTTCGGACTTGGGAGGTGGGTTGGGGCTCCGAGGCAGTGAGGTCTCGAGTGCGTGCCGTGCTTTGTGTGGGGGCTTCGGGTTGTTAGGGTTTGGGGTGTGCTAGGACTTAGGGTTTGGCAGGGTTTAGCGCTTGTCGGCGTTTAGGGTTTGTCCGGGTTTGCGGCTTGTTAGCGTTTCGGGTTCTGTTAGGCTGTTTAGGTTTCGGGTATCTTAGGGTTAAGGTTTCGTGTCGCCGTGGCCAGGGGCTAAGCCTAGGACCCCAATCGTGAAAGGAGCCGGGGGGTCGAGCGGGAGCACTACTCGCTAGTCCCGGACCCGTCGGCTCCTTTCACTTTCGTTTTTTTCTATTCTTGTGGTGCGATGGGGTTGGTGAGTCGAGGGGGTCGAGCGCCTAGTTTACTCAAATCCTCCCGCAGGGTTCCGCCAGCTTCGCTTGGTTACATGGGTTTCAGCCTACTGGCATTGTAAAATTATTTAGGGCCGCCCTAAATCTAGGGTTAGCGGTTTAGGGCTAAATCTAGGGCGAACGGTTTAGCCCACGAAGATTGATGAAGTGCCCACGAAGATTGATGAAGTGCCCACGAAGATTGATGAAGTGCCCACGAAGATTGATGAAGTGATCAGCCCTAAACCTAGGGCTAACGGTTTAGGGCCACCCTAAATCTAGGGCTAACGGTTTAGGGCCGCCCTAAATCTAGGGCTAACGGTTTAGGGGCCGCCCTAAATCTAGGGAGAACGGTTTAGCCCACCAAGATTGATGAAGTGCCAACGAAGATTGATGAAGTGATCAGCTGAAAACGTCAAGTACCCACGAAGCCAGTAAGGTTTAAATT
>CAJNDT010004128.1:0-18158 GCA_905221615.1 Symbiodinium sp. CCMP2592
TTTCACTTCTTTTAGTGGGCCGTTGCATGAGCCTTCAAGCTCGTCGTCTGCCCCGTTGTCTGCTCCGCGATTGCTCTCTGTTGGTTCGGGCTAGACTAGATTGATGCTTTCTTATTGTTGAGGGATTGCTGGGCTTTGGGGGCGCTTGTGGTTTTACTGCTTTTAGGGGGCCGTTCCTTATGCCTTCGAACTCGTCGTCGGCCCTACGAGTGCTCCCTGTTTGCTCGGGCTGCTCTTGGTTGAAGCTTTGGTAGGGTTTAGGGATTGCTGCGGTTTTGGTGTCTTTGTTGTTTGAAAGAAGGTCAAGGTTCTCGGGGGCGTTTCTGCCTAGGCTCGGGAGATTTTTCTGGCGTGGGAGGGCCCCCCCTTGCGACGTGTCAGGGGTGCGAGGTGGGTTGGGGCTCAGAGGCGGAGGGGTTCGAGTGCGAGCATCTCACCCTGAGGTTTTTTCTGCTTGAAGGGGGACCACTTGGACTGTGCCAGCATGCGCTCCAAGCGTCTCGCACGCACCCATCCTCATCGGGCGGCCATCGTGGCGGCCAGGCCACGTTTTGACAACCCGAAGTGACGATCCAGGCCTTGAAGTGAGAATCGGGGTTTTCGGGGTTAGGGGTTTAGGGTTTGGGGTTGAAAGAGCCTCTGCGTTTTTGGTGCTTAGCCGCCACTTGCCAGGCCTGATGGATTGCCGGCAGGTGGCAATCTTAGGGGGTCTAGCTTGTGGGGGGTATAGATTGCCAACAGGTGGCAATCACAGGAGATCTAGATTGTCAGCAGGTGGCAATCTTAAGGGGGGGGGGTCACATTGCCAACAGGTGGCAATCACACCTGCGTTTTTGGTGCTTAGCTGCCACTTGCCAGGCCTGATGGATTGCCGGCAGGTGGCAATCTTAGGGGGTCTAGATTGTCAGAAGGTGGCAATCGTAGGGGGGGGGTATAGATTGCCAACAGGTGGCAATCACATGAGATCTAGATTGTCAGCAGGTGGCAATCTTAAGGGGGGGGGGGTATAGATTGCCAACGGGTGGCAATCATCGGCGATCTAGATTGTCAGCAGGTGGCAATCTTAGGGTGGTACAGATTGCCAACAGGTGGGAACCTTAAGGGAGTACAGATTGCCAACAAGTAGCAATCACAGTGGATTTAGATTGTCAGCAGGTGGTAATCTTAGGGGGGTACAGATTGCCAACAGGTGGCAATCGTAGGGGGGTACAGATTGCCAACAGGTGGCAAGGGGGAAGTGACTCCAGGGGGAATCGAACCACCCATCTCTCCGGGATTCCCGCACAGAGATTCGACCGGAGCGCCTTGGCCGTTAGGCCATGGAGTCCTTGATGCATCTGGCCCGGTGTCAGTTGTGGTTTGACTCGCTGACTTCGGCTCCCCTGGGATGGCCACCATCAGGTTTCCTTGGATCTTCGGTTTGTGGTATTCTGAGGTGGTCCAGATTGTCGGCAGGTGGCAATCGCGAGGGGTCCGTTTCTTTGGGTTGTCGGTAGGTGGCAATCTCGGGAGTTTTGTCTATATTGTCGTTCAGTGGTTCCGGGTGGGTCGGGGCTCCTAAGCGGAGAGGTCCGAGTGTGCGAGGCTTGCGTGTTGAGGGCACTTTGGATTTGGGAGGTGCCTCGGGGCTCCTAGCCAGCCAGGTCTATGAGTGCGTTCTTTTGGGGGGGCACTTACCCAAGGGCACCACAGCCCTCTCTGGGCTTCTTCCTTACCCAGTACCCAAGGGCACCACAGCCCTCTCTGGGCCCGAGGGCACCACACCATTTCTGGGCTTCCTCACCCAAGGGCACCACAGCCCTCTCCAGAGAGCTTCCTTACCCGAGACCACCACAGCCCTCTCCCTACCCAAGGGCACCACAGCCCTCTCTAGGCTTCCTCACCCAAGGGCATCACAACCCTTTCTGCGCCCAAGGGCACCACGGCTCTCTCTTGCTTACCCAAGGGCACCACATCCCTCTCTGGGCCCAAGGCCACCACAGCTTTCTCTGGGCTTTCTTACCCAAGCGGCCCTCTCTGGGCTTCCTTACCTAAGGGCACCACAGCCCTCTCTGGGTCCAAGGGCACCGCAGCCCTCTCTGGGCTTCCTTACTGAAGGGCACCACAGCCCTCTCTGGGCGTCCGTACCCAAGGGCACCACAGCCCTCTCTGGGCCCAAGGGTCTACCACACCCTCTGGCTTCACATGCACCCTCAGACGAGAAGACTAATCTCGCGCCTTGCCGTGTTGAGGGTCCCTTTGTCTTTGGGAGGGTGCTTGTCGGGCGCCTAGCCATCCAGTCTATGAGTGCGTTTCTCGGGGAACCACTTTTTTTTGGTTACCCAAGGCCACCACAGCCCTCTCTGTGCCTTCTTCCTTACCCATACCCAAGGGCAACCACAGCCCTTCTGTGCCCAAACAGTGACATGTATCAAAATCTGGGCCCACAAACGTGTGTAGAGTAGGGCACGACAGCCATTTCTGGGCTTCCTCACCCAAGGGCACCACAGCCCTCTCCGGAGAGCTTCCTTACCCAAGACCACCACAGCCCTCTCCCTACCCAAGGGCACTGCAGTTTTGTCTGGGTTTCCTTACCCAAGGGCACCACAGCCCTCTCTGGGCCCAAGGGCAACCCAGCCCTTTCTGGGCTTCCTTATGCATGGGCAGCCCTGGCCCTCTTTGGGCCAAACGGCCCAGCCCTCTCTGGGCCGCTTTGCCCAAGGGCACCACAGCCCTCTCTGGGCCTCAGGGCACCACAGCCCTTTCTGGGCTTCCTTCCCAAGCAGCCCTCTCTGGGCTTCTTTACCCAAGGGCACCACAGCCCTGTCTGGGCCCAAGGGCACCACAGCCATCTCTGGGCTTCTTACCCAAGGGCACTACATTCCTCTCTGGGCCTAAGGGCACCACGGCCTTCACTCTGGGCTTCCTTACCCAAGCAGCCCTCTCTAGGCTTCCTTACCCAAGGGCACCACAGCCCTCTTTGGGCCCAAGGGCACCACAGCCCTCTCCGGGCTTCCTTACCCAATAGCACCACAGCCCTCTCTGGGTCCAAGGGCACCACAGCCCTCTCTGGGCTTCCTTACCCAAGAGCACCACAGCCCTCTCTGGTCACAGCCCTCTCTGGTCTTCCTTACTCAAGGGCACCACAGCCCTCTCTGGGCCCAAGGGCACTACACCACAGCCCTCTCTTGGCTCAAGGGCACCACAGCCCTCTCTGGGCTTCCTTACCCAAGCAGCCCTTCTGGGCTTCTTTACCCAAGGGCACCACAATCCTTTCTGGGCCCAAGGCCTCTCTGGGCTGCCTCCCCCCAGGGCCCCCCAACCCTCTCTGGCCCCAAGGGCACCACGGCCCTCTCTTGCTTACCCAAGGGCACCACAGCCCTCTCTGGGCCCAAGGCCACCACAGCTTTCTCTGGGCTTCTTTACCCAAGGGCACCACAATCCTTTCTGGGCCCAAGGGCACCACAGCCCTCTCTGGGCTTCCTCACCCAAGGGCACCACAACCCTCTCTGGGTGCTTACCCAAGGGCACCACAGCCCTTTCTGGGCCCAAGGCCACCACAGCTTTCTCTGGGCTTTCTTGCCCAAGCGGCCCTCTCTGGGCTTCCTTACCTAAGGGCACCACAGCCCTCTCTGGGTCCAAGGGCACCACAGCCTTCTCTGGGCTTCCTTACTGAAGGGCACCACAGCCCCCTCTGGGCTTCCGTACCCAAGGGCACCACAGCCCTCTCTGGGCCCAAGGGCACCACAGCCCTTTCTGGGCTTCCTTACCCAAGACCACACAGGAGAAGCCTTTCACTCTATTTCTGGCTTCACTTGCACCCGCGAGAAGACCTAATCTCGCGCCCTTGCGTGTTGAGGGACCTTTGGCTTTGGGAGGTGCCTCGGGGCTCCTAGCCAGCCAGGTCTATGAGTGCGTTCTCTCGGGGGGGCACTTACCCAAGGGCACCACAGCCCTCTCTGGGCTTCTTCCTTACCCATTACCCAAGGGCACCACAGCCCTCTCTGGGCCCAAGGGCACGACAGCCATTTCTGGGCTTCCTCACCCAAGGGCACCACCGCCCTCTCCAGAGAGCTTCCTTACCCAAGACCACCACAGCCCTCTCCCTACCCAAGGGCACTGCAGTTTTGTCTGGGTTTCCTTACCCAAGGGCACCACAGCCCTCTCTGGGCCCAAGGGCCACCCAGCCCTTTCTGGGCTTCCTTATCCATGGGCAGCCCTGGCCCTCTTTGGGCCAAACGGCACAGCCCTCTCTGGGCCGCTTTGCCACCACAGCCCTCTCTGGGCCTCAGGGCACCACAGCCCTTTCTGGGCTTCCTTCCCAAGCAGCCCTCTCTGGGCTTCTTTACTTACCCAAGGGCACCACAGCCCTTTCTTACCCAAGAGCACCACAGCCCTCTCTGGGGTCAAGGGCACCACAGCCCTCTCTGGTCTTCCTTACTCAAGGGCACCACAGCCCTCTCTGGGCCCAAGGGCACCACAGCGCCTTCTTTGGGCTTTCTACCCAAGGGCACCACAGCCCTCTCTTGGCTCAAGGGCACCACAGCCCAGCCCTCTCTGGGCTTCCTTACCCAAGCAGCCCTCTCTGGGCTTCTTTACCCAAGGGCACCACAATCCTTTCTGGGCCCAAGGGCACCACAGCCCTCTCTGGACTTCCTCACCCAAGGGCACCACAACCCTCTCTGGGCCCAAGGGCACCACGGCCCTCTCTTGCTTACCCAAGGGCACCCCAGCCCTCTCTGGGCCCAAGGCCACCACAGCTTTCTCTGGGCTTTCTTACCCAAGCGGCCCTCTCTGGGCTTCCTTACCTAAGGGCACCACAGCCCTCTCTGGGTCCAAGGGCACCACAGCCCTCTCTGGGCTTCCTTACTGAAGGGCACCACAGCCCTCTCTGGGCTTCCGTACCCAGGGCACCACAGCCCTCTCTGGGCCCAAGGGCACCACAGCCCTCTCTGGGCTTCCTTACCCAAGACCACACAGGAGAAGCCTTTCACTCTATTTCTGGCTTCACTTGCACCCACGAGAAGACCTAATCTCGCGCCCTTGCGTGTTGAGGGCCCTTTGGCTTTGGGAGGTGCTTCGGGGCTCCTAGCCAGCCAGGTCTATGAGTGCGTTCTCTCGGGGGGGCACTTACCCAAGGGCACCACAGCCCTCTCTGGGCTTCTTCCTTACCCATTACCAAGGGCACCACAGCCCTCTCTGGGCCCAAGGGCACCACAGCCATTTCTGGGCTTCCTCACCCAAGGGCACCACAGCCCTCTCCAGAGAGCTTCCTTACCCAAGACCACCACAGCCTCTCTTCTTGATCAAAACTCGTGGCTCTTGATCAAAACTCGTGGCTCTTGATCAAAACTCGTGGCTCTTGATCAAAACTCGTGGCTCTTGATCAAAACTCGTGGCTCTTGATCAAAACCGTGGCTCTTGATCCCGTATCCCTCCCGCCCCCCCGTTTGCCAAGGTGTGAGGCGAGGCCCTGGCTTGGGGGGGAGGTACGCGGATGACGTGTGACTGTTTGATGTCACGATTGCCCTAATTTGGGGGGTGAGCATACCATGGGGGGTGACGACGTGGGCACACACTTCTGAACGACTCTAACGAAAACGACGAAACGAGCCGCAAAACGGAAGGCGTACAGTGGAACCTGCCCCGCGCG
This sequence comes from Symbiodinium sp. CCMP2592, assembly GCA_905221615.1. Lineage (NCBI taxonomy): Eukaryota > Dinophyceae > Suessiales > Symbiodiniaceae > Symbiodinium > Symbiodinium sp. CCMP2592. The sequence goes on from CAJNDT010004128.1 coordinate 5,633, forward strand.
TCCAACACGAACACCGCGAACAGCCGGGGAAGCCCGGGTGGGTTTGTCTGGGTTTCCTTACCCAAGGGCACCACAGCCCTCTCTGGGCCCAAGGGCAACCCAGCCCTTTCTGGGCTTCCTTACGGCCCTCTTTGGGCCAAACGGCACAGCCCTCTCTGGGCCGCTTTGCCCAAGGGCACCACAGCCTTCTCTGGGCCTCAGGGCACCACAGCCCTTTCTGGGCTTCCTTCCCAAGCAGCCCTCTCTGGGCTTCTTTACCCAAGGGCACCACAGGCCTTTCTGGGCCCAAGGGCACCACAGCCATCTCTGGGCTTCTTACCCAAGGGCACTACATTCCTCTCTGGGCCTAAGGGCACCACGGCCTTCACTCTGGGCTTCCTTACCCAAGCAGCCCTCTCTGGGCTTCCTTACCCAAGGTGAGGAACCCCAGAAATGGCTGTGGTGCCCTTGGGCCGGGCCGTGGTCGATGTCAATGCACCCGCTGTGGCCTCCAGAGAGGGCTGTGGTGCCCTTGGGTGATGGGTGAGGAAGAAGCCCAGAGAGGGCTGTGGTGCCCTTGGGTAAGTGCCCCCCGAGAGAACGCACTCATAGACCTGGCTGGCTAGGAGCCCCGAGGCACCTCCCAAAGCCAAAGGGCCCTCAACACGCAAGGGCGCGAAATTAGGTCTTTGCGGGTGCAAGTGAAGCCAGATACGGAAGCCCAGAGAGGGCTGTGGTGCCCTTCAGTAAGGAAGCCCAGAGAGGGCTGTGGTGCCCTTGGACCCAGAGAGGACTGTGGTGCCCTTAGGTAAGGAAGCCCAGAGAGGGCTTGGGCAAGAAAGCCCAGAGAAAGCTGTGGTGGCCTTGGGCCCAGAGAGGGCTGTGGTGCCCTTGGGTAAGCAAGAGAGGGCCGTGGTGCCCTTGGGCCCAGAGAGGGTTGTGGTGCCCTTGGGTGAGGAAGCCCAGAGAGGGCTGTGGTGCCCTTGGGCCCAGAAGGGATTGTGGTGCCCTTGGGTAAAGAAGCCCAGAGAGGGCTGCTTGGGTAAGGAAGCCCAGAGAGGGCTGTGGTGCCCTTGAGCCAAGAGAGGGCTGTGGTGCCCTTGGGTAGAGAGCCCAGAGAAGGCTGTAGTGCCCTTGGGCCCAGAGAGGGCTGTGGTGCCCTTGAGTAAGGAAGACCAGAGAAGGCTGTGGTGCCCTTGGGCCCAGAGAGGGCTGTGGTGCTCTTGGGTAAGGAAGAGAGGGCGGTGGTGCCCTTAGACCCAGAGAGGGCTGTGGTGCTCTTGGGTAAGGAAGCTTGGAGAGGGCTGTGGTGCCCTTGGGCCCAAAGAGGGCTGTGGTGCCCTTGGGCAAGGAAGCCCAGAGAGGGCTGCTTGGGTAAGGAAGCCCAGAGTGAAGGTCGTGGTGCCCTTAGGCCCAGAGAGGAATGTAGTGCGTAAGAAGCCCAGAGAGGGCTGTGGTGCCCTTGGGCCCAGAAAGGGCTGTGGTGCCCTTGAATAAAGAAGCCCAGAAAGGGCTGCTTGGGAAGGAAGCCCAGAAAGGGCTGTGGTGCCCTGAGGCCCAGAGAGGGCTGTGGTGCCAAAGCGGCCCAGAGAGGGCTGTGCCGTTTGGACCAAAGAGGGCCAGGGCTGCCCATGCATAAGGAAGCCCAGAAAGGGCTGGGTTGCCCTTGGGCCCAGAGAGGGCTGTGGTGCCCTTGGGTAAGGAAACCCAGACAAAACTGCAGTGCCCTGGGGTAGGGAGAGGGCTGTGGTGGTCTTGGGTAAGGAAGCTCTCTGGAGAGGGCTGTGGTGCCCTTGGGTGAGGAAGCCCAGAAATGGCTGTGGTGCCCTTGGGCCCAGAGAGGGCTGTGGTGCCCTTGGGTAATGGGTAAGGAAGAAGCCAAGAGAGGGCTGTGGTGCCCTTGGGTAAGTGCCCCCCGAGAGAACGCACTCATAGACCTGGCTGGCTAGGAGCACCTCCCAAAGCCAAAGGGCCCTCAACACGCAGGGGCGCGAGATTAGGTCTTCTCGTGGGTGCAAGTGAAGCCAGAAATAGAGTGAAAGGCTTCTCCTGTGTGGTCTTGGGTAAGGAAGCCCAGAGAGGGCTGTGGTGCCCTTGGGGCCAGAGAGGGCTGTGGTGCCCTTGGGTACGGAAGCCCAGAGAGGGCTGTGGTGCCCTTCAGTAAGGAAGCCCAGAGAGGGCTGTGGTGCCCTTGGACCCAGAGAGGGCTGTGGTGCCCTTAGGTAAGGAAGCCCAGAGAGGGCCGCTTGGGTAAGAAAGCCCAGAGAAAGCTGTGGTGGCCTTGGGCCCAGAGAGGGCTGTGGTGCCCTTGGGTAAGCAAGAGAGGGCCGTGGTGCCCTTGGGCCCAGAGAGGGTTGTGGTGCCCTTGGGTGAGGAAGCCCAGAGAGGGCTGTGGTGCCCTTGGGCCCAGAAAGGATTGTGGTGCCCTTGGGTAAAGAAGCCCAGAGAGGGCTGCTTGGGTAAGGAAGCCCAGAGAGGGCTGTGGTGCCCTTGAGCCAAGAGAGGGCTGTGGTGCCCTTGGGTAGAAAGCCCAGAGAAGGCTGTAGTGCCCTTGGGCCCAGAGAGGGCTGTGGTGCCCTTGAGTAAGGAAGACCAGAGAGGGCTGTGATGCCCTTGGGCCCAGAGAGGGCTGTGGTGCTCTTGGGTAAGGAAGCCCAGAGAGGGCTGTGGTGCCCTTGGACCCAGAGAGGGCTGTGGTGCTCTTGGGTAAGGAAGCCCGGAGAGGGCTGTGGTGCCCTTGGGCCCAAAGAGGGCTGTGGTGCCCTTCTCCAGAGAGCTTCCTTACCCAAGACCACCACAGCTCTCTCCCTACCCAAGGGCACTGCAGTTTTGTCTGGGTTTCCTTACCCAAGGGCACCACAGCCCTCTCTGGGCCCAAGGGCCACCCAGCCCTTTCTGGGCTTCCTTATGCATGGGCAGCCCTGGCCCTCTTTGGGCCAAACGGCACAGAGCCCTCTCTGGGCCGCTTTGCCCAAGGGCAGCAGCCCTCTCTGGGCTTCTTTACCCAAGGGCACCACAGCCCTTTCTGGGCCCAAGGGCACCACAGCCCTCTCTGGGCTTCTTACCCAAGGGCACTACATTCCTCTCTGGGCGTAAGGGCACCACGGCCTTCACTCTGGGCTTCCTTACCCAAGCAGCCCTCTCTGGGCTTCCTTACCCAAGGGCACCACAGCCCTTACACCTGCGTTTTTGGTGCTTAGCTGCCACTTGCCAGGCCTGATGGATTGCCGGCAGGTGGCAATCTTAGGGGGTCTAGATTGTCAGAAGGCGGCAATCGTAGGGGGGGGGGTATAGATTGCCAACAGGTGGCAATCACAGGAGATCTAGATTGTCAGCAGGTGGCAATCTTAAGGGGGGGGGGTATAGATTGCCAACGGGTGGCAATCACCGGCGATCTAGGGCCGCAACTGAGGCCCTTACCCGTGCGGTTACGTGGGCAAACTACGGCCGCGAGTTTTCGTGTCACTTGCATCGCCGTGCTTTGAAAATGCTCGGGCAAGCCACAGCTTCTCGCAAAACGCATCTTTCAAGTTGGGTCGCGCGCCGGCGCTGCTGTAATCCACGTCTGTATACGAAAAAATTTGTTGAGAAGCCACGTTATCTCCTTCCAGGCCGATGTCCTGCAGGCGTTCCTCGAACGGCACCGGCGAGGAACTTCAGAGGGGTGCTTGCCTTAGCTTCTTCTGCCGCAGTCTAGAGCGATCGGCGACTGAAGAAGGCATGACGCATCATCATCCGGGCTGTTAGAACCCAGGGTGCAGATGTTCGTGCTACGGCGGTTGATGCCAGAGCAAAAGTTTGGCACGTTTCGGGTTCCACTATGCGTCGCTGGTTAATGCCAGAGAGAACGTTTGGCAAGTGTTGGTGATACTCGGCAGGGCAGGACAAAAGAATACACCGGGGGGGGGGGAGGTCGGCCACATAATTGGTGGAGTGCAAAAGTGGCAGGTGACGCTATCGTCATTGCGACGTGAAACATGGATAGAATATATCGCCCGAACACACTTGGGTGTTGTAAGTTTGACAGCAGAGCAAAAAACGCTTCAGGGAAGGGAGAGAGGGGGGTGGCCACAAAATGAACCGAGTACAAAAAGTGCGAAAACCATTACGGTCATCGCGAGGTGGAGAGGCACAAAATGACGTGGAGCCAAGGTTGGTGTGATAGCAGAAGCCAAGCAAGGTTCGCACGATTGCCAGGTACTTGACGCGATGCAGCCCGATGGGGAAGAGAGGGCGGCGAGAGAGGGGGGGGGGGGGGGGCAGGGCGGCCACGAAATTGGCGCAGTGCATAAGTTGCAGATGCCCGTATCAACATCATACTGTGACATAGGATAGAAAACACGTTAAAACATATCGTGTTGGTATAGCGACGCAGAGACTCGTTTCGCTCGGTTGCTGATTCGTGCCAGAAAGCTCGACGGGAAGGATGAACGCTTCGGGGGGGGGGGGTCGGCAACGAAATTGGCCAAGTGCAAACTTGCAGATACCCGTACCATCATCGCAACTTTGAAATAGGATTGAGAACACGCCAAAACGAAAGTGTCCGGTATAGGGACGCAGAGACTACTCTCGCTCGGTTGCTACATTTATGGAGAAGTTGTGCTCCTGCAGTGTATTTGGTCCTGTCACAAGCCGCGGTCTTGCAGAGATTCACCACTGCTAGGACTTACGGAATTCGTCGGCTCGTGTCTGAAGAAATCCATTGTTCTGTGACATTGACACAAACCATTTTTTGTAAAAGGCCTTCTAGCTTCGAGCGAGATTTGAGTGAATTGAGGGCGATTTCTTGCGTGGTTCAAGTGAGTTGAAACAAGGCCTTATTTGTTGGGTTATGATGCAACGCAAGTTCAGGTGAATTGACCTAGCCCCAAGCGGGATTTAAGTAAATCCAAGGCCTCAGTGCCAAGTGCGGGTATGAGTGAAGTCAAAACTCGAGACGACACAGGTTGGCAGATTAGTTGAATCAGTGTGATGCACGGTCGACCTGAGAGCATACTTTTTGCGGCTCAAGAGTGCAGTCGGACATTTCTAGGGTCACAATCTCCGCCGCACGCGTCTTGCTTCGTGTTGCACTCGACACCGTCCTGTGTGGCTTCGGAGGTTGGAAGGCATGGGGCTGTGAGGCAGCAAGGTTTGGAGTGCAGGTGCGCAGGGTTCTCTGTGGGGTTGCTGGGTTTCCTTCAGGGCTTTAGGTCCCGAGCCCTTTGGGTACCCTAGGCTGCCTTGCGTCCGGGATCCCCGGCCCTCCTCCCCGGCGCCCAGGTCTGGACCTCGTCGCTTCGCTTCGACTCGCCGGACCCTCCCCTGCCAGGTTTCAGGGAGTTCCGAGGTGGTTTGGGTTTTCGTAGGCTGCAAGGTCGGAGTGCGCGAGGCTTGTGGTTTTGTTCAGGGTGTGGCTTCGGAGGTTGGAAGGCATGGGGCTGTGAGGCAGCAAGGTTTGGAGTGCAGGTGCGCAGGGTTTTCTGTGGGGTTGCTGGGTTTCCTTCAGGGCTTTAGGTCCCGAGCCCTTTGGGTACCCTAGGCTGCCTTGCGTCCGGGATCCCCGGCCCCCTCCCCGGCGCCCAGGTCTGGACCTCGTCGCTTCGCTTCGACTCGCCGGACCCTCCCCTGCCAGGTTTCAGGGAGTTCCGAGGTGGTTTGGGTTTTCGTAGGCTGCAAGGTCGGAGTGCGCGAGGCTCGTGGTTTTGTTCAGGGTGTGGCTTCGGAGGTTGGAAGGCATGGGGCTGTGAGGCAGCAAGGTTTGGAGTGCAGGTGCGCAGGGTTCTCTGTGGGGTTGCTGGGTTTCCTCCAGGGCTTTAGGTCCCGAGCCCTTTGGGTACCCTAGGCTGCCTTGCGTCCGGGATCCCCGGCCCCCCTCCCCGCCGCCCAGGTCCAGCCACTGGCGTGATGCCACCGATGCGTCTTCGCGCGGCGGGCAAAAAGAGTGAGGGGTCAGGGGGGCCGAGCGGGAGCACCACTCGCGAGTCCCGGTCCCCCCTGGCCCCGCCTTGCGCATCGGAATGGCGAGGGGCAAAGCCGAGAACCCCAGCAACAGGCAAGCTGGGGGGAGGGCCGAGCGGGAGCACCACTCGCGAGTCCCGGTCCCTCCTCCCCGGCACAACGCGTGGAGATGGCGAGGGGCTAAGCCCAGAACCCCATACCCAGCGACGCGACGACGCATTATGATCTAGCTCGCTCGGGCCGAACCGCAATTATAGGTTTCCGTGCCTCAGCTATGTTTCACTATCGTAGAGTGTTTTTTTAATGTAAACGGTCAGGTTATGGGGAAGTGATGTCTCAAGACGGTTGTCTCTCACGGTTTCGGCCAAAATGTGGACCGGGTGTTGTTCGGCTTATGTGTGTGCTTCGTGTAGGGAGACTGTTGGACCAGTTTTGGTGTTGGAGTGCTCGTTCGTAGGCCCAAAGAGTGTTGAAAGGGTCTGTCAAGAATGACCGCTTGCGGTATGATGGTACATGCGGCGAGTTGGCTCTTGGCTCCTGGTCGGCTCCTCAGCCCTGGGAGGATAGTCACAACGGCAGCTCCCAGGAGTGCAATAGCTTGTGCTTTGCCGCTTTGGTGTGTCAGCGGGCGGCCAGCATAAAGGGCTCAGATCGTCAGCAGGTGGTAACCGTAAGCTGTTTGTTTTCTGGGGATTGTCGCGAGGTGGCAATCGCGAGGGTCGTGCTGGTTGGGCCGGGGTTTGGGGGTGCTTGTGGTTTCACTGCTTTTAGTGGGCCGTTGCATAAGCCTTCAAGCTCGTCGTCTGCCAAGTTGTCTGCTCCGCGATTGCTCTCTGTTGGTTCGGGCTAGACTAGATTGAGGCCTTTTTATTGTTGAGGGATTGCTGGGGTTTGGTGCCCGGGTTTGCTGGGTTTCCTTCAGGGCTTTAGGTCCCGAGCCCTTTGGGTACCCTAGGCTGCCTTGCGTCCGGGATCCCCGGCCCCCTCCCCGGCGCCCAGGTCTGGACCTCGTCGCTTCGCTTCGACTCGCCGGACCCTTCCCTGCCAGGTTTCAGGGAGTTCCGAGGTGGTTTGGGTTTTCGTAGGCTGCAAGGTCGGAGTGCGCGAGGCTTGTGGTTTTGTTCAGGGTGTGGCTTCGGAGGTTGGAAGGCATGGGGCTGTGAGGCAGCAAGGTTTGGAGTGCAGGTGCGCAGGGTTCTCTGTGGGGTTGCTGGGTTTCCTTCAGGGCTTTAGGTCCCGAGCCCTTTGGGTACCCTAGGCTGCCTTGCGTCCGGGATCCCCGGCCCTCCTCCCCGGCGCCCAGGTCTGGACCTCGTCGCTTCGCTTCGACTCGCCGGACCCTCCCCTGCCAGGTTTCAGGGAGTTCCGAGGTGGTTTGGGTTTTCGTAGGCTGCAAGGTCGGAGTGCGCGAGGCTCGTGGTTTTGTTCAGGGTGTGGCTTCGGAGGTTGGAAGGCATGGGGCTGTGAGGCAGCAAGGTTTGGAGTGCAGGTGCGCAGGGTTCTCTGTGGGGTTGCTGGGTTTCCTTCAGGGCTTTAGGTCCCGAGCCCTTTGGGTACCCTAGGCTGCCTTGCGTCCGGGATCCCCGGCCCCCCTCCCCGGCGCCCAGGTCTGGACCTCGTCGCTTCGCTTCGACTCGCCGGACCCTCCCCTGCCAGGTTTCAGGGAGTTCCGAGGTGGTTTGGGTTTTCGTAGGCTGCAAGGTCGGAGTGCGCGAGGCTCGTGGTTTTGTTCAGGGTGTGGCTTCGGAGGTTGGAAGGCATGGGGCTGTGAGGCAGCAAGGTTTGGAGTGCAGGTGCGCAGGGTTCTCTGTGGGGTTGCTGGGTTTCCTCCAGGGCTTTAGGTCCCGAGCCCTTTGGGTACCCTAGGCTGCCTTGCGTCCGGGATCCCCGGCCCCCCTCCCCGCCGCCCAGGTCCAGCCACTGGCGTGATGCCACCGATGCGTCTTCGCGCGGCGGGCAAAAAGAGTGAGGGGTCAGGGGGGCCGAGCGGGAGCACCACTCGCGAGTCCCGGTCCCCCCTGGCCCCGCCTTGCGCATCGGAATGGCGAGGGGCAAAGCCGAGAACCCCAGCAACAGGCAAGCTGGGGGGAGGGCCGAGCGGGAGCACCACTCGCGAGTCCCGGTCCCTCCTCCCCGGCACAACGCGTGGAGATGGCGAGGGGCTAAGCCCAGAACCCCATACCCAGCGACGCGACGACGCATTATGATCTAGCTCGCTCGGGCCGAACCGCAATTATAGGTTTCCGTGCCTCAGCTATGTTTCACTATCGTAGAGTGTTTTTTTAATGTAAACGGTCAGGTTATGGGGAAGTGATGTCTCAAGACGGTTGTCTCTCACGGTTTCGGCCAAAATGTGGACCGGGTGTTGTTCGGCTTATGTGTGTGCTTCGTGTAGGGAGACTGTTGGACCAGTTTTGGTGTTGGAGTGCTCGTTCGTAGGCCCAAAGAGTGTTGAAAGGGTCTGTCAAGAATGACCGCTTGCGGTATGATGGTACATGCGGCGAGTTGGCTCTTGGCTCCTGGTCGGCTCCTCAGCCCTGGGAGGATAGTCACAACGGCAGCTCCCAGGAGTGCAATAGCTTGTGCTTTGCCCCTTTGGTGTGTCGGCGGGCGGCCAGCATAAAGGGTTCAGATCGTCATCAGGTAGCAACCGTAAGCTGTTTGTTTTCTGGGGATTGTCGCGAGGTGGCAATCGCGAGGGTCGTGCTGGTTGGGCAGGGAGCGCATCGTTTCGCAACGTTGGGTCCGCGGTTCGATTCCGGCCCCCGCCGGGCAAGGACCCCGACGGCAAGCCCGGAGCGGCTGTGCGAAGCAACGGCCGCCTCATTGCATTGCTTGGTCTGTTTTTTTTGATATGGGTTCTGGGATTTTGCACTAGAGCTTTACCCCTTCTTCGGGGTCTTTTTGCCCCTTGGATTTTCGGCAGGCTCGCTCGGATTGGCGGCCGGCGGCAATTGTCAGGGGTCCGGATTGTCGGTCGGTGGCAATCGTGAAGGGTCCGGTGAGGGAGGCGTTGGATGGCTGTCACGGTCCCATCCTGGTCTGTGTGCCTCTGGATTGTCGGTTGTTGGCGTCGTGAGGGGGGTTAGATTGTCACTCGGATGCGCTGGGCTTGGTTCTGTGTGGCCAGTGCAGTACTCGGGTGCTCTTCCTTGTGCATGGCCAGGGCAGTACTCGGATGCTCTGGGCGTCATCCTGTGTGGCCAGTGCAGTACTCGGATGCCTTGGGCTTGGTTCTGCGTGGCCAGTGCAGTATTCGGATGCTCTTCGTTGTGTATGGCCACGGCAGCACTCGGATGCTCTGGGCTTCATTCTGTGTGGCCAGTGCAGTACTCGGATGCTCTGGGCTTGGTTCTGTGTGGCCATCGCAGTACTCGGATGCTCTGGGCTTCGTTTTGTGTGGCCAGTGCAGTACTCGGATGTTCTGGGCTTCATTCTGTGTGGCCAGTGCAGTACTCGGATGCTCTGGGCTTCGTTCTGTGTGGCCGGCGCAGTATTCGGATGCTCTGGGGGTGGTTCTGTGTGGCCAGTGCAGTACTCGGATGCTCTGGGCATCATTCTGTGTGGCCAGTGCCGTACGCGGATGCTCTGGGCTCGGTTCTGTGGGGCCAGTGCAGTACTCGGATGCTCTGGGCTTGGTTCTGTGTGGCCATCGCAGTACTCGGATGCTCTGGGCTTCGTTCTGTGTGGCCAGTGCAGTACTCGGATGCTCTGGGCTCGGTTCTGTGGGGCCAGTGCAGTAGTCGGATGTGCATGTCCAGGGCAGTTCTCGGATGCTCTGGGCTTCATTTTGTGTGGCCAGTGCAGTACTCGGATGCTCTGGGCTTCATTCTGTGTGGTCATCGCAATACTCGGATGCTCTGGGCTTCATTCTCTATGGCCAGTGCAGTACTCGGATGCTCTGGGCTTGGTTCTGCGCGGCCAGTGCAGTATTCGGATGCTCTGGGCTTCATTCTGTGTGGCCAGCGCAGTACTCGGATGTTCTGGGCTTCATTCTGTGTGGCCAGTGCAGTCTTCGGATGCTTTGGGCTTCATTCTGTGTGTCCAGTGCAGTACTCGGATGCTCTGGGCTGTACTCGGATGCTCTTCGTTGTGCATGGCCGGTGCAGTACTCGAGTGCCCTGGGCTTCATTCTGTGTGGCCATCGCAATACTCGGATGCTCTGGGCTTCATTCTGTATGGCCAGTGCAGTACTCGGATGCTCTGGGCTTGGTTCTGCGCGGCCAGTGCAGTATTCGGATGCTCTGGGCTTCATTTTCTGTGTGGCCAGCGCAGTACTCGGATGTCCTGGGCTTCATTCTGTGTGGCCAGTGCAGTACTCGGAGGGTCTTCCCCAGCCCACAGAGCGCGCCTTGCTGCTCTCTCAGAGGCTTTCAGAGACTCACTAAGCTGCTCCAAGAGGGGTCTTGGCAGTGGGCTACAGCCCTCTCAGAGCCTTTCAGAGGGTCTTCCCCAGCCCTAAGCAGATGCTGGAAACGGCAAAGAAGCAGGTCAAACGATTCCTGGCACGGGAGAAGGCTTTGGGCGACGAGAGCAAGGTGGTGAAAGCCTTTCATTTGGACTCTGGAGAGCTCTCTCAGAGGCTCTAAGAGCTTTTCTCAGAGGGTCTAAGAAGGGAGAGCAAGGTGGTGAAGGCCTTTCATTTGGTCTCTGGAGAGCTCTCGCTGAGGCTCTAAGAGCCTCTCTCAGAGGTTCTAAGAAGGGTTCCCAGCCCACAGAGCATCTTGTCTGCTCTCTCAGAGGCTCTAAGAGGGGTCTTGGCAGTGCTCGGAGCCTCTAAGAAGGTCTTCCCCAGCCCAAAGAGGAGCTTTTGCTGCTTTCTCAGAGGCTTTAAGAGCCTCTCTCAGAGGCTTTAAGAGGGGTCTTGGCACTGGGCTACAGCCCTCTCAGAGCCTCCAAGAGGGTCTTCCCCAGCCCACAGAGGAGCTTTTGCTTCTTTCTCAGAGGCTCTGAAGGGTGCTGGTGAGATTTTCCCCAGCCCACAGAGGCTCTTTGTTTGCTCTCTCAGAGGTTTAAGAGTGGGCTACAACCCTCTAAGAGCCTGCAAGAGGGTCTTCCGTGCGGCCAGTGCAGTACTCGGATGCTCTTCGTTGTGCATGGCCATGGCAGTACTCGGATTCCCTGGGCTTGGTTCTGGGTGGCCAGTGCAGTACTCGGCTGCTCTGGGCTTGGTTCTGTGTGGCCAGTGCAGTACTGGGATGCTCTCGGCTCCATTCTGTGTGGCCAGTGCCGTTCTCGGATGCTCTGGGCTTCATTCTGTGTGGCCAGTGCAGTACTCGGAGGCTCTTGGCTTGGTTCTGTGTGGCCAGTGCAGTACTTGGATGCTCTTCGTTGTGCATGGTCAGGGCAATACTCGGATGCTCTGGGCTGCATCCTGTGGGGCCAGTGCAGTACTCGGATGCTCTGGGCTTCGTTCTGTGTGGCCAGTGCGGTACTCGGATCACTCTCTGGGCCGCTTTGCCCAAGGGCACCACAGCCCTCTCTGGGCCTCAGGGCACCACAGCCCTTTCTGGGCTGCCTTCCCAAGCAGCGCTCTCTGGGCTTCTTTACCCAAGGGCACCACAGCCCTTTCTGGGCCCAAGGGCACCACAGCCATCTCTGGGCTTCTTACCCAAGGGCACTACATTCCTCTCTGGGCCTAAGGGCACCACGGCCTTCACTCTGGGCTTCCTTACCCAAGCAGCCCTCTCTGGGCTTCCTTACCCAAGGGCACCACAGCCCTCTTTCTCCCCAAGGGCACCACAGCCCTCTCCGAATTCCTTACCCAAGAGCACCACAGCCCTCTCTGGGTCCAAGGGCACCACAGCCCTCTCTGAACTTCCTTCCCAAGAGCACCACAGCCCTCTCTGGGCCCAAGGGCACCACAGCCCTCTCTGGTCTTCCTTACTCAAGAGCACCACAGCCCTCTCTGGGCCCAAGGGCACTACAGCCTTCTCTGGGCTTTCTACCCAAGGGCACCACAGCCCTCTCTTGGCTCAAGGGCACCACAGCCCTCTCTGGCTTCTTACCCAAGCAGCCCTCCCTGGGCTTCTTTACCCAAGGGCACCACAATCCTTTCTGGGCCCAAGGGCACCACAGCCCTCTCTGGGCTTCCTCACCCAAGGGCACCACAACCCTTTCTGGGCCCAAGGGCACCACGGCCCTCTCTTGCTTACCTGGGCTTCCTTACCCAAGGGCACCACAGCCCTCTTTGGGCCCAAGGCACCACAGCCTCTCCGTCTTCCTTACCCCAAGGGCACCACAGCCTTCTTTGGGCTTTCTCCCCAAGGGCACCACAGCCCTCTCTTGGCTCAAGGGCACCACAGCCCAGCCCTCTCTGGGCTTCCTTACCCAAGCAGCCCTCTCTGGGCTTCTTTACCCAAGGGCACCACAATCCTTTCTGGGCCCAAGGGCACCACAGCCCTCTCTGGGCTTCCTCACCCAAGGGCCCCACAACCCTCTCTGGGCCCAAGGGCACCACGGCCCTCTCTTGCTTACCCAAAAGCACCACAGCCCTCTCTGGGCCCAAGGCCACCACAGCTTTCTCTGGGCTTTCTTACCCAGGCGGCCCTCTCTGGGCTTCCTTACCTAAGGGCACCACAGCCCTCTCTGGGTCCAAGGGCACCAC
>CAJNDT010004129.1:0-18118 GCA_905221615.1 Symbiodinium sp. CCMP2592
CCGAGGACTCCATCCGGAAGACCTCCGAGCCCTTGGTCTGGTTGCTCCACGGGCCGCCCGGTGCCGGCAAGTCCTTCATCCTTAAGTTCCTCCGCGAGCTTTTCGAAGACCTGCTCAAATACACGCAGGGCCACGAGTACGAGGTGGTGGCGCTCCAGGCAGTGAACGCGGCGGACATCCGAGGCAAGACCATCCACAGGGCCTACGGCTTCAACAAGAGCGGACAGCCGAGCGAGGGAGACAACCCTCTCGTTCAGGCCATCCGCTTCCGGCGGTGGGTGATCGTGGAAGAGATCAGCATGGTCAGCACGAAACTTTTGGCCCGCATGGAGCAACGGCAGCGGGAGAACAAGAGCAGCAAGGACGAATTCAAGCTGGACGGTCGTGGGTGTGCAAGAGCTTTCGGTGGCATCAACATGATCTTCATGGGCGACTTCTTCCAGCTCCCACCGCCGGACGGCGGCTTCATTGCGGACGTTCCCCACCGCCTGAAGTCTGCCACCGGGGTCGACAAGAGCTCGGATCCTCTCGTCGAGTGCGGCCGGGACCTTTTCTGGGGCGGAACGGTCCAAGGCGTCACCGAGCTGACGGAAACCAACCGGTGCTCCGACGAGTGGTGGAACGAGGTGGTGGAGCAGCTTCGGCAAAGTTGTTTGACTCAGGACAACCACGACTACTTACACGGCATCCCGGTGGAAGGCTGCACCCTGTCGGAAGCGGAGAGGCAGTCGCGCCGCAGAGTCATCGACTCCGAGGACGATCCGCGGCTGCAGGAGGCCAAGTTCCGGAAGGCGGTGGTCATCGTGGCCAATAACGACGCTCGCTACCAGATCAACAAAGACAAAGCCATAGCCTACAGCAAGGACTCCGGAGCTCCTCTCAGGTGGTCCGTGGCCAAGGACGTCGCGGAGGCCAAAGCTCTTCAAGCCGAGGACTGCAGCAAGGAGGCCAAAAGGAAATGGCTGCAGTACCACGACCGACATACGGGAGATCTGTGCGGCCTCCTCCCCCTCGCCATCGGCATGCCCGTCGCCCTCACCGACCACGTGGACCGCTCCGACAAGTGCCTCCTTCGTGGGCGTTGCGGTTACGTGCATTCCTGGGTGTGGCCCGATAACGAGCAGCAGCCGGAGGTGGTGTACGTCCAATTCCCGGATGCGACGTGGCAGCTCCCCGGCACGCCCGAGCCCGGCATCTATCCCCTGCGGCCCGTAACCGAAGGATGGTTTCTCGACCACGGGCGCGGAAAGCCTGTCCTGCGAGTGAGACGACGCTCAGCTGCTTTAATTCTTTGGCTTCCAACCGTCCGTTTCAGAATTATCAGGAGTTTCAGGTAGTCGAGGCTCGATTGGCTGCCTGGTCTGCAGTTGCAAGTCTTGTCGAAAGCAAAAAGCAAGGGCAAGGAATACTGCACGGATTCTAGATTGTAGATCATAGTATTATATCGTAGAGGTAACTTGTTCTGAAGCTCCCGCAGGCAAGCAGCTCCAGCTGACCCCGGCCTTCGCGATCACGGCTCACAGCAGCCAGGGCAAGACGCTGGATGCCACATTGCTCGACTTGAACGTGGACAAAAACGTGCACCAGACCCTGGGCACCGTGGCGGCGAGCCGTGTCCGCAGCCGCGAGGACGTGCTCATTCTGCGCCCCTTCCCACTCTGGCTGTTCCAACGCGGAGCGCCCGAAGGGCCCGATCTGCTGCTGAAGACTCTCCGCAAAGAGCCCGTCGATTGGAAGGCCTGGCGCGAGAGCAGGAACCCGTTCGCTGCCTGCGGAAGTTGTGGCCACGTGAAAGACTTCGCGAACTTCTCCTTCGTCGAGTGGGGCAAAGTGCGAGCCAACAGAGCGGCCAAGTGCTTGCACTGCGAGAAGGGCGGCAAAGGCTCCATCAAGCGCAAGATCAGCGGGGACTCCGAGATCTTCACCAAGCACTTGTGCGACGTTTGTGGTTGCCACAAGATGGCGGCGGCGTTCCCGGTGGCGCAGCTGCGCCAGCAAGGAGGACCGGATGTCAAGAAGGTGTGTACACAATGTGCTCGCAATCAATGCACCCTGACATGCTCTATCTGCGGAAAGACCAAGCCTGCCAACGCTTTCGAGTCCACCATGTGCACCCTGCCACCTGGCTGCGCGGCATGCAAAGACTGCCAAGAGGAGGTGCATCCGAAAGCGAAGCGCCTCCGAGGAGGCTGGTTCCTATGTCAAGGTTGCAAGCAGTCCTTTCCCCTGGTTGCAGCAGGCAATGCCAGCAATAATCATTGCTTGAACTGCGCAATTCACGGCACCAGGGCTCCTAAAGGATGGCACAAGTGCCAGAACCAGCAATGCCAGAAGGTATTCCAAGAAATTCGTGCACCAGGAGACTCGCGGCCAAAGCTTTGTCCGGAATGCAGAGTCTCGAAACAGAAGCGACTCCGCAAGTGAAATTTATGTAGGTTACACTTGCTTGGCCCGAAATCCTACCTCAGAGGTCAGATTTGACAAGGAGCCGCTAGTGGATAAGACAAAGAATCGCGGAGTTGCAAAGTCAAGATATCGGCGGAGACCGGACGTGTGGAACGTGCATGTAGGCATAGTGGTGCTGGCAGACCTCGCAATGGACAGGGGGCAGCCACGCGAGGAAAAGTCCCGCAGCAAGGAACATGGATGGTACACGACGGCATAGCATAGACGCACTCATCAGAGCAGCTGCGCAGCCACTGGTTCGTGAAGGAAGCATATCTCACAAAACTCATGAAACCTCGACCGTTCAAAATGCTTAGACCGATAACACGAAGTAACCCAGAGGCAAAGACTGACACACAGCAATTCTGCAACTTCCAGGGCGTGCCATGACGAGGCTCGATACCGGCGCCCTAGGCCGCTTTTGGGCTTTGACGAGGCTCGATAGCGGCGCCCGAAGCCGCTTTTGGGCTTTGCACCGCTTTTTGGGCTTTGCACCGCTTTTGTGCTTTTGGGCAAGGTGCCCGGCCCCGGGCCCTGGCTGTGGGAAGGTGCCCCGGCCCCGGGTGCTCTGGCCCCGGGCCCTGGCTGTGGGAAGGTGCCCCGGCCTCTTAGCTGTGGGAAGGTGGTCCGGCCTTGGGGCCTTGGGGTTGATGGGAAGGTGCCCCGCCCCCGGGCCCTGGCGGCCCCGGGCCCTGGCTGTGGGGAGGTGCCCCGGCCCCGGGCCCTGGCTGTGGGAAGGTGCCCCGCCCCCAGCAAACCCTCAACAATAAGAAAGCCTCAATTTAGTCTAGCCCGAACCAACAGAGAGCAATCGCGGAGCAGACAACGGGGCAGACGACGAGTTTGAAGGCTTATGTAACGGCCCACTAAAAGCAGTGAAACCACAAGCACCCCCAAACACCGGCAATCCCTCAACACTAACAAAGCTTCAATTTAACCTAGCCCGAACCAACAGAGAACAATCGCGGAGCAGACGACAACTTTTAAGACTTAAGCAACGGCCCCCCTAAAGCAGTGAAACCACAAGAACCACCAAGACCCGGCAATCTCTTAACACTCACAGGGCTCTAAACCTAACTTAACCCGAACAAACAGAAAACAATCGAGAGGCAGACGCAAAACTTTAGGACCTAAGGACCAGCCCCCCTAAAGCAGAGCAAGCCTTCGTGGGAGATGCTCTGTGAGCGCAGTCCACATGGACCCCCTTAAAGCAGAGAAAGCCTTCGGGTGAGATGCTCGCACTCGGACCCCTCCGCCTCCGAGCCCCAACCCACCTCGCACCCCTGAAACTTCGCGAGGGGGGACCCGGCCGCGCCAGAAAAGTTTGAAAGGTTTCCCGACCCAACCCGAAAAAAGTGCCGGAAAACATGATTGTCAAACACCGCCGTTTTTACCAAACCCCAGCAAACCCATAACAATAAGAAAGCCTCAACTTAGTCTAGCCCGAACCAACAGAGAACAATCGCGGTGCAGACAACGAGTTTTAAGGCTTAAGCGCCAGCCCCTTAAAAGAAAGGGATGCAGCTGCTGGCGCAGACACCAAAACGAGAAGACGTAATGAACACTTTTGCACTTTGCGCCGAACTTTTGCACTTTGTGCGGACCCCATAGGAAAGAGAAATTGCTTCAAAGGTTTGCACTTTGCGCCGATGAACACTTTTGCACTTTGCGCCGACCCCTAAGGAAAAAAAGCTAGACAGAGCTTGAAAGCGGAATTGGCCGGGGCGCCCTCGCAGTCCAAAAACTGCGCTGGCGAATCCTAAAGAATTGCGCTAAATCCTAAAGCTTTAGTGTTTAGGAATAGGGTTTAGCGCTAAATCCTAAAGCTTTAGGGTTTAGGAATAGGGTTTAGCGCTAAATCCTAAAGCTTTAGTGTTTAGGAATAGGGTTTAGCGCTAAATCTTAAAGCTTTAGTGTTTAGGAATAAGGTTTAGCGCTAAATCCTAAAGCTTTAGTGTTTAGGAATAGGGTTTAGCGCTAAATCCTAAAGTTTAGTGTTTAGGAATAGGGTTTAGCGCTAAATCCTAAAGCTTTAGTGTTTAGGAATAGGGTTTAGCGCTAAATCCTAAAGCTTTAGTGTTTAGGAATAGGGTTTAGCGCTAAATCCTAAAGCTTTAGTGTTTAGAATAGGGTTTAGCGCTAAATCCTAAAGCTTTAGTGTTTAGGAATAGGGTTTGGCGCTGAATCCTAAAGCTTTAGTGTTTAGGAATAGGGTTTGGCGCTAAATCCTAAAGCTTTAGTGTTTAGGAATAGGGTTTGGCAGCTGATTTTTCGAAAATCGGAGGCAGATTTTGGAGTGATAAATTCTGTTCATAAAATGTGCATTTTAATTAGGGCAGGGGCCGATCTTGGGGTTCTGCCCATTCTGGTGCTTAAATCCTAAAGAATTGCGCTAAATCCTAAAGCTTTAGTGTTTAGGAATAGGGTTTAGCGCTAAATCTTAAAGCTTTAGTGTTTAGGAATAGGGTTTAGCGCTAAATCCTAAAGCTTTAGTGTTTAGGAATAAGGTTTGGCGCTAAATCCTAAAGCTTTAGTGTTTAGGAATAGGGTTTAGCGCTAAATCCTAAAGCTTTAGTGTTTAGGAATAAGGTTTAGCGCTAAATCCTAAAGCTTTAGTGTTTAGGAATAGGGCTTAGCGCTAAATCCTAAAGCTTTAGTGTTTAGGAATAGGGTTTAGCGCTAAATCCTAAAGCTTTAGTGTTTAGGAATAGGGTTTAGCGCTAAATCCTAAAGCTTTAGTGTTTAGGAATAAGGTTTGGCGCTAAATCCTAAAGCTTTAGTGTTTAGGAATAGGGTTTAGCGCTAAATCCTAAAGCTTTAGTGTTTAGGAATAGGGTTTGGCGGCTGATTTTTCGAAAATCGGAGGCAGATTTTGGAGTGATAAATTCTGTTCATAAACTGTGCATTTTAATTAGGGCAGGGGCCGATCTTGGGGTTCCGCCCATTCTGGTGCCTAAATTCTAAAGAATTGCGCTAAATCCTAAAGCTTTAGTGTTTAGGAATAGGGTTTAGCGCTAAATCCTAAAGCTTTAGTGTTTAGGAATAGGGTTTAGCGCTAAATCCTAAAGCTTTAGTGTTTAGGAATACGGTTTAGCGCTAAATCCTAAAGCTTTAGTGTTTAGGAATAGAGTTTAGCGCTAAATCCTAAAGCTATAGTGTTTAGGAATAGGGTTTAGCGCTAAATCCTAAAGCTTTAGTGTTCAGGAATAGGGTTTAGCGCTAAATCCTAAAGCTTTAGTGTTTAGGAATAGGGTTTAGCGTTAAATCCTAAAGCTTTAGTGTTTAGGAATAGGGTTTAGCGCTAAATCCTAAAGCTTTAGTGTTTAGGAATAGGGTTTGGCGCTGAATCCTAAAGCTTTAGTGTTTAGGAATAGGGTTTGGCGCTAAATCCTAAAGCTTTAGTGTTTAGGAATAGGGTTTGGCAGCTGATTTTTCGAAAATCGGAGGCAGATTTTGGAGTGATAAATTCTGTTAAAATTTCATAAAATTGCATTTTAATCAGGGCAGGGGCCGGATCGTGGGGTTCGCCCATTCTGGTGCCGAAAGTTTTAGACGGCTTGCGGCGAAGGTGCGCCAGCGCAGCTTCTGGTTTGATGTTCAGCAGGTACGCAGGATTTAAGGCAAGCAACGGTCGACCATAGGGCAGTTTAAGTAAATTTTGGGGGGGGGGGGACCCGTGACATTTTGACAATTTTTTTTTTCATAAGTGCAAACTGAACGGTTTTACGTAAATGAAATGACCCAAGCACCACACAAACGCAACAAACAACACCACACCTCTCAACAACGATAACCAACCCTAAACCCGAACCTTTAACCCTAAATTGTATTTGCCACACCGTTGGGAAGCACCAAGATGCCAGCAAACAGTGCGGAACAAAAACACCCCATTTTGTTAACCCTTGTTGTCGTGCTCAACATCCTTAAAACAAGAAGTCAAGAACCAGTGCAGAAAAAAAGCCCCATTTTGTTAGTGCTAGTTGTCGTGCTCAACATCCTTAAAACAAGAAGCCAAGAACCAGAGCAGAAAAAAACACACCCCATTTTGTTAACCCTGGTTGTCGTGCTCAACATCCTTAAACCAAGAAGCCAAGAACCAGTGCAGAAAAAAAGCCCCATTTTGTTAGTCCTAGTTTTCGTGCCACCTGCTGACAATCTGGTCCCCTCGGGATTGCCACCTACCGACAATCCAAGGAAGCATAGGGCCAAAGTGAAGTGTGACAGCCATCCGCCCCCTTTCCACCAAGCTCCACCCAGATTGCCACCAGCTGACAATCTGAAGCCCTGAAGATTGCCACCTGCTGACAATCCAAAGGGGCAACCGGCCAGCAAGGGAGTGTGACAGCCATCCGCCCCCTTTCCACCAACCCCCACCACGATTGCCACCTATTGGCAATCTGTACCCCCTTAAGATTGCCACCTGTTGGCAATCTGTACCCCCCCTAAGATTGCCACCTGCTGACAATCTAGATCCCCTGTGATTGCCACTTGTTGGCAATCTGTACCCCCTTAAGATTGCCACCTGTTGGCAATCTGTACCCCCCTAAGATTGCCACCTGCTGACAATCTAGATCCCCTGTGATTGCCACCTGTTGGCAATCTGTACCCCCCTACGATTGCCGCCTTCTGACAATCTAGACCCCCTAAGATTGCCACCCCTTTGGGGCCTGGAGATTGTCACTCGGGGCCTGGCGATTGTCACTTTGGGGCCTGGAGATTGTCACCTGGGGCCTGGCGATTGTCACTTTGGGGCCTGGAGATTGTCACTCGGGGCCTGGCGATTGTCACTTTGGGGCCTGGAGATTGTCACCTGGGGCCTGGCGATTGTCACTTTGGGGCCTGGAGATTGTCACTTTGGGGCCTGGAGATTGTCACTTTGGCGTTGTGGGTGGCCTGGTTGCAAGTTTTTGCAGGTTTTGAGAGGTTTTTAAAGGCTCAGAGTGGTTTTAAAACGTTCTAAGTGGCTTCCGAAGTTATTTCAAAGGGCTTTAAGCAGTCTTGAAGCCGGGCAAAATTGACACCCACCGTCAATCTACGACCGCCCGGGGACCAGGATTTCCCCGACCCGCGCGCGTACACACAATGCGCTTTTGGACCCTCCGCTCGCCCCCTAAGGGAGCATGCTAACTGTCTTTTGGAAGCTAGTAATGGCGTTGAACTACAGCGACTGCTGTACGCGCCAGTTCACTAGCGAAGCGGCCTCCAAATACCTAAAAAGAGCCGAGGTGCCTTCCTTGAGCATTCCAAAAGTAGGCCGCGGGCATACTTTTGGGATGTGTGCCACGGACGCGCTTTGCGCGAGGATCGGTTTGTTTTCCTCAGTGCCAAGGGCCAAGGGGGCTTCCCATTGAGCCTGTCAACGGGAACGCGTGTACTCGCTCGCGGGTGCGCGTTACTACCGGGGATCCGATCTATCTCCAATCGGTGAACACATATGGGCGAAGGATGTTTCAATCCGACCAGAAACATCGGGGAAGCAGGGAGCGTGTGCTGCGGGACATTCTCTTATAAGGCGCCTAAAATAAGGCCATCCCAGTACTAAGTACGCTGGGGGGTGCCTTCGAAGACCTTCACACTCTCATACTTCCCACGCATGCATTCACTGAACATGTCCAAGCCAAGGACTGATTTTTGGTGCAAGCGACTCGGCTGCAACTAAACATGTCCGTGCTCGTGTTCGTTAGTCTTGTGTTTGCATTCCTTCTTTGCCGATGCCAAGGTACAACCAACGAGGCCGGCAACGGTAGACGGCCACCAAGCTGCAGCTACACGCATGCACGTTTACACTTTCCCTTCACTCGGCCCAAGACTGGAGACCCATCCACGATTGAGAGTCCCTACAAAGGCAATACGTGCTTTCAAAAATCTTTGCATGTTCGATGTTGAAGACCACCACGCCGGGCTCTCATCTCAAACCCATTTTGTCGGCCTCGTGCTAAATCGTAATGCCAGTATCTCACAATCGACCTCAGCCAAGACCTTCAACCTCGTCAGGAATCGGCCCACAATTGGGGAGACTCGGAGAATGCAGCTAAGCCATTCGAAACTCGCAGGCGGTAAAGTCCTCATGCGCACGCATTGCCTGCGAGAACTCCACGCACAACCAAGGCGAGCAGCTTCGGCAGAAGCCCATCCACCATAAAAGAGTCCCGACAGATGAAGACATCACTGGCAGAAGCTCTGGCTGTCAGGTCTCGCTTGCAGCATAAAGCAACCCAAACCAGCTGTCATCATGTCACAGCCAAGGTACAGCTCTGGTCGCATCTGGACTGCCACTAGACATGTTCATACTTGCCTTGTGTTTACAGTGATTCCCTTCCAATGCCAAGGTACGACTAAGCGAGGACTCCCGGAGTTCAATTGGGAAGCCCGCCCACCGCCTGACATATCCTCGTCCAATTTATGAAGGAAATCGGCTTGGAGAGCTTGCGAATCACCTGACAATCGTCACCTTCGTCCGCTTTATGAAGAAAATCGGCGTGGGGAGCCTGCGAACCACCTGGCAATCCATATTCCCGTCCTCTGTATGAAGGAAATTTACTTGGAAAGCTCCCTCGTAGCTGTACGTAGCTGTGTTCCAGGTAGAGGCATACCGTCTTTCAGCTGGAATACAAGTGGAAATGATACTGGTTTCACAAGGAAGGCAACTGGCGCACGAGTGAAAACATGCTCGGCCCAGAGCATCGTTCCCGAGTCTTCCCAGGTGTGCGGGAGAGCGGCGGAGATCGAAGCATGTAGCTTCCAGTCTTGCAGATGCTGCTTGAGCATTGCACCCTGTATTCCGCAGCCTCACTCTTGCGGCTCAAAGCTTGCATTTGCTTGCCTTCAGAGCACCCACGAGATGGACGGCCGCTGTCTGGAGTGGAGCCGGTGTTTGGAAGGCGGTCCTGGCTCGTGGTCATTGATTGACTCGGACGGCGCGGCCTTTACCACTGAAGCAGCTCCTCGATGGCATCTGCTCTTCTTTTCCACCGATCCCGTGGAGAGGCTGCAGTGCCGATTCGTCCGATGGCATCCAGCAGATGCCCAGGTTGCTGTGTTCGAAGCTGAAGAGCTGGACCATGATGCTTGGATCAGTTATCCCGCCGGCGAGGTCTACGTCCGTGAAGTGCCCTCACCCTTGGTCGTCACCTGCAGCTTGACGCCTGTCCCGCAAAATGCTGTTGACGCAGTGTTCACCACGGTGGCCGGCGGGGAGCTGCTGCGAATCACCGGCATGTCAAACTCTTTGCCGGAGCTGGAAGAGCTTGCTGCATCCGCTGCCCTAGCAGCGGCAGCCCAAGGCCGTCTGAGGAGCCGCAACCAAGCAGTGTGCACGGCGTTCGACGGGCAACTGGTCACATTGGCCCTTTCCCAAGACATGTGGGACATGCTGACAGCGCAGAACTAGAAAAGAATCTTTCGTTTCGCTCAACCTATGCCGTGCGCTGGCTGTGACGGAGCATCGCGGCTGGCAGCCACAGCAGCAGAAGCAAACAAAAAAGATGCGGACGTCTGCTACTTGCAGCCTGGACATGAAGGCCGATGCCTTGATCGAGACAGCCCCGGCCCATTTAAATAGGTGGTACTGATGAGGACGGGACGACAAGGAGCGAGCTGGAAAATTGCTTGGAACCAACTGCAAGCCAATGTCGCTGCCGTGGTCCCTGCAATGAGAGCACACTAACACTAACCAGGCACCGCAGCCCAATTCGTGCTCAAGAGCATCAAAAGCAAAAAGTTCCGCACCGCGAAGCGACTATCTAGGCCGAAGCCGCTTCCGACAGTAGCAGAGACGGAACGGCAACAGAAGCTTCTGAGCCGGCCCTGCAGGTCAAATGGACATGTACCCGAGCAACCGCCGCCGATGGGCCGATATCGAGGACGAGGAGGAGCAGGCGGCATGCAGGAAGCTAGCAGTCAAGGTGTAGAAACTCTCTCGCACTCAGTCCCTGCCTTCCTGTTAGAAGCGAGGGAACAACAGCACAGAAACCGAGGGAGAGAGAGACAGAGAGAGATAGAGATAGAGACAGAGTGACATAAGGGCAGAGACCGAGACAGACCCGCGATGCAGCACTCACGCAGGCCACGGCAGCAATGCGCAGTTCCAGCATCACCAGCGAGGCAACTCCCCTGACCAGGGATTGCATGTTGATTCTACGTATAAGGCTCGCTGAGGTTGATTGCACAGTTCACACAGACCTTCAGCCCCTTCGCGCGCAGGTGCTTGCTGCGCCGGACACCACCTTCTTGCAGGTGGAAAATGTGGTTGCGGACGGCAACTGCTTGTTCCACGCCCTGGTCCACGCGCACACGCGGGCGACAGAGGACGAGAACAGTGACAGGCCCCTTCCTGCAGAGCTGGGACAGGCCCTTCGCCGGGATGTGACAAGCTTCCTGATAGCCCATGCAGTCGAGCAGGGCGACTTTGCGGAGAGTTGGTTGGAAGAGGCAGAACGTTTGGAAAGAGGATCGGGGGAGGCGTGGGCTGGAAACGTCTCGATCGTGGCCTTCTCCCTCATGCAGGAATGCCGCGTCCAGGTGCACACACGCCGTCCCGATGGTTCCATCGTGACAATGGACTCCACCCACCGAGATCTTCAAGATCTCGCTGACTTGCCTATGGTTCGCGTGCTATACAATGGAGAAGACCACTACGATGCGTTGGTGGAGGCCGAAAATGTGGGACTTCTAGTGCCCGCATGGGAAGGTCAGACGTGGCCGCTGAGGTACTGGCGAATTCCGCCGCAAGAAATGCACCCTCAAGATATCGACGGTTCATTGCTGCCGATGAAGAAGACAAGATCGATGGAGTCCATCACTTCGCCCGAGCTTCCCGGCAGCACGGACGACATCCTGGAGGAGGTGTGCCAGGCGGTCGTGGCGCCGACATCCACCCATCCGCATCGCCAAATGGAGGATGCCATTACGAAGCTGGCGACGACCAGGCTTCGGGACCATCCCACACTCCCACCTCTTGCCCTGCCGGAAGAAGTGGATGCGGGCGAGGCGTGGCCCCACGCTTTCTGTGCGTTCAGCGGCTGTTTGTGGACGGCCAGAAAGGGCATTGAGGACGACCTGCTTCAGCACCTCCGCGAGCAGCATCGCCCCGACCTAGAACCGGTAGCAGCTCTTCTAGGCCATGGCCATCCCGACAAGCAGGATTTCCTCAGCGTCTACAACGCAGCTCTCAGCGTCAAGTGCCGCTCGGCCGCTCCCCTCGCTGGCAGCTCCCTCGACCGGATCGCTTTGGAAAAGTTCGCAGAGGCGACTGCTGGCGACCACGTGGAGTCACTGATCTGCTTCTCGTGCGCTTGCACTTACACGCGCATCGCAGAGACGGAAGATCGGGGCGACATCCAGTGGCACCGTCCTCTGGAGCAGACGAACAAGTTCCTGGGCCAGCCCGTCAAGGTCATCGAGCAGCTCCTGGGAATAGACCAGTTCCTTGCAAAGTATAACCATCTGGTCGGAGATGCGCATCACGCGAAAAAGTTGACGGACTCCGAAGACTTCGAGAACTGGCACCTCAAAGTGGCAGGGGAAGCCCAGCACGAAGAAGTTCGCTTGCTTTGCTGCCCCGAAGATCACAGATGCCCAGGGAATCCAGAGCATCCTCGCGCCAGAATCCTGTGCGAGCAGTGCGAAGTGCCCATCTGTCGCAATTGCCTGGACTGCTTGAGCAAGAAGAAGCTGCCCCCGGCAAGCCTCGCAAACGACATGTGGACAGGATACGGCCCCGAAAGGCTTTACCAGGACAACGTGACGGTCATGGAGATGCTCTGCGCCAGTCCCTACATCACGACCCTCGTTTGCTTGACGATGGAGGCTCGCTACCGGGTGGAGGGAGCACCCTTGGACCAGACGGCTCACATGCCGCGTCATCGCCTCGGAGCCCGCGGCAATGCCATTACCTTTCCGTTGCCTTGGGAGGACCTGCTTCGTAAACTGAAGGGCCAGGACACCGCTCCTGGGGACTTGCCCCGGAGCCCCAACGAGCTCTCCGACGTCGTCCGGGTGATCCTCAAGACCAACAAGACGGGCCAGACTACCGAGGCGGACTTGAAGGGCTTGATTCACCAGGCAAGAGTCCGACGGCACGTGGTGGTCCAGCTCATTTTGGACATGCGCGATTACGGGCACCCTTCCTACCAGGATATCCAAGAAGAGAAAGTCCAGGAGAAGGCAAGCTCCTTGCCGGAGGACGGCGTGCCGCCGGAAGTCGTGAAGATCTTCGGCCAGCTGGACGACTCCCAGGAGAAGCTCCAGCCGCAGAAAGCCGCCACGCCTGTGGACGGCCTGAGGACCATCGACCAGGCAGGCACTGAACTTGCAGCAAGCCGTGTCAGCTGTAGAGTTTTGGGGCAAGCGAAGCACACTGCGGTTGAGTGAAAAGCATGGATCATGCAGTGAGGCCGGCGCCACCTTCTCGACGCAGCGACCGCGAGCCATCGTGGCGGAGGGCAACAGCCTCGACCGACGGGACCAGAATGCCGTGGGCATGTCTGCTCTCGCAAGCTTGGAGGCAGAGGACAAGGTTTCAGAGAGGAAGGCAGAAACCTTTCAAATGACAACCGGGAATGTTCTCGTGGACCAGTTCCAGCCCCGCTACTTCGCCATGGCCTTCGCCTTCTGCTTCAAGCACGGCACCGCGTGTCCAGACGTTTTCAATACCAACTCAAAGGACGCTGCCGCGAGTCGCAGGCAAGAGAGGGATTCTGGCGCTCCGACCGTCGACATCCACGACTGGGCCGCCATCATGAGTCGCCGAGTGGAAGCCCAGTTCCGTCGAGACTGGAACTTCGGCTTCGTTCTGTGGAACTATCTCTTTCGGACCATGGTGAACTTGCAGGGCAACACCTTTTTCTTCTCCAAAGGCGGCAAGAAGTTCACGAGCGAGGAGATCCGCCAGGGGTCGACCGAGCTTCGAGACCAGCTGCTGCGGGGGAAGTACACGGACATCACCGGCGCCCAGAAGAGCGTGCAAGGCGATTTCTCCAAGGTCCAGCACGTGCCGGGGCTGTCGGAGGTGGCGAAGATGATAGCGCAGGACTGCAACGCCAAGTGCCGCAACATCCCCGGAACCCACGAGACCAGGAACCTCATGCGGCAGCAGACCCACGCGTACAGGGTGTGCTACGGCACCTCCGTCTTTCTGACTTTCTCGCCTTCGGAGAGGGATTCCACGCTGATGCTGAGGCTGGCGAGGACCCGAGACACGGACCCGGCCATGCAGCAGACCGACAACCCGACTTGTCGAGAAAGGGACCAACCGCCCCTGGACCAGGATTTCATGGAGCTGGACCCGGAGGTGCTGGCCCAAATCCTGCCAGACTACGACGAGCGTCGAGCAATCCTGGCCAGAGACCCTCTTTCGTGCGCGGATGGCTTTTGGACGCTGGTGCAATTGGTCTTGCAGCATCTCTTCGGTGTCCGCTGGTGCCCCAACTGTCCGAACTGTGCCAAGTCGGACCGGCCTTGCACGGATGCGTTCGGGAGCAATGCGACGGCCATGGGCGGAGTGCTGGGCAGAGTGGACGCGGCCTTCGGCTCCATCGAATGCCAGAGGAGCGGCGCCCTACACGCTCACTTCCAAGTCTTCTTGCAGTGCCTCCATCAATTCACGCCCCTCTCGGAGATCGTGGCGATGGGGAAAGAGGCTTACATGGACTTAGTTCAGAAGTACAAAGAATACAGCGCGACCGTCAGACGCACTGTATATTGCAACCCCTCAGATTGGCAGAAGGAGCGCGATGCGCTTGAAATGGAATGGCCCGAGTATCGGAATTCCGTCCTAATGCTCAGTCGGCCCGGCTATCAAAGCGATGCCCGGCTCTCCGCGAAAGCCTGGAAACAGAAATACTTGGAGGAGGACGTAGAGGAGCTCCAGAAGCACAAGCAGCACCACGTTCATTTGCCCAAGGACACGGATCCGCAAGGGCCCAGACTTCCTCTCTCCCATTGCCGCGATAAGCGAGACCCGACGAAATGCAAGGCCGGCTTCCCGCGCCACAAGCAATTGACCGAGGAGACCTTGATCGTTTGCGAAGGGCTGGCCAAGCAGATGGACATGCCCGCCAAAGGCAAGAGAAGCATGCTCGGCTCCCTCTGGGGCCCCGTCAACGACCCGGAGCTCAACGGCACCCACCCTGCCTTGCTGGCGGCATTGCGCTGCAACTCCGACCTGCAGCTACCGTACCGCTTCCCGATCATCGAGGACATTCACAGCCACAAGTGCCAGGATGAGACATGCCGCGGGGCAGGCCCGGACGTGCAAACTTTGGTTCGAGAGGCTCAGCGGAACCAGGCGGCACAGGCGGGCTATGGCTGCGACTACCAGAACAAGCGCCTCCCGATCGCCATCCACGAGATCAAGGAGTGGGACAAAGGGAACAAGGAGCTCGCGGAGGAGCTGAAGGGCAAGCCAGCCGGATACGTAGCCTCACGCGTGGAGAACCGCTTCATCACAGACAGCTTCGGTCGAGGTGTTTGTCGCGGCTCGGTGGAATGCAGCAACCTCCTCACGCGGAACAAGCACGGCGACCCCCTGGAAGCGGAGTCCATCCGCACTGCGCAAGTCGTAGGCATTCCGCTGTGGTACGGCTTGAGCCTGCTGCAGGCAGCCGCCGATCGCGAGCCCTGGCCTGTAGAACCGCAGCGCTGGAGCAAAGGACCCAAGTGGGGCAAGCAGCAAGCCGTCAGGCACTGTCCGTTCTGGACACTCTACGGCTCCCGTGGACGAGATCCGCGTGTCCATGAGTTGTCCGCGTACGAGTTCGCCATGCATTTCGAGCTCAAGCAAGCGACCCATCCCTGGAGCATCCGCTCGCACGATGAAAGCCGCCACGAAGCTCAGTTGACAGAAGCGGGCAAAGAAGAGGTGCGTTGGCATCGCTTCAAGGCCAAGCTCACGCCGGGCGTCGATTATCTCATTCGGGAGCCGGGCCGTGACGAGGAGTGGATCCCTTTTGGCGCATGCGAGCTCGCCCAGCCTTTCAAGCACGACTGGGTCATGGTGCCGCGCAAGCGACCTTACGTGCCAATCCTCTTCGGCGCGCAAGACATCAATCAAACCGCGGAGGAGCAGGCCATGAAGCTCCTGCTGCTTTTTCGCCCTTGGGTGAGTGATCGCCGAGACGCCTCCTCGGACGACCTCGTGGCCTTCGTGGGAGACGTGCTTGCTCGCGACCAAGGGGCTACGGACTCGCTCCAGGCAGCCCGGCTCTGGCTGGGCCGACGCGGCTTCCCCACAGAGTCCGTGAAGCGCTATGCCGCCCAGTTCTGCTTCGTGCACTGCCTGCCGCGGGAGCTCCGGCCCGGTGCGGAGCTGGAGGCCAACAGCGACAACGAAGACTTGGAGGACGTGCCCTGCTTCTTCGACCAGGACCTTGCAAGTTCGGGTCTTGAAGCTTGTGTGCCATGTCGCTGAACTTGATTTTATAGAGTCCAAGCTTCAAGCGCTGCTTGCAGGACGACATCACGCTGGCGATGGAAACGCACGTTCGGGGAGGAGCCGGCGGCGATGCGACCAACGAGGCCCAGACGCACGCCGACCGCACCAAGAAGATGTTCGCGCTGTCGCGGGCCATTTGGCTGGAGGGAGACAGCGGAGGTGGACCCGACCCGGAGGCCAGCAACAGGTTCCACGAGCTGTCCGCCAAGGAGCCCGTGAAGGACCACAAGCGGGTGAGGCAAGCCGCCATCGATTCGCGGGTCCGAGGCGACAAAGGAAAGGATAGACGAACCACGCGCAGGGACGAGCGAAGCCCCGAGGTGCAGGCGCAGGAGCCCGTGACCGCCGCCAAGCTCCTTGATTGGCTTCACAGCGACCGAGTGCGCGTGGCCATGAATGCCAAGCAACACGAGTTCCTGGAACTCGTCGTGGACAGAGTCATGGTGGAGCTCAACCTCATCAAAGCCGAGGACTCCATCCGGAAGACCTCCGAGCCCTTGGTCTGGTTGCTCCACGGGCCGCCCGGTGCCGGCAAGTCCTTCATCCTTAAGTTCCTCCGCGAGCTTTTCGAAGACCTGCTCAAATACACGCAGGGCCACGAGTACGAGGTGGTGGCGCTCCAGGCAGTGAACGCGGCGGACATCCGAGGCAAGACCATCCACAGGGCCTACGGCTTCAACAAGAGCGGACAGCCGAGCGAGGGAGACAACCCTCTCGTTCAGGCCATCCGCTTCCGGCGGTGGGTGATCGTGGAAGAGATCAGCATGGTCAGCGCGAAACTTTTGGCCCGCATGGAGCAACGGCAGCGGGAGAACAAGAGCAGCAAGGACGAATTCAAGCTGGACGGTCGTGGGCGTGCAAGAGCTTTCGGTGGCATCAACATGATCTTCATGGGCGACTTCTTCCAGCTCCCACCGCCGGACGGCGGCTTCATTGCGGACGTTCCCCACCGCCTGAAGTCTGCCACCGGGGTCGACAAGAGCTCGGATCCTCTCGTCGAGTGCGGCCGGGACCTTTTCTGGGGCGGAACGGTCCAAGGCGTCACCGAGCTGACGGAAACCAACCGGTGCTCCGACGAGTGGGGGAACGAGGTGGTGGAGCAGCTTCGGCAAAGTTGTTTGACTCAGGACAACCACGACTACTTACACGGCATCCCGGTGGAAGGCTGCACCCTGTCGGAAGCGGAGAGGCAGTCGCGCCGCAGAGTCATCGACTCCGAGGACGATCCGCGGCTGCAGGAGGCCAAGTTCCGGAAGGCGGTGGTCATCGTGGCCAATAACGACGCTCGCTACCAGATCAACAAAGACAAAGCCATAGCCTACAGCAAGGACTCCGGAGCTCCTCTCAGGTGGTCCGTGGCCAAGGACGTCGCGGAGGCCAAAGCTCTTCAAGCCGAGGACTGCAGCAAGGAGGCCAAAAGGAAATGGCTGCAGTACCACGACCGACATACGGGAGATCTGTGCGGCCTCCTCCCCCTCGCCATCGGCATGCCCGTCGCCCTCACCGACCACGTGGACCGCTCCGACAAGTGCCTCCTTCGTGGGCGTTGCGGTTACGTGCATTCCTGGGTGTGGCCCGATAACGAGCAGCAGCCGGAGGTGGTGTACGTCCAATTCCCGGATGCGACGTGGCAGCTCCCCGGCACGCCCGAGCCCGGCATCTATCCCCTGCGGCCCGTAACCGAAGGATGGTTTCTCGACCACGGGCGCGAAAAGCCTGTCCTGCGAGTGAGACGACGCTCAGCTGCTTTAATTCTTTGGCTTCCAACCGTCCGTTTCAGAATTATCAGGAGTTTCAGGTAGTCGAGGCTCGATTGGCTGCCTGGTCTGCAGTTGCAAGTCTTGTCGAAAGCAAAAAGCAAGGGCAAGGAATACTGCACGGATTCTAGATTGTAGATCATAGTATTATATCGTAGAGGTAACTTGTTCTGAAGCTCCCGCAGGCAAGCAGCTCCAGCTGACCCCGGCCTTCGCGATCACGGCTCACAGCAGCCAGGGCAAGACGCTGGATGCCACATTGCTCGACTTGAACGTGGACAAAAACGTGCACCAGACCCTGGGCACCGTGGCGGCGAGCCGTGTCCGCAGCCGCGAGGACGTGCTCATTCTGCGCCCCTTCCCACTCTGGCTGTTCCAACGCGGAGCGCCCGAAGGGCCCGATCTGCTGCTGAAGACTCTCCGCAAAGAGCCCGTCGATTGGAAGGCCTGGCGCGAGAGCAGGAACCCGTTCGCTGCCTGCGGA
>CAJNDT010004130.1:0-12500 GCA_905221615.1 Symbiodinium sp. CCMP2592
TTAGGGACCGAAAAAAACAAAACCTCCCGTCATGACTCGGTGCGAGGCAAAGCAGCATGGCGACCTGGGTCGCAAATGTGGACTTCGACATCAAGCCCAGTGGCATAACCCAATCCCGAAGGGCAGAACTAGTCGGGAGCAATAATTCCGGCAGCAGGTGCAATGAAGCAACGAAACAAGAAAGAGGAAGAACAGAGCTCGGCGATCCCCATTCCGGGTCGAAGTTCTCCGGATCCCACTCAGTGCTGTGGGCCGTAGAGTACCACGTGCCGCTGTTGGTGGAAAGGTTCAATCGATGTAGCCTGTAGAGGGCGTTCTCGACATGAGACCTTCGGGTGGGTGCATCGCCTTTCGCCAAGTA
Organism: Symbiodinium sp. CCMP2592; assembly: GCA_905221615.1. NCBI lineage: Eukaryota > Dinophyceae > Suessiales > Symbiodiniaceae > Symbiodinium > Symbiodinium sp. CCMP2592. The sequence goes on from CAJNDT010004130.1 coordinate 362, forward strand.
CTCGTGTGGAGAACGTTCGCGTCGCACAGGACGGCCAAAACCAGCTCGACTGGAATCTCGTCTATCCGGTGCTCACGAACCAGAATTTGGAACTCAAAGTGCAGCGTCGTGAAGCGGCGCCCGTCCGCTCTTTTCTCGGTGGTGCTGGGTGCCCTTGTTCACATCTCGCCGTGAAGCCGCAAGTGGGGCACCCGCGGATGCAAGGATTTAACGTTAAAGCCCTGAACACTGGTCCGAATTAGAGGCCTCATCGAACTTATAGGTAGCCACCTACTGCTGCTTACGAGAGACACAGAGAGAGAGAGAGAGAGAGAAATTCTTGCGGAACCTTGCTTGCTGCGTCTGCTGCGATTCTGGTTGAAGGCCCAATAGATTCGCTTAGGGAAAGCAGAACGAGTATAAAATAAACACACTCCGAAAGAGTATCACCTCCACAACCAGAAACACAATCGAACGCAATGTTCCATAGGGTCTGGCCGCGTCGACGCCACATCGTCTCAGCAGCACAACAGCACCTTTGAGCAAGGGCACGATCAGCAGAGCTTCGTCGAGCTTGATCTACGTGACTTTGTTCACATCCGCGACGCCGCTAGGTGCACGTTGTCTTGCACACAATCAACACAACGCGTCGCTGCACCACTTGCAAAATTGGAAACGGGATAAGTACAGCCCGTTACCGAGCGATTGTCTTGCTGAGGAGAAGACCGGCGGGCATCTTGCGAGTCAAGAGAACCTGAGCTGCAGCAAACGGTCTTGGAATGGATGCAAGAGAAGCAAAGAAACACACACACACCAATACGCACTCGCTTTCCTACTGCCACGCATTTTTTGTGCACAGCAGCCTTGCCTTGCTAACTTTGCTACACCGCGCCGCCGAACTTTCGCAAGACAGCGTCCATTCGCCAGCAGCGCGTGCCTCCAAGTTCAGAGACCCACAGCCTCGCCTTGCTAACTTTGCTACACCACACCCCCGAACTTTCGCAAGACAGCGTCCATTCGGCAGCGCGCGCCTCCAAGTTCAGAGACCCATGGTGTGCAAGCAGGCCTCCATCTCTGCGGTGAGATGCTTCCCGGCCCAGCCGCGAGCGTTCATCCTCGAAGAGACGCAGTGCACATCGAAGTTCGGGAGGCCGGCGTAGTGCTGCATGCAGCGAACGCATCCCTCACTGGCCGCGTAAAGAAATTTGTACTGGGCTTTTCGCTCTGCCGTCAGCTTGTCGTGCTTCCTTTCGAAGCCAAGGCAATGAGGCGCATCCGGACAGTCAGATCCCGGACGCTCGGTCTCAGATGCAGGCCCGGGCTCATTCCGAGATGCAGGCCTTGTCTTCGGGCCGGCAGACGGCGGCTGCGGTCCACGCCTCCCAGAGCCTGCCGCCCGCGAAGCGGTGTCATTTGCATGACTCCAAAACCCGCTGTTCGCAGAGCCGGAGGTGCCGGAGAACCACGGGGGGACATCAGCGAGATTTTTGCGATACGTTTCAAGACGAGTCATTTCGCCGGTGAGAAACTTGGTGATCTCATTCCCCGCCGGGCCGATCTTGTCTGGATGGCACCGAAGCATCATCTTTTTGTACCTGTTCCTCAGCAACTTCATGTCTACAGTCGCTGCGCATTCACCAAACACTCCAAGATGATCAAGAAAGTTCTTGAAAGATCCATCCATGTGCTCCACACACGCTGCTTTCGCAAGACAGCGTCTGCACTGCGTAAACAGAATAGCTACAATCGCACCGATCTTGAGCCAGGCTGCAAGAGACTGGCATCACGTGCAGAGCATACCCTGCGAAACATATGTGCAGCAGAGGCAAGGTGCACGCTGTCTTGGAATTGGAAAAAAAAACAAACACAAACACACAACGCGTCGCTGCACCACTTGCAAAAAATGGAAACGGGATAACTACAGCCCGTTACCGAGCGATTGTCTTGCTGAGGAGAAGACCGGCGGGCATCTTGCGAGTCAAGAGAACCTGAGCTGCAGCAAACGGTCTTGGAATGGATGCAAGAGAAGCAAAGAAAAACGCACCGATACGCACTCGCTTTCCTGCTGCCACGCTTTTTTTTGTCGCACATCAGCCTTGCATTGCTAACTTTGCTACGCCGCGCCGCCGAACTTTCGCAAGACAGCGTCCATTCGGTAGCAGCGCGCGTCTCCAAACTCAGAGACCCATTCTTTGCAAGCAGGCCTCCACCTCTGCGGTGAGATGCCGCGCGGCCCAGCCACGAGCGTTCATCCTCGACGAGACGCAGTGCGCATCGAAGTTCGGGAGGCCGGCGTAGTGCTGCATACAGCGAACGCAGCCCTCACTGGCCGCGTACAGAAATTTGTACTCCGCTCTACGCTCTGCAGTCAGACGGCGGTATTTGTGTTCAAAGCCTTCGCAATGAGGCGCCTTCGGACAGTCAGAGCTCGGACGCTCGGTCTCAGATGCAGGCCGAGGCTCATTCCGAGACGCAGGCCTTGGCTTCGGGGCGGCAAACGGCGGCTGCGGTCCACGCCTCCCAGAGCCCGCTGCCTGCGAAGCGGTGTGATTCGCATGACTCCTAAACCCGCTGTTCGCATAGCCGGAGGCGCCAGAGGACCACGGGGGGAGATTTTTGCGATACGTCTCCAAACGAGTCATTTCCCCGGTGAGAAACTTGCAGAGCTCATTCTGCTTGTCGCCGGCCTTGTCGGGATGGCACGTAAACATCTTCCCTCTGTACTTCCTCCTCACCATCTTCATGTCTACAGTCTCTGCGCGTTCAGTAGACAATCCAAGAAGTTCAAGAAATTCCTTGAAACCTCCAGCCATGTGCTCCGCACACAGTGCTTTCGCAAGACAGCGTCCGCACTGCAAGAATAGCAACGATCGCACCGATCTTGAACCAGGCTGCAAGAGACTGGCATCACGCGCAGAGCATGCCCGACGTGCAGCAGAGGCAACCCAAAACTCCGAGTAAGGCCCGTGCAGCAAGGACTGGATGGTGGTCGCCGAAGAACAGGAAACTGCGCAGCAAAGAAAAGCAAGCGACGCCGATGCACTCGTTTGCTCCCTCACACTCACTCAGCAGCTTTTGCACACTCCGTCGGTCCAATCACGGCTCCGTGCAGAGGCTACATATATAGCCCACGAGCAGAACGTGCAGCTTTCGCAAGACAGCGTCCACTGCTCCGCACAGGGAGGCTACATATAACATATATAGCCCACGGTCGGAATGCAGCTTTCGCAAGACAGCGTCCACTGCTCCGCACGAGGACAAGACTGCACGACCTTTAGTCAACTCTACTCCTACGTGCGTCTCTGTCGCTGAAATACGATCATAAGTTCGAGTTCCGTCTTCAGCAACTCCTTCATGAGATCCGTCGCGTGGATGGTGTTCACGGAAACGATCTTATCCCCTTTCTGCACCCGCCGCACACGGCACGACGACGAGGAAGGCATCGACTCCATGAGTGCGTTGTGCGTGTCAACAAGCCCATCTGGTACGACTTCGAACACCTCCATGGTGCGAGTGACATATTTCAGTCCGATCTTACTCTCTCTGCTGTCACGATGAAGCATCACCATAAATTCTTTCTTATGGGTCCGCATTCCATGAAGCGGGGGTGGAGGCGGAGGACGATGACCGCCTCCTTGCTCGGCACCACGATTGCACAAAGCAGCCACACGCTCTCTGACGATTTCATTGCCAGGACGAGGCCGCCGCATATATAGCCCACGAGCAGAATGCAGCTTTCGCAAGACAGCGTCCACTGCTCCGCACGGGGAGGTTATCAAGGCGGTTCAGGCCAAACACTGCAGAAGTGTGTACAGGTGGAGCAGCGACATAAAACTGCTCAGACTCGATAACACACGTCGAAGCTCACAAGTAGAATATTGAATACTTGACAACACGACATGAGCCAAATCGTAGTATCAAAACACAGCAACACAGTTGCACGTCAACAGATAGGATCGGCTGCTGTGCCTTCTCCTCGCACCGAGGCAGCAGCTTCTGGACCTCGTGCAGAGAACTGCACTCATAGCACACGAAAACACGCATTTCGCTCGTGTGCAGACGCATATGTTTTTATCGTCGTCGTGCTAACCATGCGAAATGGGCTCCGCCGCGCCGGTCGAACTTTCGCAAGACAGCGTCCATTCGGCGGCTTGCGGCAGCCGGAGCTGCACTCGATCGTTAAAAAAAAACAGCAAACCAAGCCCCACCAGCGGCTCAGGCACTCTGCCACCCTTCGGAAAGGGTATATAGCAGTGTCCCGTCCTCGGAGCGCAATTCGGCACGAAGTGGCATGTGGAGACGATACCACCGGGTCCGCTCAGGTGTCTTCTCCAACAGTTGCATTTCCTTGGCGACACTTTATCCTGATCAAAACAAAAGCGCATGCTGTCGTGTCCCTGCAATTCACGAGATTTTCCAAGATGCCAGCAGCGTCATGTAGCCGATCGCGGTGAATGTGATCTCATGGGCCCGCACGGCATGCGGGTCGCCATGAAGCGTCCACTCTCCTCCCTGCCATGAATGTAAGTCGCTCTCCACGCAGCGTTGAATGGCCTCCGAACGACAGCAACTGAAACGATGCCTTAACACTTATCGCTGTGATGTATCACCGCCGAGGCGCTGTGACTGCGTCAGGACGCAATCCCCAGCGACCCCTGTGCGTACCCGCCACTTGCCCTCCGGCCAGGACTCGATCCGACTGATCGGCTGTCAGGCCCACGAAGACACGAAGTTCATTCATGGCAGAAATTGCCATTACTCACCCTGTGCTTTCGCAAGACGGCGTCTGCACAGCCCACAAACAGATCAAAGCTGCTATGCCGCTGATGTTGAACCAAGCTGCGCGAGACTGACATCACGTGCAGGGCAGAGTATCATACGACACATGCCGATCTGAGACAGCCGAGGCTCTGAATACATCCACATAAGGTCCCCGCACGAAGGCACGGATGATGCTTCCCGTAGAGTCCTTCAGCTTGCAAGACGACATGCGAGTTTCTCGACGATCGTTTCTGTTAAGAGCACAACACCGCACACAACCCAGACCTGGCTTCGCAACCTTCGGCCACGACGTAGAAGATGCCTGATCGCAAGACAGCGTCCTCCGAACTGCCGGCGCCGCGACCAGGATCCGGATCAGCAACTGAACTTCGCAAGACAGCGTCCTCCAAGTTGCTGGCGCCGGCAGCTGGACTTCGCAAGACAGCGTCCTCCAAACTGCCGGCGCCGCGACCAGGATCAGGATCAGCAACTGAACTTCGCAAGACAGCGTCCACACGAAAACACGCATTTCGCTCGTGTGCAGACGCATATGCTTTTTATCATCGCCGTGCTAACCGTACGAAATGGGCTCCGCCGCGCCGGCCGAACTTTCGCAAGACAGCGTCCATTCGGCGGCTAGCGACCCCTGTGCGTACCCCCCACTTGCCCTCCGCCCAGGACTCGATCCGACTGATCGGCTGTCAGGCCCACGAAGACACGAAGTTCATTCATGGCAGAAATTGTCATTACTCACCCTGTGCTTTCGCAAGACGGCGTCTGCACAGCCCACAAACAGATCAAAGCTGCTATGCCGCTGATGTTGAACCAAGCTGCGCGAGACTGACATCACGTGCAGGGCAGAGTATCATACGACACATGCCGGTCTGAGACAGCCGAGGCTCTGAATACATCCACATAAGGTCCCCGCACGAAGGCGCGGATGATGCTTCCCGTAGAGTCCTTCAGCTTGCAAGACGACATGCGAGTTTCTCGACGATCGTTTCTGTTAAGAGCACAACACCGCACACAACCCAGACCTGGCTTCGCAACCTTCGGCCACGACGTAGAAGATGCCTGATCGCAAGACAGCGTCCTCCGAACTGCCGGCGCCGCGACCAGGATCCGGATCAGCAACTGAACTTCGCAAGACAGCGTCCTTCAAGTTGCTGGCGCCGGCAGCTGGACTTCGCAAGACAGCGTCCTCCAAACTGCCGGCGCCGCGACCAGGATCAGGATCAGCAACTGAACTTCGCAAGACAGCGTCCACACGAAAACACGCATTTCGCTCGTGTGCAGACGCATATGCTTTTTATCATCGCCGTGCTAACCGTACGAAATGGGCTCCGCCGCGCCGGCCGAACTTTCGCAAGACAGCGTCCATTCGGCGGCTTGCGGCAGCGTGCCTACCCCCCACTTGCCCTCCGCCCAGGACTCGATCCGACTGATCGGCTGTCAGGCCCACGCAGACACGAAGTTCATTCATGGCAGAAATTGTCATTACTCACCCTGTACTTTCGCAAGACGGCGTCTGCACAGCCCACAAACAGATCAAAGCTGCTATGCCGCTGATGTTGAACCAAGCTGCACGAGACTGACATCACGTGCAGGGCAGAGTATCATACGACACATGCCGGTCTGAGACAGCCGAGGATCTGAATACATCCACATAAGGTCCCCGCACGAAGGCGCGGATGATCCTTCCCGTAGAGTCCTTCTGCTTGCAAGACGACATGCAACTCACCGCACACAACCCAGACCAGGGTTCGCGACCTTCGGCCGCAACGCAGAAGATGCCTGATCGGATTCCGGGGTGTTCGCATTACCAGCGGGGGGGGGGGGGCGCAGGAGACTTCAGGCCTTGAAATGCTTCAAATGTGGGAAGTAGCTGCATTCCCATGCTACAGGAAAAGAAACTAAGGGTCGGGCAGGCGGCCTCTGCTGTTTTGGTTGTTGTTGTACACTCTGTCTACAAAACAAACGGGGCATAAACACGGCTGGAGAAAAACTACGATTGCAACTGCACTTACCCTAAATCAGAGCGACCTTCAGCCCCAACACAAAAGATACCCGATCAGATTAATTATGGGATCTTCGAGCCTTCAAGTGTGGGAAGTAGCTGCATTCCAGATGCTAGGAGAGAAGACACTAAGGGTCAGAGATGCGGCCTCTACTGTTTTGGTTGTTGTACACATACCAAAACAAGTAAGAACATAAACACTGCTGGCAAGACGACGGTGGCCACTTAAATTACCTTAAGTCAGAGCTAAACCTGAAATAAGCGAGCCGGCAGCCGAAACAGCCTGTGTTGCCGCTGTGGCAGATTGCTGGCATGAGGCGGAGGAGGGTCCAGGCTAAAACCCAAAGATCGGGCTGTTGAGGAGTTTGGATGCCACCGTGTCTAGAGCCGGCCTTAAAAGAAGTACGGCTAAAGCAACCTTCGCAGCTCAGTCAGTAGGGCTTAGACGAGGTGTTATCTAAGGTCTAGCTGGGGGCACGAATTGCGCATGCACGATGTGCTCTCTTTCCCGCCACGATGTTTGACAGCTTTGTAAAGCTCGCAATGCCAGAAGTCGTCGATTGTTCCGAGACCGAATGCCACGCCTGTCTCGTAACGTTTTCGGGAAGCTGTTCACACTGGACCAGATGTCAGGAGCGCCCACTGGAGGCAGGTGCAATTCGCAAGACCGCGTCCTCCGCGGGCACCCTGCGCTGCCGATGCCGCCTGCCGCGGCTGGCCTAGGCAGAGCCTAGAGAGCGGGCACCACCAAACGCTTAGGATATCACACTCACGAAGACAAGCACTTCCACACTCAATTGAAGCGACGTCTCTACGAGAGCTGCAACGCCATAAGCCAATCCAACTCACGGCCAGATTTCGGACACGCTGAAAAAACAGCGAACCACCGAAGACTGTTTCCTTCAGCCGGACCAATTGGACGCTGATTCGACCACGCCTAGTCTCTGCTGGCAAGCACCTAGCCAAACCATCGCAAGGCCCTGTAAAGCACCCGACGAAATTCACCCATGCACTAAACCTCTACACCCAAAGCCCCGAACAAAATGCCAAAGCATACCGCAGGGCATTTGGCCCGAATACCACAATGCCCGAGACCCCCCAGCCCCAAAGCAACGAGGTCCCGATCATACAAACCACGAAGCAACCAAACACAAATACCAAATTCCGATAAGTTGAATTCATAAGCCCGGACGAAGACACCGCAGCACCCAGCCCCAATGCCTCTGGTGGAGGCTGGTCTAAGTCCTAAACCCCCGCTGCCCGAACCCCCGGCCTTTCCATTCGAAGCTTCGATTGGAGGGCAGAAAGACCTCTGGGGTGTTGGCAAGCAGTAGTGAGAAGGGGACGGGGGGGGGATCCGGAATCCCAACAAGGCTCCGCCTGGAATTGCCGACTCCACTATCAAGCTGACGGAAAGCTTCCCTTGCACACACATATGCCTGACTGTGCGTCGCCGAACATTTCGCGTCGGTGAAACGAAGCCAACAGCCCTGCCCCGCCGAACTTTCGCAAGACAGCGTCCATTCGACGGCCGGCCGCAGCGCCACCGAACTTTCGCAAGACGGCGTCCATTCGGCGGCAAGCGTGCGATGAGCAAAATTACTGTTGTTTGCAACCAGGACTCGAAGGATAGAGCCTTCCCTCTTCGCGTTCGCGGGGTCTCCTGCAAATCATCGAACCCCTGTTCTTCTCAGAATCCACCCCCTGGTCTTTAGCACTCGCAGAACCAAGCGAATGCAAGCCTATCTCAACCGCGCCACCTTGCATTTGCTCCTCTTCAGGCTGTGGAAAACGCTTCGAGTCCGCCTCCTTGTAGTTCGCATGAGTCACTCTTTGACGTTCAGGCAGTTCGAGCGGATCGAAGACCAAATCCCGGAATGTGGACTGTTGCTCTCGAGACATGACAAAGACAGGCTGCTCGCCCTCGAACTCCGCACTGCTCCACTTGTAGTCCTGGTGATACTTCGCATGAAGTTCCGCATGAAATTCCTGAATGGGCTGCTCCCAAAATGTCAACCTTTTAGCGTGGCGATCTTTCCAATAATCACGAGACTTGGCCTTGCTCGCATCACCGGCAGACCTTGTCTTGCCTGTCAGCCCGGGAGAGGATGCTTTCTCCGGCTGCCCGGTGAGTCCTGCCAAGCGGGCGAGCAGCTCAACAAGTCCGGCCATGTCCATATCCAAGTTGAAGTGGGTCTGTACCCTGAGCGTCGGCCGTTTGGAAAACTCGTCCACCATCACTTTTGCCGTTGGGGGACAGGACGGTTTCAGCCTTATAGGCGGACGGGTCTCATCCGTCTCAGGGGATCCACAGCTTGACGCAATTCGATTTGCGGACTTGTTCAGGGATTTCTCCGCCGCTGCCGTCTTGGATAGCAGCTCCACCAATGCAGGAATCTCCATTTTCAAGACCATGCTAAAGCGGGCCGAGAGGGTTGGTTGCCCCGTGCGCGCATCCGATTCCGCCGTGAAAGAAGTGACAGAGTCATCGATCAGAAAACTCAAGGGAAGCGACATAGCCCGATTCGACTCACTGTGCACAGGGCCGCCACCCGCGGCGTTGCCCTAAGGATTAAGTGGAGAAGCTGGTGAAGCCCCAGGAGAATGCTGGAGACTCTGCGCAGACACTACACCTCTGTTCGCCTCTTATAATCCCATCCTCTCTCTCTCTCTCTCTCTCTCTCTCTCTCTCTCTCTCTCTCTCTGTCTCTATGTCTGTAACTGCGACATGCCACGGGCCAGGCCTCCACGGTCGAGCTGGTGGTCGACACCGCTGGTCTCAGTTCCCGCGCCTGGCAGCAAGGTACTTGCCCTGCGACAGTCATGCACACTTTTAGTATCTCGCGCCGGCGACTTGCATACAACTCATGCGAATCTCAATCAAGCCACGTCGCACCGCAATGGAGAGTAAGGAAGAACCTGAGACAACGTACTGCATTCCTGGTCCAAGCTACTGCTTCACTCATGTGCAGAAACGAATGCATTTTCACCACAATGCCTGTGTGTCGCCGAACTTTCGCATGAGTGAAAAGAAAACCGCAGCTCTGCGACGCCGAACTTTCGCAAGACAGCGTTCATTCGACGGCCGGCCGCGCGTCACCGAACTTTCGCAAGACAGCGTCCATTCGGCGGCTGGAGCCGCACTCAATCGTCAGTCCACGTAATCGTAATCGTCGTGGTTGCTCCTGCCCCTGGAGGTGGTCGGATCATACTTGTATCTCTTGGGTTCTGCTTCTCGGGCTTCCACTGGTGCCTTTCGAGACTTGGAAGCCCATTGCGACCAGGAATCCCTTGAAGGCCAGGACGCACCTGATGGGCCACTCCATTTTTGTCCCCATTGTCCCCAATTTTCTGAGGAATCATCGCTGCTGATCTCCACAACCTCCGGCTCCTTGGAGACAGTCGTATCCCGGTGTGCGGCAGCGGATGATTTCAGTCGAGCGGGTGCCTCCTTTGGATCATTCCATGACTACCAAGACGAATCTTGCCATGTCGAGTCCTCCCAGCCATTGTTTCCATCGGCAAAATACGACGAATCTTGCCATGTCCACTTCTGCCAGCCATCGTTTTCTTGCGAAGTCGACACGGTAGAGGCCTTTCCCTTAGACTCTTCCGAACCGCACCAGGAAGGTTTCACGTCCTTGCGTTTCTCCGAATGGCACCATGTGTCTGTTGCGTCCTTGCCCTTCTCAGCGAACCATGATCGGTCGGAGAACGATGCGTAGCCCTCACGACGACTTTCATACCATGACCACGAGCTCGACATGCACGGGTCCATGGCGACTCACACTCGTTTGCACTCGAGTCATAACACTTGCACAGTAACTTTCACCCCCTGCCCCCTCTGCCCCTTCCGCACACACTAGCATCGATCTCGCTGATAAGGCCCTTGCGACGACACAGGACGTGAATGCTGCTTTCTGCCACGTACCTCAATCCACCGACCCAATGCTTGAAACTACATTCGAACACAGCGACATGTTTTTCACTCATGTGCAAAAAAAAAAACAAATGCATTTTATCATTGCCGCAGCAAGCGCAGCCAGCCCTGCGAGGAATCAACACCTCGGCCACGAGGTGACCGCAGCCCCGCACTTTCGCAAGACAGCGTCCATGCAGTTCCGCAGCACCTAACTTTCACAAGACTAAGTCCGTTGCCCGGCTAGCGAGCCAGAACAACCATACTCATTTATGGATCGCGCGGACCTTGCATAATCCGAACCTGTTCCACCCAACGCTTCCATGCGACTAGGCCCAAACGACGCCGAGCTTCGTCCAACGTATCGCGCCAGGAGAAGTTTGCCAAACCGCGCAGGTAGGCGCCCTGTCTTCCTCCCAGCTGTCGTTGAGTGAGCTCTGGGTCATTCTCTGCAACCTCGTGTCGCCACAACCGAACCAAAGCAGCTTTCGCTGCACGCAGGACACCGTCCCCAATTTCCATGTCCTCCAGATCACTTGCATCGGACTTCTCATCCTCCGGTGTTTCGTCTTCGTTTTCCCACACCCAGCTGGGCTGAGCCGCAATCACTTTTTGCCACGCCCGCAGATATTGTCCCCGGAGAACTCCTCGACCCAAGTCAGCGATATCTGCCGCATCCAGCCCGGTCGTCTCATCCTCACGTTGCCTCTTCTCCAGACTCACCAATCTGTCTACGAGCTCTCTTTTGGCTCGTTCTCTTGGCGTACTGGCGTACCGACCGTCGTTCACGTGCGCCATGGCATGAGGCACTCAGGAGCACACTCCACCGAGAACTAAACCAGAAGACCCAGCGCTAGAAGGAGAAGCACACCGCTTCACGAAACAATGGAAAGTTCTGAAGAACTGCACACTTGAGCCTTCATGCTTCAGCGTCATAATCGTCATCAGCACAACAACGCGAGGCGTTTACCATGCAATAGATCCGGAGTTGGCAATTTCCTGCTTGCCCCGCCCCCCCCCCCCAAACACACACATACACACACACACACACACACACATCATTCATCATACCTGCTTACGGCGCTTGGATACCATCGGTCAGGGTGCCACACCTCGTCATCGTCGACTCAGCACACGCTGGCATCACAAAAGCAGCTGGCCTCGCAAGATGTCGGGGGAGCTTCGACCGAGGACGCCTACCGAGCCTCGGAAACCTCGTGCATCACTGTCACTACTAGCTGCAACTTCCGCATGCAACATCTCCAGGCTCTTATAAGAAGCCAACCAGGCAGTGCAACATGTACAACAAGCGGTCACCCACACCGAGTTTGCTGCTATAGACTATACTACACTCTATCGCAACGAACGTTGAACGAGTGCATCAATTACATTAGACAGACATCGCAAACGGGACGACGTACATCGACGACATCCAGTAACAGAGAGGAGGAAGCGAAACCCCA
>CAJNDT010004131.1:0-18111 GCA_905221615.1 Symbiodinium sp. CCMP2592
TCTCGCTTCATCTCCTGATTGACATTGTTGATGTGCCTCATGGCTAAGCATGCATGGTCACGTTGTCGTTCCAATTCTTCAATGCGAATTCCAGATCCTTCATCTTCTTGTTGCATCTCCTTGATCTTGTCCATCAGGGTCTGGACGATTCCTTCGTATTCTTGCACCTGACTGCGATAGTACATCTGCTGTGCAAGGTTCGATGCTTCAAACTGTTGCGAAATCGTCAGCTCCTGATAAGCGTTCGGACCATCAGCTATGGCAGGCGTGGCCACGGACGACGCATCACCACGTGCAGGAATCGTATCCAGAGTCATATCCAGATCGTCAGCATCGCGTGGTTGATTGGTAACCATCCGATTCCACGTCATGGATTTGTCACGCCCACGAGTGGCTGAGGTCCTCGATCGTGCTGAAGAGCTTCTCGAAGATGATGGCCTTGACTTCTTTTCCAAGGTCTTGACTCCTTTGTCCTTGGCCCTGGACGTAGTCCGAGGTGCCTGAAAACCAGACGCTTCGGCCCGTCGTTCTGAAGCCTTGCCCGTCCTCGAACCTGTGGATGTCGGACGCGAAGGCGTAGATGCTCTTGGTAGACTCTTTGCTTTCCCCTTGGGAACTGCCTTTGCAATGGCAAGCGCAGAAGATTGACCTTTGTCATCTTCCGTGGAGCTATCAACGGATTGCACCACTGTGTCATCAGCTGTTGACTCACCAACGGCTGGCGCTGCCACATCGGCACCGAAAGTCATTGTCGTATCTTGGCTTGATCCTGAGTTCATTGTGGTCGTAGTAGATCAAGTAGTCGTTGCTGTAGAAAGGCAGAGCCGCGTACGGCTGATAACCTGCGTGGGGGATTGATCTCGACTTGGTTGCTGCTCTCCCCACCAGAGCTGTAATGAATGTAGGTGTGGCTGGCTAGCACTCTCCACAGACTGGACCCTGTCTCTCCCTCTTACTTCCACACGTGCAATCCTATGCTGATGATATGTTTAACAGTGTTTTTTTAAAGAGGGTTTTATGCGTGGTTTGGGGTTTCCGTTTTGGGAAGGACGAGCGACCTATCCGTGCTGGGCAGCGGTTCATGCATTGTGAGGTGCAGATGATACGCCAAGCCGAGAACCAACTGTCACTGAAACAGCTATTCGATACTTCAGGGCTCGTGAACAAGGGACAAGGCGTGAGCGGATCTGTTTGCGGGAATGTTCGGGAACACAGTTGGGCCCAAGCGCGATGAGGCTCCGAAGGCTCACGCCGAGGAATGTCTGTGACAGCTTTGATTTGGTGAGGACTTCAAACCGGAAAGGTCTCTCGTATTTTTGCTTACAGAGCTTGGGATTACAAACACAACAGTTGAGGACGAAAGCTACAAACTTGAGGGAGAGATGTTTATCTGGATTTACAGTGGTCTGGAACTGCATCTGATGATTGAAATGCAATGCAGCAACATGCATTCGCTGGAAATGGTTAGCATCTGTCAACACGACCTCGCCATCGATCACTCAGCCTGGAGTGCTCCTAGACTGAACTGTTCTGTTTGCTCTTACTCAACGAAGTTGTATACAGCTAATTACAAACGGAGGCCTTGACTTAATGGAGTCTACGACCTACTAAGACAGATTGCGGTAAGAAGCTGCCGACACATATGAGTGTTAAAAGGACTGTGCTCAACATTCACAGGACTGCTCTCTGGAAAGTATTACAGCTGCAACGCGGCATGTTTCGAGGCACGGCTTTCAGTAGTCCAAGTCGAAAGGGCACTGCTCGCCACCTTCCTGCCCATGGACTTTCCAAGCCCATCGCAAGCAAGCTATCACGCTTCGCCTTTCGCTTGGCTCGTCATGGTACACCAGCGAGAAACTCTGATGCCCTGGTGTTGTACGCGGGTACTGCACTCGCCAACGACTGGCGTTCTTGAGCTCTTGAGACACGATGACTGCTCCGTGCTTGCCTTGAGGCATACATTTGCGAATGCTTTCAATCTCAATCTTCTTCCAATCGATTGCCAGGGGCTCTGCTCGTCGCTTCTGTCGTTTGCTGCTCCGCTGTGCCGTTTCGGAGCTCTCAGCTGCAGCACCGGATGGCGCTGCCCTCTTGGCGAGCTCTTCCAACGTGCAGTCCGGCATCTCGTCTTCATCCCGGCTGCGGCCCTGCAGCTTTTTCTTGCACTTCTGGACCTCTTCTGGTTCCAGATACTGCTCAGCAAGTTCCAGATGCTTGGCGCTGTTGATGATGGACCCCAGCTCCGTGAGTTCAGCGCTCTCCCTTTTTGCCAGCATCGCTTCCAAAGACTCCGCAGTCTCCCCGGGAAAGCAATGCTTCAACAGGGACTTGATCACATCCTTGACAGTTGAAGGCCTTTTGCCTTCGTGCTTGATGCCAAGCTTGGTGTAAAGCTTCTGCAAGTTTGGCAGTGTGAGCCCCCGAAACCCCAAAGAAGCTGCAGCTTCCAAGAGCCCACGCCACTGAGTGTGTTGGAAAATGATGCCTTTGCTCTTGAGGCTGTGTAGTCCTCTGAACTGCAGGAAAGCAGGAGATCGTACGACAGCGTCCAACATGTACCACTTTGACATGTCTGTGATGACGGAGAACTGCACTGTGGCCTGGGCGGAAAGATCCAGACAGAAGTACTTGAATACTTTGCCATCTTTGTCAGTGGAGCGGCCAGGTCGCATTGGCCAACTAAGCACGCCCCATGGAGTGCACTTCAGAACGTATGTGAGGTTCTGAAAGTCAAGGTTTCTAGCAAGCACCCAGCCTACGGGCGGCAACAAGGACTGCCAGCACTGTTTGAGTAGGCTCAAGTCTTCTCGCAAGGAAAGCATAGCACGAGTTGCCCAAGAAATCATGGAGTGGTTAGCAGGTGACAAGCTCACCCACGTCTCATTAGAACTCATCTGCTTGAGTCCCTTGGAGCCACCCAGGGAGAAGCCTTCCATCTTGTCTGGCAGGAACAGCTTCTCGGGCAGCTTTTTGGGAACTTGTGTGTCAGCACTGTCGCCAGGACAACTCACCAAGAGGTCGGAGTCCGCAAGGCCTTGCCACAAGCTCAACTTTTCCACTCTGCCGTTCTTGGTTCTACGAGTTGTGTCTGTGGCAAGGTTGAAAGCCTCCTCCACCATCTTGGTGTGCCCAGACATGTTGCCGAAGAGGTCTAACAGGTAGCTGCGTAGATTCTGTGTCACTTGCCAGTCCACTTCTTCCAAATCAATGAAGGCACAACGCACTGTCGTCAGGTTAGGCCACACCAAACTGTCCAAAAATGACCTGTACCAAGGGTCGCCCAAGCTCCATTCTTCCACTCGCAAACAGCAGTGCCACAAGCATTGCAGCTTTTCCAAAGTTTCTCGCTGAGCCTCGGCTTCCAAGAGGCCGACCAGCAGAAATGGAGGAGCGTGACTGTACTCACCCATAGCGAATGCTCTTGTTGCACACACCTCGCGCGCAAGCACAGCCATTCTCTGAGCGAACTCGTTTTCAACTGCGGCCTGGCTTTCCGTTGAGACAGCCTCGTCTGACAAGTCCATGCCAGCCCAGTCTAGCGAGTCTCGGTCTTGGAGCTTTTGAAACACTTCACGGCACGTTGCATTCACAGAGCCTTGGTTCCAGGCTTTTAGCACATGCAGAGTTCCTTCGCGGCTGGCCTGCATGGCTTTCATGTCCTTCCCCATGCGGATACGAACGGGATCCACGACCTCGAGTAGCATATTGAACATACGCCGGGTCACCTCGTTGTTCATGACCAGGGTTGCCATCTCCAGGGAGTTCTTGCACTCTTTGCGCAGGAGATTGACCTGGTCGTTGCTGTGTTTGACGCTTCGGGAAGTCGCACCAGAACCGCTGCCAGCAGCTTTGCTTAAAGCTAAGAGGCCTGAAAGACCGTAGTCCTCGCCTTCTTGCAAGCCCAAGGGTGCATCAGAAAGACTTGCCCACCAGCCATCTCGCCAGCCATGGAACAACATGATGCATAGGCGGGCACTCCAGCAAGGCCGAAACGCCTGACCTGCATCGAAGAAAGACGCCCACCTCGCCCACTTGACATTGCTGCCTTTGTGCTTGAGCTCCTTGTCTCGGCAGAGCATTTGGAACACAGTCTCCATGTGAGACTCGCTCCCGTAGTCAAGGGCACCCTGCAGCCCCCATTCCCGACAAATGTTGGGATAGCAGTTGGCAAAAAACACGTTGTCAAAGGAGCTTTTCGTCGCCATATCTTGCAGGGCACTTTGCAGCTGCCCGTGGAAGGCGGCGCCCTCAAACGGCCCTGACCGCACGTTCATGGCCAGTGTGCACTCCCTGACAACACTCCAAAAAGAGGCCGACACGCACGCAGCCTTCAGATCATTCCACACTCGGTGCCAGGGGTCGTGGAAGTACAGCCCGCGGAGACCATGGCTTTGAAAAGCCATCTGTACGCAAGGCCATCCTATGGAACCCTGGTCCACGCAGACCACGAGACTGGGAGACAAGTATGGTTCACCATTGCTGTCCAAATGCTTCGCATGCTCCAAGCTCCTCTTGCCAGATTCTGTATCTGCCAAGACCATACGCTTCTGACCAACCCCATGCTGCCGTCCGATGATGACAGTCTCTCTTCGCTCATGTGGCTGCAGGCGCTGCGGTCGACGCAGCGGCAGGAAATCGCAGAGAGAATAGCCCGTACCAGCTTTCACGGCGTGCTCAAAGCAAAGCATGTAGTGCATGTTGGCTGCACGATACGGCCTTAGCTCGTCTTCAAGGACGTCGCCTTTGTCGTCCTTCTCAGCTCCCTCTGTTTCAAGCCATCGCAACAACTCGCTCTGCAAGATCTTCGCGCTTTCTTCGGACTCTGGGGCAACCCCAGGCTCGTCTGTCAGCACCTGTCAGGGGCTTCCGGCAACAAGCTGGTCAACGACAGTTTCGCTTCGAGTTTGGCACCAAGCTTAAAATCGAACGATCAAAACAAAGCATAAAAAAATTATGTCTACGGTCTATGGAAAATGCCGCCTACGTTTCCGTCGTCTACTTTACCAATCGGGCCGAGGAGATGTCTAAGACGCAAAGACGGTGTCTTAGACCCCAGGAGAAAGTCTTAGACAAGCTCTTGATGTTCAAAAACAACACGACCCTGTGTCTTAGACGCCCGCAGAATGTCTTAGACCCGAAACGGTTGTCTAAGACGCACATGCAGTGTCTTAGACCCGCCCAAAGCTCTTTAGACATGTTGTTGGACCAGCGACCTTGTCCTCAAGACCGACATGAACCTTCCCATCGCTAGACCTCGGCCTGCACCTCAAAGTTTAAGCCTGAAACCCGAGTTGCCCCCCTAACCCCCTTTCTTCACAATCCAAATCCCTAACCCCTCGACCCTCAACCCAATCCTTAAACCGTCAACCCTAAAACCCAAAACAACATTCCGTCCTGCGGTGGCAACCAGACACCCACGCCGTCTCTGGAAGCAGCCCCCACAAGCAGATCCTGTCCTGGATCCCCCAATCGCTTAGCGTCCAAACTCACGGCGACAACCACGTTAGTTGTCCGGTCTTTCTGAAATGCCTCCCAGCTTTTAGCGATGTAGCGACAAGCGTCTCTCTTCTGCCACTTCAGTCCTGCGGTGCGATCAGCGGCATTGTGCACACAGTTCAGAACCTGTCGTGAAAGGTTGTGCTCAACGGCTTGTTGCCGCAAAGCCTCCACGACATCTTCATCCACAGCTTGCCTGCGGTCTGCTGCAGGATCCAAGGACCTGCCCAGAAGCACATCCTCGTGTCCAAATTCCACAAGATGCTGTTCCACAAGCAGCGCTATGTCCTCCAGCACTTTCAAGCACAAGTATTTGGCACTTTCGCAACTGTCTGAAGTAGACCACACTTTGCACAAGCAGCTCACGGTTTTGTCCAAAAAGGTTGCTGTTGACATTGCATGCGATGCCGTGGGCAGCTCACCTAAGACCTGGGACAGGTGAACGCATGTTCCCAAGCCTGGTCGCTGCAGACATCGCTGCAGAATACCTGTGTCTGAAAATGGCGACAGAACTGCAGCCATCGAGTCCCCGGGGATTGATGCTTCAAGCATGCTTCGAAACAGGAATCTGCATCGCTCTTGATTGCGATGCATTCCCGAAATGCTCCATTGGCAAAGAAGCGCGAGAGCCCCCAATGTAGTAATCTGCCACTCGTTCCGGAGCAACTCCGGTTGCTGCATGCCCTTGAAGTTCTTGTTGCTGTATTTGCTGGCCTTCTTAGATTTCACTAAGCATTCATCCACACTCAAGCCCAGCAGCTCGAAGCAGTTGCGCCACTCTCCATCAGCACCACAACCTTTGTTGACGATCTCATGCACATATTGGGAGCGGGGGACCTTGCCGCAGCAATGCAGCAAACGTCGCAGCTCCAACAGCAGTAGCCGCTCACCGTCAGTGTTGCTGTAAACCCAGGTTTTCAAGTTCACAGCTTCAGACTTGCCATTGTGCAGCTGGCTACAAGCAAGGTACCGCGGATGATAAGCAGAGAAAACCATGATTTCGTGGGTGAAACAAGCATGGACACGCGCATGCCTAGCGAGTGTTGGCTACATACAGGACACGTCTGTTTCGTGCGCGGAGGTTGTGTTGCAAGCTCCTCGCTCTCAACTTGGGACGGTAGCAATACACATCTTGCTTTCTACTTGACTTCTGGAAACTAATGTGACACGGTCAACATGTACAAGTGGCTCCAACTACCTCTCGAAACGAACGATGTTATCATCAAAGCTTCGGGGCGCGGGTCTGGGACTAAGCTCTTAATCGCGAGGGCCCGGGCTTACTACGAGGGTGCAAAGGCCTCATGCGCATAACACCTTGAGTGCGACGTGGCACACACAAACACACACGGCAACTGCACAAGAGCTCTTGCGACTGGGTTCTTGGTTCCGTGGGCTAGAAACTCGCTCCAGCGTCACACAACAACTACGGATGCGGCATATGGAAGGAGTGGAGCGTCGCTTGGAACATCTGCGGCAATTCTGCAAGGCTGACACACCGAAGATTCTTTAAACCCCTCCGAAGGCGCACTCCTCGTTTGCAGCTCACTGCGTACAGTGAGGCGCGGCAGTGCTTCGAGCAGCTGCAACCCCGAAACCCCTGCTACGCAAGTACCGGTCCCTGCTCTTACACTGCAAAAACAACTTATAGTAGGACATCGGATGTACTTCAAGTTTACCATACGACTGTAGGGCCTAAGCAGCTTCTAACGTGCGAGGCATACGACTTCACTTCGAGCAGATACGGACCCGCCTAGACCTGTGCAAAGAAAACCAGGCTGCAAAACAACTGTCGGCTGGATGGCGCGCAGGTCCACTGCACTCGTTAAAGCAATAATGATGAGGCTCAAGGTTTAAGTTTAATTGGTGTTTAGGGCTTTTTTGCGGTATCTGTTGCTGGATTTTAGGGTTTTGGGGTTAGTTACGGTTCGAGGCGGGTTTAGGGTGGAGGGCTTAAGATTTTTTTTTGGCGGGTACGTCAAACTATACACAAGCCTCTACAGAACACAAGCGTTTATCCCAGCTGCGCCATCCTAGCAGGAGTTTTGCATGCCCTGTGAAAGTTTGGCAAACCTAAAGGTGCAACTTGGAACACTGCTTTGATCGATCGGCTAAGCACTTCCCTGAAGTAGCAATGCCTCAGAAAAGGAAACGGCTACGGCTCAGCCTCAGTCAAGTCCATGTCCAGCTCCGTGGTCTTCTTTGGCGATGACCCGGTGGCAGCCTCAAGCACACCACTCAAGTCCTTGCGGCAGCTGTCGTCGTCCTGCTCCTCGGTTTCAGCTGGACTGGGCTTTTCATCTCTCGACTTCTCCTTCGAAGGTGGCGAGTCTCCACCCGGACTGGTGCCGGCACGGCGCTTTTGGCTGCTCTGGCACCAGGACTGTGAACCCAAGCGCTTGACGTTGAAGGGCTGCTTCACCAACTGCGGATTCTCGGACTCCTGGCACTCTGACCGGGGTGCAGTAAGCATCGCCTGTTGGGGATTCTCTGCGGCTCCGTCTGAAGGCAAACTCACCACGAAAGCTTTGATGTCTTCAAAAGGATCATCGGGGAAGTCGTCCTTGAAGAGCTTCTTCAACGGATAGCTGAGGACCCCATCGGACTCCACGAGAATGGCACCCTTGGAGGAGTGGTTGGCCTCGATGTGCAAGTTCGTCATGTCGTTGATCACTGCGAGCTGGTCTGCCGGCAATGCGCGGGTTGGCTTGTCCGTCAAGAACTTGTGGGTCACGAAGACGCTCTCCCCCTCTGAGCTGATCTGGTACACGCCATGCGTGTCCCACTGTGGCGGCAAGGGCAAGCATCGCAACCGATGCCCATGCAGCTCGTTCAACTTCGCCAAAGCCTTCTGCAAGTTGCCAACAACCTTGAAAGGACCCGATGTGCCGATCCACGAAGACGGGCTGCACTCTGTGGCAAACTCTATGAGCTCCTGGATTGCAGCCTTGGGGATGGCCTTCTTGGCAGTCGGCTTCAAGGCGTTCAACGCATGAGGTGTCACCACTGCTTCGCCGATGTTCACAAGGAGGTACATGAGCACGTCCTGGTGCAAGCCTCCCAAAGCCGTGGTTGTGCGTGGCAAAAACGAGCTTGCATCCACTCGTTCCTTGCTCTTTGCCGCGGCTTTGCTCTTGGGGGCAGCGTCATTCTTGAAATGGCTTTCCAGGTCCACGCCACAGTCCTCCAAAGCAGCTTCGCAAGCTCCGCACAATTCCGCGGAACCTTTGATGATCGAATAGATTTTCTCAGCCCTTGCTGCCAGCTCCAGTGCCAAGCCCTGCTTCCGATGAGCAGCTGCCTTCTGCAGCTTTTCACTGGCACTCGGTTTCTTCGGCATCTGGCGATGAGGAAATCTGAACGCAACACGTCGGCTACACTACTCCGGTTCACCTGGGGTTTGAGGCACCCGTGAATCAGCGAAGACGGGTTTTGCCGATGACTTGTCTCAGACTGCCACTTCAAGACTGCAAACTACAACCGAAACCTGAAACCTGAAAGGCTAGGATCTGTTCGCACCTCTTGGAATTCAGCCTGTACCCTGCATAAGATCTCAAATCAGAACACAAGAACAGCAAGCCTTCCAGTCACCTGTCCACACCTACCCAAGACCCCTCTGACACTAGAATTTCCAATCCTTTGACCAACCTCAAGAAGGAAACCTATGCACTTCCGAAAAACCCTGTTTCAAAAAACCCCTTTAGGTTCTTCATGATATGCAGGCAGAACCGGCGGCCGTTCCTTTTGCACTCACTGCCGGCGGCGGTTCGTCTGTGCAACGGGATAGCTCTGATTGCTCAGGATAGAAGACACATATATAGCACTTAGCTATGGGCATTGACTTGAGCCAAACGTTGCGTTGGCGGTCACATAGAAAGGTAAAGATGAGGGATGCGTAGCATGCCCCCTATAGTCGAGGGACGCGTAGCGTGCCCCCTTCTCTTGCACTTTACACGGTCTTGCTCACAGCTCTTATAGTGACACCTTAGAACTTGACAAGGCATCGCAGTCCGTTCGCAAAAAGGAAATAAAAGCGATAGTAATTAAATATAAGGTATAGTATAATATGGGTAGTAGAATTTCAAAAGATAATGAGAATAATTGTATCAATCAAATAAATAATATTAATGAAAATGATTTAGATTTGAGTAATATTGATAGATTACAAATTAAAGTATTAAAAGAAATGATAAAGGAAATAATAGAAGTAAAAGAAAAAAAGAGTGATAAAATAATGTATCGTTTGCCTGTTCAAATATGTAATTACAGCTTGTTTTAATTAATAATATTATTGTGAAATAATATTATTAATCTTCACCATCACTAACCATTATCCTATGTGTAAAGTTCTTCATAAAGACTTCATCAATGTCGCTTTTTGTAAGATTACAATATGAAAAACTATATGGTTCGCTTGTTGCTTCATTGTAAATCTCTAATAATAACCTCTTTGCTTCTGCTACATTTTTAGCATCTGCCAACATCTTTTTGTTTATTAACATAGCCGATAATTCTTCAATCATTGTCTCTATCTCTTTATAATTTCTCATTTTGAAGAAAAATAACTGTCTTGAATTAACACGAATTATTCTTGACAATGCCCGATATGCTTGAACGCTTGTAATCACTGTCAGGGCATTATGGCGACCCCTAACATATAACTGATTTAACAAACTTGAGTGTCTGCTAAATTTTTCGTTGTCTGCCATATCGTCTATTACGAGTAAGCAAGAATGTAATGTTTTATGGTCGTTTTTCTTTTGATACTCTATAACCTTATGGTGTCTTTCTATAATTTTTTGTAAATCCGATGCGATATATTCTTCAAAAAAGCACTGCTCTTTTTCAGTATCTACTTTCATTTCATCTTTTATATATTTCTTTACGGGTGTCCATATACTATCTACATTTATTGATGGGCTAAAACCATATATACGAGCAAAACAATTTCTGTAAATATCTAAAATTAACGACTGTAATAAAATAGTTTTTCCTGAGCCTGACGGTGCTGATATTATCATAGATGCTGGTAATTTAGGTGCTACTTCATATTTAGACTGTTTAAAATCATATTCTTTAACATTGATAGGTTTAACTATAGGAGTAGTCATTATTATTAATACATAGAAAAGTTATATCGTTAATATTCAAAATCTAAATAGTATAAATGAGCGAGGCTTCAGAAGACAGCAACGACAAAGGATTTCGTATTAATGCTAAAGGTATATCTTGTATCCCCTGCCGTTGCAAAAGACTATTTTATCATAAGGAGACTACAACTGTTAAAGAGAATAACACAATAACAACTAATACGGTGGTTGATAAAAGAAACACTAAATTTGGTGGTAGTGGCAGACACACCAGTCCTGACGATATTTTTAAACCAGATACTAATTTGCAGGAAGGAAGCGTTGAAATATGTGATACAGGATGGAGTAGTAAAGAAAGTAGAATAACACCTGAACAATTAGAAGAAAGAGTAGAGAAGTTGGAGACTGATGTTGATTTGTTGAAAAAGGATGTAGAAGATATAAACATTTATAAAATTAAGATGGATTAAAGATTTAAAAATTAAAATCTAATCTATATTGACAGCTGTATAGTCTTTTGAGCTTTTGGAAGAAGGAGAAAAATACCCCCGTAGTGTTCCCTGTTTCACATTGGATGGTCTCACGAAAGGGAAGTAGTGTCTGAACATTCAATAGCAACTCATAAGCAGGTGCTTAATTAGTTTGTTAAATCCTATAGGAATTGGCTTTATAATTTTAATTATAAAGCGAATTATATGACAATATACACTGATAAAATTGAAGTATCATTCTCAGATACTGATAAAATTGAATATATTTATTGTTGTTTGGAAATAAGATATTGTAAATTATGTAAATCATATAAAGAGAAAGAAAATTTTAGAAGTCGTCAAAAAAGCAAAGAGTTCAATATCATTTGTAGGAGATGCTTAGATAAACAGAATAGTTATAGGAAAAATGCAAAGTTGAAAAAGTCAAATGACTTTTAAAACTTTATTGAAACGCATTTCAACAAAGTTTCAAAAAGTTTTAAAAAATAATCTAAAACTTTTATATGAGCGATATAGATGATGTTAAGACAGAAGCAAAAGCAACACGATTTCAAAAGATATTAGATAAGTTAGAACTAATTGATAAAAAACTTGATGAATTAACTAATAAACCTAAACAATACAATAAGCCAATGGATAAAGGAAGCGATGTCTATAAAAATAAAAGAAATGTCTATGTCAATAAATTAAACAACTGTGAAATAAAAGAACCTAAACAACAAACTTTAGATTATTATGGTGTTAAATTTGATGATGTCAAGAGAGAGTATGTTTAAACTTTCTGAATATTTTGTATATTTAGAAGGTTTATTGATTATTAATAAAATCTTGATGTTTTTTAGTTCTTTCGTGCTTTCTTATAATGCATTTTTGGACTTTTGAACCACAACAACATTCAACTATGTGTTTTGCTTTGTTGTTTATTTCATCTTTATTATTTATGTAATAACTGTGCTTTTGTTCTTTTAGGTATTCTTTATTCTCTTCTCTATATTTAAGTGAATAGTCTTTTTGATATTCTTGTATTTTTCCTTGTTGATTTCGCTGTATTCTTTAATATGTTCTTTGTTATTCTCATACCATTGTTTCAATCCGTCTTTGATTTTGTCTTTGTTCAACGGGTTGTAATATTCTTTATATTCTTTCGGAGTTCTTCCTGCTATACATCTATTCACACAATCAGTATTTTGAATAAAATAACCTTCTCTTCGTAGTAATTCTTCCTTATTTTTACAAGGGTAATTTTCAATTAGTTCAATCTTTAAATTATCTTTCCCATACTCTTTAAATAGTTCAAGTGATGTTGTCCAAGTTTTCAAGTTGTTCTTTAAATAGCTGTAATAATCTTTTCTGTGTCTTTCCATTCTTTTACTTAACTTCTCACAAGTGCTTCCAATATAACATTTGTTATAATCTATGTCGGTTATTTTATATATTTTCCCTCTATCATACCTATTCATACCATATTATACCATCTAATCTTTAAGCATTAATCTGATAATGACCAAATGGCAAACTGTTTATATTATCTAAATAATACCCTTTATTATCAAAGCTACTTAATGCTTGTTTAACCTGATTTCTTGAATATATCTGATGGTTTTTACTTCTAATGCTGTTAAAACTAACACTATCACAACAGTTGTTTTCTAATGTATCTTTGTATTTATTATAATTAAGTTCTTTCTTTACTTTATGTTTTACAATACCTTTACTCTTTTTTTCTTCCTTGGTTTCATTATAAACCTTAAACGCATAGGATTTTGGTTTAAGACCTATAAAATGTGTAATAATTTTACCATCTGCTTCATCTTTAAAACAACCGAGTTTTTTCTTATTAGTATCATCATAACATTTATGGTCTTTATCATAACCGCTGAAGTCCATATATTTATTTATTTGTTTAAAGTCATCATATATGTCTTCTGTTTTAGTGTGTATAACAAAACTGTCAGTGTCAGTATATATTAACCTTACATCGTTATTATACTTCTTCTTCAACACATCATAATAGAAGCTATACATATGCAACTTAGATAAGTCTAAGATACTCATACCTACATATATAGGCTTATTCAGTTTAACCGTTTCTTTTAACTTCTCCACTCCTACAAGATTTTCGTTAATTATGTGTCTGTGTTTATATGTAGGAGCATTAACGACTTTTTGGAAGCGCTCGGGTGTATCAACTAATTCAAAGTTAATGTGTTCTCTTACATTCTCCATCGTTCTACCATACACCGCGTTGTTCATTAATTTGTACATATCCTTTTCAAAGTCGCTGTTTGCTTTCTTTCTTTTTTCAGTGTTAAAATCAATCCACGGTTTTAGCCATTCTTTTTGTCTAAACTGGACTACTCTATTAATCTTCTTTATTTTAAGTCCTTGTTTTAAATAATATCTTAATATTTTAATGTGTAATACATAATTCTCTTTGTGATTTACATTTAATATTAACTTGTTAGTTTTCGCATCTTTGGGCGTTTTATTAAAATGATAGGCTTTGTAAATCTCCTTCTGTGTATCACTTAACATATCAGCCGTTATATTCATAATTTCAGGGGCAAGTGGGTAATCAATATGTTTATCGTGTAGTTCTTTAGGATACTCTAAATCAACATCTAAAATATAACCATAACCTAAATCGCTCCAAGTTTCCATGTGTTCTTCTGTAAAGTTGCCTTCAATGAATTTAATATCTTTGTATGGTAGTTTTTGACACATCGCTAAACCATATAAATTATTAGCATCAAGATAATTAATATATGATGATGGTTTATTATTATCATAATCATCACCCATATATTTATTATTTGCTTCTGCCAGTCTATGACTTACTTGGCACATACCACCGCGAAGTCCGCGCTCAACCATTTTATAAAGGTCTTCATTATATATCAAATCTAATTGTATTCCTGTTTTTAATAGCATAGCGTCCCAAGCGAAATTAGGTAATGTATAATAATGTGCTGGGTCTAACTCATAATCTATTAAACATTGATTTCTAAAATTTTCAAAGACATCGGTTAATAATAACACATCCGTTTTTAAATACAAGTCGTGATACTCACCGAGGTTTTTAATGTTAAAGTGCTTCCAAATGTGTTTAGCTCTCTCATAGTCTTTATCGTCTATATCTTCTTCACCTAATCTGCTATAGAACTCCTTTTTATCAGGTAATTTTGTTTCATTGAATTTGTTAAAGTCATTCATATAGTCATACGGATAAACTCCTTTATCTGTTAATAAATCTAAATCATAATCATCTTTAATATAATCACTTAATTTGCTATATTTAAAATGTTGTGTCCAATTATCGCGCTTCTCATTGTTGTCGCGAATGCCTCGCGAGGCTTCGTTAGAAGACGAAGCGTCATATTTAGTTAGTTTAACTAACTTATCTAAAGACGAAGATAAGAAACTGAAACTATCTTTAAACTCTAACTGTTTAAGACAAAAGGTTATAAACTTTTCGCTGTTTTGTGCTATTACGCTGACATCGTCTTTTTGAGTATTCAACTTATCAAGATGAGATATAACTAAATGAGCATCATAATTTTTAAGGTTATGAAAGAAGATTGGTATTTTAAAGTGTTTGAAACAATAATCTAAATTACATTTATGATGTGCCGCGCCTCTGTATTTACCGGTAAAATGGCAATGGTCTTTAACTTTAGTTTTTGCTTTAACATTTGGGTCAAATCTGCCATTACAAATAAAACAACGCTTAGCTGTTAGATGTCTTCCTTCCTCTTCGTGTGTTAATTTTTCCATATCTTTTGGATTAATCATTACATCAAATATTTCTTCTCTTATCTCGTTCATAGTTTTACAAAATACATCCATACAATCCTCACCTCTATATAAATCTGGTTTAGCGTCTCCTGTAATTGAATTAACAACATTTAACATAAAACCTGATGGTTTATGATTTTGATATGCCCCTTTGATACACGATTGCATTGGTGATTGGTTCTTTATTGTTTCAGCAGTTAAACATTCAAAATCACCGTAAATAACATAAGGACACTTTAGTTTCTTGTAATGCTTTTGGAAGCTCATTTTTTCTTTTTCTTCTGGCATTTTTATAGCTTGAACTTCATTAGCCATATGGTGGCAGCCGCAAAGTTGGAAGATGCGCACCCAAAATTTCAGCACCCCACAATTGGATAAAACACATCTTCCAACTTTGGATTCTTCCAAGTTTGCAACCTTCCAACTTTTGATTACCGCATGAACCGCTCCAAATGCCGGGACCTAAAGTTGGAAGATGGGACCAAGCAGACCCAATATTTAATTGCAGTTTCTCCGTCTCTCTCACTAGAATACTGGAGTAATTGCAGTTTTTCTCCCTCTCTGCAATCCTGGAGCGGCCATGGTTTGCAGCTTCTCTCTTTCTGCCATATTGGAGCGGTTGTAGTAATTGTGCAACACTGGAGCGGTGCTAAGAATTGCAGTTTTCTCTCTCTGCAATATTGGACTGGTCGCAGTATTGCAATACTGGAGCGGTCGTAGTATTTGCAGCTTTTATCTCTCTGCAATACTGCAGTGGTCGTAATACTTGCAGTTTCTCTCTCTATCTCTGCAATACTGGAGCGGTCGTAGTAATTGCAGGTTCTCTCTTTCTGCAATACTGGAGCGGTCGTAGTACCTGCAGTTTCTCTTTTTCTCTCTCTCTCTGCAATATTGGAGTGGTCGTAGTAATTGCCGTTTCCCTCTTTCAGCACTACTGGAGCGGTCGAAGTAATTGCGGTTTCTCTCTGTGCATTACTGGAACCGAAAGTTGGAAGATACCGCTACCGCATCAACCGGTCCAAACGCCGGGACCTAAAGTTGGAAGATGGGACCAAGTCAAACCCAAAGTTGGAAAATGCCGTTGCCGCATCAACCGTTCCAATTGCCGCCTTCCAACTTTCCGGCGGCTACTGTACAACCTTTTAGTAAATGATTTTGTAATAAGTTTTCTTTATTAAATCCTTTTTGACAATACTTACAATGAAAGAATTTATTAGCTCTCTTGTTTGTCTGACTTCCAACTAATCTGTTGTAATCTTTAATTAAAACATAATGATTATTATTATCTTCATCTAATCTTAATAAGTTAATATGGCATACTGGGTTCGTTATTTTTGTTATTCTATCCACTCTTATTTTATCTACATCTTTATCAACTGTATAAACATTAACCGACATAGTATTATCATTGGTTCTTTCAAAATTATCTATGTCATCATTACAAGCTGGAAATTCTACACCGTCCCATTTGATAAAATTATCATTTTCTAAATACTTGTTATAATGATATAATCGTTCTGGATGGTCTTTTTTATATATATCGTGAAACTTACACCATACACAGTATTTAAAACATAAATTATCATAATTTTTAATATTAATACACGCCTTTTTTAAAGCAATCCACCTTGGTAATTCAATATATTGTCCTGCTCTCGTCGGGTCATATTTATCATAATGAATTGTTATTTTATTAACTTTCTTTATGCTTAATCCTGACTTCTTTAGTTGTTTATTTTCTAAGGTAATTTGAATATCATTTCCGGCATTATTAACTGCTTTGTTTAAATTCTCTTCATTTAAAATTGGATACATTCTACTTCTGATTGTTGTTAATATTTCTTCCTCTTCTTCAACACCTTTTAAAACAAATTCAACATTAATAAGTAGTTTCATACTTTTATGTTTGTTTAAAAACTCTTTTAATCTGGATTTTTGATAATATATGTGCCCTAAACCTTTATCGCCTTCTTTTTCAATATTAGTAATAGAATAGGTATTAGCATAACCTTTTAAAGCAGTAAAATTATCAGTTCTTTTTCCGATTGTTGAAATAACATATCTTGATAATGCTTTTCTTACTCTAACACCTTTAACTGCATCGTCTAATACCTTAAATCGTTTAAATGACGGTCTTTTTAATATATCATTTAATTGTTTCTTTAATCGTCCTGTTATTGGTTTATCTTTATCATATTTAAACGTTATTCCATCAATCACAATTTGTTTTCGACTCGCACACTCGCTCACGCAGGCACGGCTTCCGGGTCCATTGCTACCGTTACTATTGTCGTAGCCAGAGCACATCACGATCAACACACAGTAGCCAAATAAGTAAATAAAGGGGCCAAAAGGACCCAAGCAACATACTACAGGACATGAATGATGTGCCAGGCTGTTCTGTGCAGCTTTGTTAAGCGAGGGTCAAGCAACAAGCAAATCTAATAGAACACTTACATAGAACAGGAACACCCCAAAGCTCGCATAACACTGCACTGGTTCAGAGCATCGTTGTGCTCGGGTCACCGACGTTCCACTACGAACTACAGCGTCTGTTTCAAAAGGCATTCAGGTCTCCGCTCGATATGTCGACGACATGCACATTGCAGTTGGCAGAGTAAATCACTCACGAATATGGCTGAGGGCTGAACAGCTGGTCGTTGTCGTCGCCCAGGTGTCCCACTTGCCCCACAAGGGGTAAAGTCGGTCGTGGCACACGTCATGAAGCGCAAGTAGAGAATACAGAGGTTATAGGTTTAGGCCATGCTGGGGTATTCGCAGAGTGTACACATTGGCATGCGCAAACTACCAAACTCAGCAGCTGTAGACCTTTGTGCGGTTGTCTTTGCACCTATGTGACTCTGCATGTAAAACCAGTGCACAGCTTACGACTGCCAGCGGTTGCTGGTTTCTGCGTAATTCTCTCGGTGCCTCTGTATAGCCAGTGCACCTCCTGCAATTGCCATCATTGTCCACAACATGTCCCGACTGGTCCAGCCACAGGATATCATACCCGTGCAGTGTGAGATGAAACAGTTCGTGCCAGGGTCAGTTTGTCCTCTCAGAGTCGGTATCACAATGCTGCAGCATTACACAGCCACACAGCTCAGTCAGCATAGAGGCGGTTGTTATGAGGCAGAATGCACAACGTAGTGTCCAGCAAGGCAGAAATCGCAGACTGCCACAAGAGTGCTGATCGTACTGCGCCGTCAGGCACAGTTCGCAGACGGCCACAGGAAGTT
>CAJNDT010004132.1:0-18101 GCA_905221615.1 Symbiodinium sp. CCMP2592
TCGTCGCCGTGGATGGCGATTCCACGTAATCGTGGACCGGAAGACCCTACTCTGAGAAAGCTGTAGCCCACTACCAAGACCCCTCTTAGAGCCTCTGATAGGGCAGCTTAGAGCCTCTGAGAGAGCAGCAGAGCCTCTGAGAGAGGCTTTTGGAGCCTCTGAGAGAGCAGCAAAAGCTCCTCTGTGGGCTGGGGAAGACCCTCTTGCAAGCTCTGAGAGGGCTGTAGTCCACTACCAAGACCCCTCTTAGAGCCTCTGATAGGGCAGGCAAAGCTGCTCTGTGGGCTGGGGAATCTCCTCTTGGAGGCTCTGAAAGGGCTGTAGCCCACTGCCAAGACCCTTCTTAGAGCCTCTGGTAGAGCAGCAAAAGCTCCTCTGTGGGCTGGTGAACACTCTCTTGAAACCTGAAGTGCGATTCCACGTAATCGTGGACCGGAAAACATTCTTGCAGGCTCTGAGAAAGCTGTAGCCCACTACCAAGACCCCTCTTAGAGCCTCTGATAGGGTAGCTTAGATCTGAAAGAGCAGCAGAGCCTCTGAGAGAGGCTCTTAGGGCCTCTGAGAGAGCAGCAAAAGCTCCTCTGTGGGCTGGGGAAGACCCTCTTGCGGGCTCTGAGAGGGTTGTAGCCCACTACCAAGACTCCTCTTAGAGCCTCTGATAGGGCAGCTTAGAGCCTCTGAGAGAGCAGCAGAGCCTCTGAGACAGGCTCTTGGAGCCTCTGAGAGAGCAGCAAAAGCTCCTCTGTGGGCTGGAGAAGACCCTCTTCCAAGCTCTGAGAAGACTGTAGCCCACTACCAAGACCCTTCTTAGAGCCTCTGATAGGGCAGGCAAAGCTGCTCTGTGGGCTGGGGAATCTTTTCTTGGAGGCTCTGAAAGGGCTGTAGCCCACTGCCAAGACCCTTCTTAAAGCCTCTGGGAGAGCAGCAAAAGCTCGGCTCTTGGAGCTTCTGAGAGAGCAGCTCCTCTGTGGGCTGGGAAGACCCTCTTGCAGGCTTTGAGAGGGCTGTAGCCCACTACCAAGACCCCTCTTAGAGCCTCTGATAGGGCAGCTTAGAGCCTCTGAGAGAGCAGCAGAGCCTCTGAGAGAGCCTCTGAGAGAGCAGCAAAAGCTTCTCTGTGGGCTGGGGAAGACTCTCTTGCAGGCTTTGAGAGGGCTGTAGCCCACTACCAAGACTCCTCTTAGAGCCTCTGATACAGCTTCTGAGAGAGGCTCTTAGGGCCTCTGAGAGAGCAGCAAAAGCTCCTCTGTGGGCTGGGGAAGACCCTCTTGCAGGCTCTGAGAGGGTTGTAGCCCACTACCAAGACTCCTCTTAGAGCCTCTGATAGGGCAGCTTGAGCCTCTGAGAGAGGCTCTTCGGGCCTCTGAGCAGCAAAAGCTTCTCTGTGGGCTGGGGAAGACCCTCTTGCAGGCTCTGAGAGGGCTGCAGGGTTCAGGGTTTGTTAGGAGTTGCCCTTTTCTTTTTGCCCAGGCTCGTCGCTGCTGCTTTTGCGTGGCCGGGGCCCCCCCCGCGAGGCTTCGGGGGTTCCAGGTGGGTTGGGGCTGCGAGGCAGAGAGGTCCGAGTGCGCGAGGCTTGGGTGTTGAGGGTCCTTCGGCTTTGGGAGGTGGCTTGGGTCTCAGAGGCAGCCAGGTTTGTGAGTGCGTGCTTTTAGGGCGTTTGTTTGTTAGGGCTTGGGGTTGGTTGGAACGTAAGGTTCGTCAGGGTTTAGGGTTCGCCCTCGCATTTTTGGGGTTTGGGGTTAGGGTTGCGGTTAGGTTGTTTGGGTCATCTTATTTACTTAAAACCTCGTGGGGGCTAACCTTCTCAATATACTTAAACCTTTCAACTTACTTAAACCCTCGTGGGGGGGGGGCAACCCTTTCAATTTACTGAAACCAACCCTTGCGGACGCTAAGGCTTTTCGGGTTAAGGGGTTGAGGGTTTTCGGGTTTAGGGTTAGGGTTTAGGGGTTTCGGGTTTAGCCTTAGGGTTTAGGGTTTTCGGGTTTAGGATTTAGGGTTTTAGGGTTTAGGGTTAGGGTTAGGGTTTAGGGGTTTCGGGTTTAGGCTTAGGGTTTAGGGTTTTCGGGTTTAGGGTTTAGGGTTAAAAGGTTTCGGGTGTGTTGCTTGGGTCATTTCAATTTACTTAAACCGTTCAGTTGCACTTAGAACAAACTTGTCAATTTACTTAAACTGCCCTGTGGTCGACCGTTGCTTGCCTTAAATCCTGCGTACCTGCTGGGCATCAAACCAGAAGCTGCGCTGGCGCACCTTCGGCGCAAGCCGTCTAAAATTTAGGGTTTAGGGTTTAGGGTTTAGGGTTTAGGGTTTAGGGTTCGCCAGCGCAGTTTTTTGAGACTGCGCAGAAAGGCGCCCTTAGCATCTCACGCGAAGCCAGCAGCTGCATCCCTTTCTTTTAAGGGGGCTGGCGCTTAAGCCCTAAAACTCCTTGTCTGCTCCGCGATTGCTCTCTGTTGGTTCGGGCTAGACTAAAGTTAGTCTTTTTTAATGTTAAGGGTTTGCTGGGGTTTGGTAAAAAAGCCCGTTTCTGACAATCGTGTTTCTCGGGTTTTTTTTCGGGTTGGGGATCGAAACCTTTGAACTTTTTCTGGCGCGGCCGGGTCCCCCCTCGCGAAGTTTCAGGGGTGCGAGGTGGGTTGGGGCTCGGGGGCGGAGGGTTCCGAGTGCGAGCATCTCACCCGAAGGCTTTCTCTGCCTTAAGGGGGTCCATGTTGACTGCGCTCACAGGCGCCCCGAGCATCTCCCACGAACGCTTGCTCTGCTTTAGGGTGGCTGGTCCTTAGGTCCTAAAGTGTTGCGTCTGCCTCTCGAATGTTTTCTGTTTGTTCGGGTTAAGTTAGGTTTAGAGCACTGTGAGTGTTAAGAGATTGCCGGGTCTTGGTGGTTCTTGTGGTTTCACTGCTTTGAGTGGGCCGTTGCTTAAGCCTTAAAAGTTGTCGTCTGCTCCGCGATTGCTCTCTGTTGGTTCGGGCTAGGTTAAATTGAAGCTTTGTTAGTGTTGAGGGATTGCCGGGGTTTGGGGGTGCTTGTGGTTTCACTGCTTTTAGTGGGCCGTTGCATAAGCCTTCAAGCTCGTTGTCTGCCCCGTTGTCTGCTCCGCGATTGCTCTCTGTTGGTTCGGGCTAGACTAGATTGAGGCTTTCTTATTGTTGAGGGTTTGCTGGGGTTTGTTGCCCGGGGCCGGGGCACCTTCCCACAGCCAGGGCCCGGGGCCGGGAGCATCTCACGCGAAGCCAGCAGCTGCATCCCTTTCGTTTAAGGGGCTGCTTCTTAAGCCTTAAACCTCGTTGTCTGCACTGCGATTGCTCTCTGTTGGTTCGGGCTAGACTAAATTGAGTCTTTCTTATTGTTATGGGTTTGCTGGGGTTTGGTAAAAAAAGGGAGTTTTTGACAATCATGTTTTCCGTCACTTTTTCCGGGTTGGGTCTCGAAACCTTTCAGACTTTTCTGGCGTGGCCGGGTCCCCCCTCGCGAAGTTTCAGGGGTGCGAGGTGGGTTGGGGCTCGGAGGCGGAGGGGTCCGAGTGCGAGCATCTCACCCGAATGCCTTTTCTGCTTGAAGGGGGACCGTGTGGACTGCGCTCACAGGCGCCCCGAGCATCTCCCACGAACGCTTGCTCTGCTTTAGGGGGGCTGGTCCTTAGGTCCTAAAGTTTTGCGTCTGCCCTGCGATTGTGCTCTGTTTGTTCGGGTTAAGTTAGGTTTAGAGCACTGTGAGTGTTAAGAGATTGCCGGGTCTTGGTGGTTCTTGTGGTTTCACTGCTTTGAGGGGGCCGTTGCTTAAGCCTTAAAAGTTGTCGTCTGCTCCGCGATTGCTCTCTGTTTGTTGGGGCTAGACTAAATTGAGGCTTTGTTAGTGTTGAGGGATTGCCGGGGTTTGGGGGTGCTTGTGGTTTCACTGCTTTTAGTGGGCCGTTGCATAAGCCTTCAAGCTCGTAGTCTGCCCCGTTGTCTGCTCCGCGATTGCTCTCTGTTGGTTCGGGCTAGACTAGATTGAGGCTTTCTTATTGTTGAGGGTTTGCTGGGGTTTGTTGCCCGGGGCCGGGGCACCTTCCCACAGC
Organism: Symbiodinium sp. CCMP2592; assembly: GCA_905221615.1. Lineage (NCBI taxonomy): Eukaryota > Dinophyceae > Suessiales > Symbiodiniaceae > Symbiodinium > Symbiodinium sp. CCMP2592. Next base: position 4,061 of record CAJNDT010004132.1, read on the forward strand.
CAGTTCCCGGGGCCGGGGCACCTTCCCACATCCAGGGCCCGGGGCCAGCGCACCTTCCCACAGCCAGGGTTCGGGGGAGGGCCCGGGGGCCGGGGCCAGGGCCCGAACCGCGCACCTTCCCACAGCCAGGGTCCGGGGCCGGGGCACCTTCCCACAGCCAGGGCCCTTCCCACAGCCAGGGCCCGGCATGGGGCACCTTCCCAGAGGCCGGGGCACCTTCACCTTCCCACAGGGCCGGCACCTTCCCACAGCCAGGGACACCTGCCCAAACCCCCGCCCAAACCCCGGTAAAGTGCTGCATCCCACAGATCGTGCCAGGCGATGACTGCAGACCGTGCTGTCACAATGGCCTCGTTCCGATGCGGGATAAACGAGATGACGCGCAAACGTTTTTCTTGTGGAACACCAGGTGCAAAAACAGGTTTTGCTCTGTCGATGCACAATTATACAGAAGCATGTCGGGAGAGGAAGAGCGAAGGGGGGGGGGCAGGGCGGGCGCACACTGGCAGTGTGCGCAAGTTCCAAATGCCAGTATCGCGATCGCCATTCCCATGCGGGATAAACGAGATCACGCGCAAACGTATATGTTCCTGTGGAACACCAGGCGCAAAAACAGGTTTTGCTCTGTCGATGCAAAATTATACCGAAGCAGGTTGGGCGGAAAACCGAGGGGGGGGGGCAGGGCGGGCAGTTAAATGGCGGTGTGGCAAAGTTGCAAACATCAGTATCACGATCGTCATTCCGATGCGGGATACACGAGATCGTGCGCAAACGTTTGTTTCTTGTGGAACACCAGACGCAAACACGGGTTCTGCTCTGTGGATGCAAGCTTAAATCGAAGCATGTCGGGATAGAAAAGCGAAAGGGGGGGGGGCGGGCGTGTAATTGGCAGTGTGCACAAGTTGCAAATACCAGTATCGCGTCGTTCCGATGCAGAATAAACGAGATCACGCGCAAACCTTTCCTTGTTGTGGGACACCAGGCGCAAAAACAGGTTTTGCTCTGTCGATGTAGAATTATACCGAAGCATGTCGAGAGAGGAGCGCGAAAGGTGGGGGGGGGGGCGGGCACGTAATTCGCAGTCTGCACAAGTTGCAAATACCAGTATCGCGATCACCATTCCCATGCGGGATGAGCGAGATTGTGCGCAAATGTTTGTTTCTTGTGGAACACCAGACGTAAAAACGGGTTTTGCTCTGTGGATGCAAACTTAAACCGAAGCATGTCGGGAGAGGAAGAGCGAAAGGGGGGGGGCAGGGCGGGCGCGTAATTGGCGGTGTGCATAAGTTGCAAATACCAGTATCACGATCGTCATTCCGATCCGGGATAAACCAGATCGTGTGCAAACGTTTGTTTCTTGTGGAACACCATCGCCATCGCTTGTACCCTACATCTGCCATCATCGGCTGAGTATCGCTGTTCCAGTTGGCGGCGTTGCTCGAGCCGCTGCCCCTTGGGCTTTGCGCGGCGTTTGGCGCCGCGGCTGCTTGTCCGCGGTGCCATGGCGCTTGGCGGCCACTCCTCTTACTTGCTGCTGCCCCTTCTGTGTGGTGGGTTTTATCCTCTGATGCTTTTGCTGTGGCTCTCTGGTCGGCTTCGTGCTTTTCGACTGCAGTGCCTTTGCTGGTACGGCTTTGCGAGGGTCCCGGGCGCGCCGTGTGGCGCCTTCTCTACCTCGGCTTCTGTTGCTGTGTTTGTGCGATGACTGACGGCTCGTGCGTTGCGGCAGTGGGTGCGGAGCAGCATGCATGGGTGTGTGCTTGAGCCAGACGGCCTTGCTCTGCGAGTCGTGCCTTCACAGTTGCTCTGGCCGGGACGGACCGGCGCGAGTGGGGGTGGGTGGGGGGGGGGCCGGGTGCAGGGGGCGGCTGACGGAGCGTCTCTCCAGCTCACCCTTTGCAGGAGACCTGTGCATGTCAGGTACCGTGCCTGTGACTGCGCTTCATTGCATGTGCGCGTCTCTGATCGGCCCTTTTTTCCTCTCTGCGCCGGGCGCGCGGCCGTGCTGGACGGGGCGTGAAACCGGCATGGCTGCCTCACCTAGAGAGGCGGCTTCCGCTCAGTCTTTGCTGGTCTTGCTGCGCCGCGCGGGGCGTTCGCGGGGTCTGCATTTCGGGCACAGCCCCCTCTCCGTGCCTTGGAACTTCTCTCGGCAGTTTCTCGCTGTGCATGTCATCCATCCCGTCTGCCTGTTTGTGCGCCTGGAACAGTTCAGGCAGTGCCTTCCGTCGACGGACTGTTCTGCGGCTGCTTGCTGGGGGAAGCTTTCTTTGCAGCCCCTGCAGATGAACCAGCCCGTGCGCAGGCGCGTGGCTTTGTTGGAGAGCTTTTCCTGACAGTCGATGCAGGCGAGGGCGTCGTCCGGCATGGTTCGCATCTGGAGGCTGAAGTCTGTGGCTGGCTTCCGTTTGTTGCAGCTGGTGCAGTTCAGCTGGGTCGCGGCGAGCCGGCATTCTGAGCACTGGCGCTTCGTGTCTGCGTTTGCCTGGGCTACTTGCGCTCTTGGAAACGCCTCTTCCACTTTGATCAACTGGCAGCGGTTGCACGGGAGGCTCCGGGCCAGGGCTTTCTGTGCGTTGATGCTTCGTTTCAGGGGGCCTTTGCTGTTGACGGCTCCAAGCTTTTGGCACGGCATGCATTGGCCGCCGCGGTTGGCCCGCTGCAGCTCCCACTCTGCGTGCGTGAAGAGGTCCCAGCTCTTCAGCTCCTTGCATGTCTGGCACCGGGCCCTCGGCCAGCGTGCTTCGTGCATGGCCTTCCAGTCGATCTCTTCGCCTCGGAGCTTTTTCAGGAGCAACGTGGGACCCTCCGTGGCGCCGCGCCGGAAGAGCCAGAGTGGGAACGGCCGCAGGATCAGCACGTCGGATCTGTCGCGCACGCGGCTCGCCACCACCGTGCCGTAGGCGGCGTGAATTTTGGAGTCCACGTTCAGGTCCAGCATCACGGCCGTCCTGTGCGGCGGGCGTCACGACTGTCGCCTACTGTGTGTGTGTGTGTGTGTGTGTGTGTGTGGATTCTTTCTGTGTGCGGCCGAGCGGCAGCGTCTTGCCTTGACTGACGTGGGCCGTCATTGCAAAGGCCGGGGTCAGCGGGATCTGCGTGCGCTTGACTTTCAGCACGGGCTTCTTGCGGCCTTTGTCCAGTTTCCAGGTGCGGGAAATCGGCCGGATGGGATAGAGACCGCGCACCTTCGTGCCGTTGAGGGTCCAGTCGGCTTTGCCGATCTTGACGAACCTCGCTTGTGATGCCGGCTACGTAAGCGGAGGCGGGTGCAGGATCGGGCCCCTGATTTCCCCTTTCCCCCGGGCTGTTGTCGTTGGCCGGGGACTCGAATTCACGGGCCGTAGACGACCGCGGCACACGGCCGCGTCCTGTTTTTTTGTTGTTGTTGTTGTTGTTGTTGTTGTTGTTGTTGTTGTTGTTGTTGTTGTTGTTGTGTGCTCTCGCAGCTATCGACTGCCGCCGGGGCGCACGATGCTCGGCTGTTGGTCGTTCTCGTGCCAGACCCAGGAGTGGACGTGCCCTGTGCGGCCCTTCAGCAGCTTCTTCTTGGAGCGGTCCACGTGGTGCGTCAGCGCGACGGGCATGCCGATGGCCAGGGGAAGCATTCCGCAGAGCCCTTCCGTGTGCATGTCGTGGTACTGCAGCCAGCGGACCTTCGCTTCTTTGTCGCACGCCTGGGCTTGGAGCGCTTCCGCACCGGCCTTGTCTTTGGCCACGGACCAGACTAGCCGGCTGCCCGCATCCCGGGCGTAGGCCTTGGCGCGGTCCTTGTTGATCTGGTACTTGGCGTCGTTGTTCGGCACGACCACAGGCCCGTGCACGAATTTGGGCTCTCTGAGTCGTGCGTCTTCGGGCCCATCCACCACTCGCTTTCTGGAGCGTCGCTCTTCGCGCGTGAGGGTGCAACCTTCGACTGGCCTGCCGTGGAGGTAGCTGTGGTTGTCCTCGGACAGCATCCCATCGCGCAGCTCGTCCACGACCTGCGGAGCGGGTCGGTGGAAGGAGGCTGTACCAGTGCTTCTCGTTGTTTTTTTGTTTTGTTGCATGCCGAGAGCGTGTTGTTGGCCGGAGGGGGGGGGGCATCGGGCGTGTGCGATGTTCTCTTAGATGCTTTTGTGTTTTAATCTGCTTGCGCGGTCGCTGCGCTCAATTGCTCCCTCGGGCGCCTGGTTCCACCAGTCGTCTTTGCATCTGATCCTCTGGTGCAGCTCCGTCACTCCTTGCACTGCGCCCTCCCAGAAGAGGGCCTGGCCGTGGTCCACCAGGGGGTCGCGCTCTGGGCCTCCCGTCGCGGTCTTGCCGGGCGCCTGTAGCTTCAGGGGGAGGTCGGCGAGGAAGCCTCCTTCGGGCGGAGGCAGTTGCCGGAAGTCGCCGCTGAAGATCACGTTGATGCCGGCGAAGGGTCTGACGTTGCCGCCGGCGTCGCACTTCCATTGGTTGGCGCTCGGCACGGTGCTCCGTGTGCGGGTCTCCACCTGGGCTAGCAGTCGGGCGCTGATCATGCCTACCTCGTCTGCGATGAGCCAGCGCCAGTAAGCCATGCGCCGCGCTGTCTGCGGGCTGCAGGTCGTCTCCAGGCAGTCTCTGTCTTTGCTGAGGCCGCAGGCCGTGTGGAGTGTCTCGCCCTCGATGTCTGCGGCGTTGGTGGCCTGGAAGGCGGCGAACTGGTAGTCGATGCCCTGCTCGTAGCCGAGGAGCTCCTCGAAGAGCTTGCGCACGTACTTCAGCACGTGGGTCTTGCCGGTGCCTGGACGGCCGTGTAGCAGCCAGACCAGCGGTTCCTCACTGCGTCTGAGTGTGTTCTCTGGTGGCACTAGGTTGTACTCCACCAGCACGCGCTCTACGACGAGTTTGAGGAATTCGTGCTGCTCCGCGTTCATCGTGCTTCGCACTTCGTTGCTCTCGAGCCACGCCCAGAGCTGGACGTTGCTGATCTTGGCGGTGCGCTTCGTGGTGGCCCGGCGGCTTCCGGCTAGGCCGGGCGCGTCTGCCGGCGTTTCTGCCTCTCTCTTGTTGCGCGAGGCTTCCGCATCTGCCAGCATGCGTGTGGCGTCGTCGACCCCCGTGCTTGCTTTGGCGTCTTCCAGGAGTTGCTCGGCCATTTCGCGCGGCATGTCGGATGCCGTGGAGGCTTCGCCCAGCCAGACGTTGTGGGAGAGGTTCAGCATTTGCACGGTGAGGTCGTGCTGGGTGCTTGTGGCGGGCGGCTCCTCTGCTTGGTTGGGCGGTGCCTCCTCTTCGGCGCCCGCAGCCCCTTGCTTGCCTGCGCCCCGCACGTGTGTCTTGCTGGCTTCCTGCAGCTCGTCTGCGTCGAAGTTGTAGATTTGGTCCTGGAGATCTTCGTTGTCGCTGTTGGCTGCCAGTTCCATGTCGGGCTGTAGGTCTCGGGGCAGGCTGAACACGAAGGCGTAGTTCAGGACGTAGCGCTTCAGCTCCTCGGTGGGGAAGCCCCCGGCGTGCTTCCACGCGCATTGCAGCGCCTGGCGCCAGCTGCTCATGTCCGTCGTGCGGAGGTGGCCGACGTACGGGACGGCTTCGGTGGCCTCGTGTGGGTTGCTGGTCCAGGGACAGAAGAGCAGCAGGATCTTCATGATGTGCTCCTCCTCGCTGCGGCTGCCGAGCGCACCGTAGAGGACCGGCACGTGCGGCCGCTTGCGTGGGACGATGACCCAGTCGTGGCGATGCTTCCGCACGCGGTTGCCGTTGCCCAGCGGCATCCAGTTTTCCCCGCCTTGTTCTCGGATCAGGTAGTCCGTGCCGCCCTGCAGAAGTCGACGTCCGAGTTTCTTGCCGAGCTTCTCCTTGCCTTTGTCCGTCAGCAGGGCGTGGTAGGCGATGTCGTTGTCGGCGGCTGCTTCGCGATCAGCGGCGGCGGCCTCCTCCTGCTGCTTTAGGGACCATGGATACCTGACTGGCTGGATGTGGTAGTACCGCGCGAACTCGAAGGCCGAGAGGGGCTGCACTCTGGGGTCCGTGCCGCGGTTGCCGTAGACGGTCCACAGCTGTGGCTGGGCGACGAGCTTCCTTTTGCTTTTGTTGCCGGGTCTGTCGACCCACCCACTGAGGTCGCTCTGGATCTTTGCGCGCTCTGTCGGCAGCGGCCGGCCCTCGGTGGCGGCTTGCATGAGCTCGAGGCCCATCTGGAGGGACATTTCCGCGAGTGCTGCGGTCTTGATGGCTTCCGCGGCGGTGGGGTCGCTGTGGCCGGCGTTGTCGATGAGGTTGGTGCACTCCACGGAGCCTCGGACCACGCCCCGGGCGAAGGCGTCCGTCATGAGGCGCTTCGAGGCTCTGGCTCCCACGTAGCCGGCGGAGGAGTTGTTCCGCAGTTCGGTCCCCAGGTCCTTGTGGCTCTTGTTCCACTCTTGGACCTCGTTGACCGCGATGGGGTTCCGCTTGTTTTGGTAGTCGCATGCATAGCCTGCCTGCGCTGCTTGGTTCAGCTGGGCCTGGTAGGTCATCTCCCGCAGGCTGCTCTTCGTCGGGCAGTCTCGCGTGCAGCGGCCGGCGGCGTCGTGAAGGTCATCGGTGATCGGGAAGCGGTAGGGCAGCTGGACGTCGCCGTTGCAGCGCAGGGCGGCCAGCAGCGCGGGATGGTTGCCGTTGAGGTTCGGGTCGTTGCAAGGCCCCCAGAGACGGCCGAGGGCGCTGCGCTTGCCCTTGACCGGCATGCCCATCTTTTCTGCGAGTCCCTCGCACACGAGTGTCGTGCTGTCCACCAGCTGCTTCTCGCGAGGGAAGCCTGCCTTGCACTTCGTGGGGTCTTTCTTGTCGCGGCAGTGGTCGAGCGGCAGCCGCGGACCGTTCGTCGTCTTGGGGAGGTGCACGTGATGTTGCTTCAGCTGCTGCAGGGCCTCCACGTCCTCGTCGAGATAGAGCCGTCGCCAGGTCGTGGCGTCCGTGGACGCGTCTGTGCTCTGGTAGTGCGGGCGGCTCAGGGCCAGGTAGGAGTCGCGGTAGGCGGGCCACTGCTCCTCCGTTTCCGGGCGCTTCTTCTCCCAGGTTTGCGGGTCCCGGTAGATGGTGCGGCTGACGTGGGCCGTGTAGGTGCAGTACTTCTGGAAGAGTTCTTGCTTGCGTGCGGGACCCAGGGCCTGCAGCTCCGCGAGGGACTTGAACTGGTGGAAGCACTGGAGGAAGAGCTGCACAGGGGGCGGCGGTGGCTTCGGTGTCGCATGGCCTTTCTTTGGTTGTCTCTCATGACTGTGCCGGCGTGCCTGGAAGTGGACGTGCAGCACCCCGGACTTCTGGCTTTCGATGGACCCGAACGCGGCGTCGATGCGGCCGAAGATCCCGCCGCAGGCCATGGCGTTGCTGCCGAAGGCGTCCGCGCAGGGTGTTTTGGACTTGCTGCAATTCGGGCACTGGGGGCAGTAGCGGACGCCGAAGAGGTGACGCAGCGCGAGCTGCACGAGGGTGCGGAAGCCGTCGGCGCAGGCCACGGGATCCTTGGTGAGCATGGCCCGGCGAGCGTCGTAGGGCGGCAGCTCGGCGGCGAGGGCTTCTGGGTTGAGGCTGTAGAACTCCACGTCCAGCTCCGGCTTGCTGCGCCCCTGGGCTCTTCGGGTGGTGGTGTCCTCTGGGCCGAGGCTGGGGTCGGACTGCCGGGCGCGGGCCAGGCGCAGCATCACCGTGCTGTCGCGCTCTGAGGGGGAGAAGGTCACGAAGATCGGTGTGCCGTGGCATATCCGATTGGCGTGGGTTTGGAGGCGCATGGTCTTGCGCACCTCGTGCGTGCCCGGGATGTTTCGACTGCGCGCCTCCGTGTTGTCCAGGACCTGGCACCGCTGTCGGGCTTGCTTTGGGCACTCGTTGTAACCTGGCTCTTGGTAGCTTGCCTGCTCCGAGTGTGGCCTTCTACGGCGCGCGTCACGGCACTTGCTTGCTCTCTACGGGTTTTCAGGCGGCGAAGGATGGGAGGCTTGCACTGCGGGTGGGTCCGTGCTTTATAGGATTTTCTTTGCACGAGCTTCGAGCCTTCAGGGCTGCTTCTGAGAGCCCTGGGACGAAGCGTAGTTTGGTGAGGTCTCCGTTGATGGGCTTCAGCTGGTTGTTGATGTCGAGGTACTGGCCTCTGAGGAGCTTTTGCTGGATCTGCTTTTGCCCCTCCAGGATCTCCTTGGTGGTCAGGGCCCTGCTCTCGTGGTTCTCGTCGGCGACGCTGTAGATGAAGGCGTTCCCCTGGGTGTTCACCATGGTCCTGAAGAGGTAGTTCCAGAGGGTGAAGCCGAAGCTCCAGTCTCGCCTGAATTGGGTTTCTGCCCGGCGCTGCATGGCTGTTGCCCATTCGAAGATCTGCACTTGGGGGGCCTCCGGGTTCTTGTCTCGGCGGCGTCCTTGCGCTGACGCCCGGTTGCTTGCTGTGCTGTTGCTGTTCTGGACGTCCGGACAGGCGGTGCCGTGGGCGAAGCAGAAGCTGAAGGCCGTGGCGAAGTAGAGCGGCTGGAACTGGTCCACCAAGATGTTGCCGGTGCGCACCTCCATGGTCTCGAGGACCTTCTCGTTCTCTTCGTTGCTGCGGAGCTGGGTTTGGAGGTCGTTGAGTGCGGCCGTGGCCACGGCGTTCTGGTCCTCGCGGTCCGTGCTGCAGCCTTCCGGCACGACGGCCCGGGCTCGCTGGTCGGCGAAGATGGCGCCGGCCCGCTGCATGTCCTGCTCCGGCGCGTCCGTCGGGGCGGCGGCCTTCTGCGGCTGCAGCTTGTGGGCGGTCTCGTCGTCCTCGCTCAGGCCGGAAATGATCTTGAGTACTTCCGGCGGCACGCCGCCCTCTGGCAGCTGCGATGCTGCCTCCCGCACATCCGCCATGCGCAGGTGCTGGAACGCGGGATGCCCGAGGCGCTGCATGTCGTGGATGAGGTTCACGACTACGTCTCTCCGCACGGTGGCCTGGTGGAGCAGCGTCTTGATCTCGGTCTCGCTCGTCTTGCCCGTTTTGTTCGTCTTGAGGAGCACCCTCGCGACCTCGGCGAGCGCCTTGCCTGTGCGCGGCAGGCTGGGGGGTGCTGCCGCTCCCGCTTGGTCCTGCTCCCTGGCAACTTCTGCGTGGTGTGCCTCTAGGTTGCGCAGGAGGTCTTCCCATGGGAGGGGAAAGGTGAGGGCGTTGCCGCGCGCGCCCAGGCGGTGACGGGAGTTCTGGGCTTTTTCGTCTAAGGTGGTCCCTTCGCTGCGGTGCCGCGCTTCCATGGACATGCACACCAGGGTCGTCACGCAGGGGCTTGCGCAGATCATTTCCATCACTGTGACCTTCTCTTCGTGCAGGCGCGCCGGGGAGTAGCCTGTCCACATGTCATTGCACAAGCTCAGGGGCGGCAGCTGGCCGTTGTCCAAGTGTTGCGCGCAGTCGCGGCAGAGGGGCACCTCGCAGTGCTCGCAGAGCGTGTGCTGGCTTGGGTGCTGGGGATTGGCGTGGCAGCGGTGGTCTTCTGGGCAGCAGAGTATGTCGCCGAGCCCGGGGATGGTCACGGTCCACTCGTTCAGCTCGGCCACGTCGGTGAGCTTGACGTCCCCGGCGAGGTCGCCGTAGAGCCCCAGGTACTTGTCGATGCTCAGGATGTCGTGCAGACGTTCGGTTGTCTCGGCGTGGGTCCTGTCGTTGCTGGGGGGACTCTGGATGAGCCTGCGCCAGCGGATGGGGCCCGCGGCCTCGGCGTCGGCCACGCGTGTGTGGATGCATGCGCAGCAGAAGCAAATGATCGCTTCCACCCTGTCTTTGCTGGTGGCTTCGGCGAAGCTCCGCAGCGCGCTTCTGTCCCGCGAGCTTCCTGCCACGGGTGCGGCCTCTCTGCACCGCAGGGCTATGGCTTCGTTGTAGACGCTGGCCAGTGCATCGGCCGGGATTGGCTTGGGTAGGTGCTGTGCGACGCTCTGCAGTGCTGTTGCGTGCTCTTGCTGGACGTGCTCTCGAAGCTCTTGCTCGGTGCCCGTGAGCAATGACCAGTTGCAGCTCTGGAAGGCGCAGAACTGTCCTGGCCAGGGTTCCCCACGGTCGAGGTCTTCGGGCCTGGCTCCGGGCGGTATCAGCGGCTGGGCTCGCAGCTGGGTGTGTGCGAGGTGCCGGAGAGCCTCTTCCAGTTTCCGCCGGGGGTGGCTGCTGTCCGGCGCCACGGGCATGCTGGTGAGCTCTTCCAGGAGGTTGGGCTCGTCCTGCGCCTCTGGCTCGGGCGGTCGCTTTGACGGCGTCTTGCGCGCCTGTGCCTGTTGATGGGCCTCCTCTCCGCCGGCGGCGGTTCTTCTGCGCTTGGCTGGGCGCGGAATCGGGTGGGGTGGTGGTGGTGGTGGTGGTGGTGGTGGCAGTGGTGGTGCTGGTGGCGGTGCTCGGTCTATGGGCACCAGCAGGTCGTAGTGGTCCCTGCCGTTGTACCAGAGATGGATCACTTCCGTGGCGTTCGGTGCTGCGTGCGGCCCGCGTTGGGCTGCTTCGTCCACGTCCGAGTGCGTGCGCTCGCTCGTGAGGATGTCGCCGTTTGGCGTCCGCCAGTGCAAAAGGACTCGCTGCTGCCTCATGCGGGTGAAAGCGATGATGGCCGTGTCGCCGCCCCAGTGACCCGGATCGCTTTGGAGGTATTGGCTTTCCTGTAGCCAGGCCTGCACTTGCTCTTCGTCTTCTTCGGCTTCTGCGTTCTCTCTGAGGTACTGGATGATTAGGGCTCGGAGGCATGCCCCGCTCTCGCCGGTGTTCTCTCCGAGCGCGTGGAAGAGGCAGTTGCCGTCGCCTGACATCTTCTTGATGGCCAGCATGCCCCGAAAGTGCTCCTCTCGGGTGCATTGTCTGCTTGCCTAAAGAGCGCTCTTGACAGTGGATGCTCGAGGGAAAACGCCGGCCTCGACGCTGGGTCCGGGCTCCGTGTCGTGGTCGGAGTCCGTCTCGGCCCCCCCTCGTCGCGCGGCCGGTCCTTCGTGAGATGGTTCAGCGGCATTCCTTGCGAGCTTTGCCGCTTCCACGGCTTCGTTTCTTGGCGGTGTTGCCTCGGCGGCTCTGTCGGCCTGTGCACACAGTGGGACTAGACGCTTGCCGGGGGAGGTGTTGTGCGCCTTTGGGGTGTAGCTTCTCTCCGGTGCCTCTGCTCGCTGGAAAGCACGATCCAGGGCTCTCTCGTCGTCGGCCGTCCATCGTGGCTGGCGCGGCAGTGGCTTTTTGGGGGCCTGCAGGTCACGATGCCGCGTACGGCTTGCTTTCTTTTTTCTATGGCTTTTCTCGTGGCACAAGTCCTTACTTGCATTCCGGCCGTGATGCCTTCTTCCGTCGGGGTGTTCTTGGCTTCGCGCCGGAGGGCGGGGTCGTGTCCCGTCGAGGTGCGGTTGTCGGGGAGGTTTTCCAGGCCTCGTGCGTGCATGCCCGTGTGCTCTCCTGTGATTTCTGAGGGCGACGGCACGAGGTGTCAGCGCGCCTCGTCGATCTTGATTGTTCCGCCCTCGGCCGGTGGGTTCGGTGCGCAGTTGCGCGACATACATGCGTGTATACACGGGTTCTCTCTTCGGAGGCTCTGGGGCATGCACGGGCGTCAGAAGTGTCAGGCTGCATCTCCTCGCCAGGTAGTCCTTCTTGAACGCTTCGAACTCCCAGCCGGTCGCCTCGTGGTTCGGTGCGCTGAGGCCGTTGAGGTTTCAGGCGGGGTCGGGCCGTCTGCGCGTGTCGCATGCGATCCCGCCTGATCGTCGTCGTCTGTCATGTCGGCCCACCGTCGGCTGCTTTCGGGCTGCATGATGGCTTCACCTGCACGGGCGGGGGAGCGAACCGTGCCTGCTCTTTCTCTCTTACTGTCGGAAGCAGCTTCGGCCTAGATGGTTCTTCAGGAAGCGGATCTCTGCTTTTGAGGCTCGATCACGAATTGGGCTGCGGTGCCAGGTTAAGGTTGGTGTGCTCTCGCTGCAGGCACGATGTCAGCGTCGTTGGCTTGCTGCTTGCAGCCGACTCTCCTTTTTCGCTTCTGCTGCTGTGGCTGCAAGGCGCGGTGCTCCTTCGCGGCCGGCGCACGGCAGAGGTTGTGTGAAACGAACGACTCTTTCCTAGCTCTGTGCTGTCAGCATGCCTCACGTGTTATGGGCAAGGACTTCCGTGATCAGTGGCCCGTCTAACGTCGTGCGCACTGCTTGGTTGCGGCTCCGCAGGCGGCCCTGGGCTGCCGCTGCTAGAGCAGCGGATGTAGCAAGCTCTTCCAGCTCCGGCAAAGGGTTCGACATGCCGGCGATTCGCAGCAGCTCTTCGCCGGCCACCGTGGTGAACACCATGTCAACAGCATTTTGCGGGACGGGTGTTAAGCTGCAGGTGACGACCAAGGGTGAGGGCACTTCGCGGACGTAGACCTTTCCGGCAGGATAACTGATCCAAGTATCATAGTCCAGCTCCTCAGCCTCGAACACAGCAACCTGGGCATCTGCTGGATGCCACTGGACGAATCGGCACCGCAGTCTCTCCACGTAATCGGTGGAAAAGAAGAGCAGATGCCATCGAGGAGCTGCTTCAGTGGTAAAGGCCGCACCGTCCGAGTCAATCAATGACCACGAGCCAGGACCGCCTTGCAGACGCCGGCTCCACTCCAGACGGCGGCCCTCCATCTAGTTAGTGGGTGCTCTGAAGGAAAGGACATGCGAACTTTGAAGCTGCAAGATACTGCTGCGGAACACAGGATGCAATGCTCAAGCAGCATCTGCAAGACTGGAAGCTACATGCTTCGACCTTCACACCTAGAAATACTCGTGAACGATGCTCGGGCCGAGCGTGTTTTCACACCTGCGGTTGTTGCCTTCCTTGTGAAACATCCCCAGCTGTATTTCGGCTGAAATACGGTATGTCTCTACCTGGAACAAAGAGGGAGCTTGCCAAATGGATTTCCTTCATAAAATGGACGGGAATAAAGATTGCCAGGTGGTTCGCGGGCTCCCAAGCCGGTTTCCTTCATAAACTGGACGGTGGTGAGGATTGTCAAGTGATTCGCAAGCTCTCCAAGCCGATTTCCTTCGTAAAATGGACGAGGATACAGATTGTCAGGTGGTGGGCGGGCTTTTCAACTGGACTCCGGAGGTCCTCGCGTAGTTGTACCTTGGCATTGGAAGGGAATCAACGTAAAAATAAAGCAAATATGGCCTTGTCTAGTTGCTGTCAAGATGCGACCAAAGCTGTACCTTGGCTGCGGACATGTACATGAAGTCTGATTGCAGCCAAATTGCATTCCAAGGTGGTATACCTTGGCTGTGACGTGATGAATCAATGCATGTGCGGGAAAGTATGATGGTATGATGAAGCGTGAAGGTCTTTGCAGGCACCCCTTACCAGTGATATAGGAGGCTCATCTTGCATCTGCAGGGGCTCTCATCGCGGATGTATCTTCCTTAGGTCTTGGCTGGCAGCTTGGTTTGGAGCGGACCTGACGTACGATATGGAAGGGAAACTGCGAGCTTGCATGCGTGCAATTGCAGCTTAGTGGCCGTTTCTCATTGCCGTCCCTCTGGTAGTGCCTCGGCAGCGGCACAAAAAGGGCGGGATGCCAAGCTGACGTGGACATGTACGTGTCTGATTGCAGACAAGTTGCATTCCAAGGTGGCATACCTTGGCTGGGACGTGCTGAATGAAAGCGTGTGTGTGAAAATATGATGGTATGATGAAGTGTGAAGGTCTTTGAAGGCACCCCCCAGCATACTTAGCCTGGGATGGCCCAAGAGGTTTTCCTTCTAACGCCCCAATAAGCGAAACAATTCTGCAAGAGGTTTTTTCGTCTAACGCCCCAATAAGCAAAACAATTCTGCAAGAGGTTTTCATTCCTGAAGCCCCAATAAGCGAAACAATTCTGCCAGAGAATTTGGTTCCTAACGCCCCAATAAGCGAAACAATTCTGCCAGAGATTTTCTTTCCTAGCGCCCCAATAAGCGAAACAATTCTGCAAGAGGTTTTCCCTCCTAACGCCCCAATAAGCGAAACAATTCTGCAAGAGGTTTTCCTTCCTAACGCCCCAATAAGCGAAGCAATTCTGCCAGACTAACCCTTCAAAACTCACTGAAAGGCTTGTGCGGACTAGAGGTTTGCGTCTAGATTCTAGATGCA
>CAJNDT010004133.1:0-18085 GCA_905221615.1 Symbiodinium sp. CCMP2592
GCACAGCAAGTCCAATGCAAAACGAAGCCTGAGCAGTGTACTCACTGCAACTCGTGGCAGACATCCTGTGTGCAGTTCTTTGCTCCTTGGTGTTACTGCTGTTGGCGTGACCCCCTGCGGCGCGCAAGGCTTCAGGTACCAAAAGCAACAAGTTTGCTCAAAGGCATGCTACCCTTAAGGCATGCGCGTTCACGGTGCTGTACTGTTGGCGCAGTCCTGTCATCAGTTCGCCGCCGAGGTGGGTAAACAGGGTGAAGAAAGAGAAGCCGCACAACTCCACACTGCGAACCCTAAACCTTTTGAGTTGTTTGCACTCCCTCGCCGTAAGCATGACATTTGGGTAAGCCCACCTGGCATCCAGTTGCAGTTCCTCTCTGTCGCTGTGTGTCCTTTCGGGGGGCTTCGGACAGGCACAAGGTGCAGTATGACATATGCTGTGCTTGATGCTGCTGTCGGAAAAAGGCAACAACGCCAAAGCCCATTGTCAATGCGCGGTTCCCTAAACCCACCCTAAACCCTGCAGCGTACTCGCTGTTGAAAGGTACAGTTGGACTTCGCGGTGTACTCACTGCAAACTGTGTGAGACATCATGTGTGCAGTTCTCTGCTCCTTGGTGTTCTCCTGTTGGCGTGCCCCTCGCGGCACAGCAAGTCCAATGCAAAACGAAGCCTGAGCAGTGTACTCACTGCAACTCGTGGCAGACATCCTGTGTGCAGTTCTTTGCTCCTTGGTGTTACTGCTGTTGGCGTGACCCCCTGCGGCGCGCAAGGCTTCAGGTACCAAAAGCAACCAGTTTGCTCAAAGGCATGCTACCCTTAAGGCATGCGCGTTCACGGTGCTGTACTGTTGGCGCAGTCCTGTCATCAGTTCGCCGCTGAGGTGGGTAAACAGGGTGAAGAAAGAGAAGCCGCACAACTCCACACTGCGAACCCTAAACCTTTTGAGTTGTTTGCACTCCCTCGCCGTAAGCATGACATTTGGGTAAGCCCACCTGGCATCCAGTTGCAGTTCCTCGCTGTCGCTGTGTGTCCTTTCGGGGGGCTTCGGACAGGCACAAGGTGCAGTATGACATATGCTGTGCTTGATGCTGCTGTCGAAAAAGGCAAACAACGCCAAAGCCCATTGTCAATGCGCGGTTCCCTAAACCCACCCTAAACCCTGCAGCGTACTCGCTGTTGAAAGGTACAGTTGGACTTCGCGGTGTACTCACTGCAAACTGTGGGAGACATCATGTGTGCAGTTCTCTGCTCCTTGGTGTTCTCCTGTTGGCGTGCCCCTCGCGGCACAGCAAGTCCAATGCAAAACGAAGCCTGAGCAGTGTACTCACTGCAACTCGTGGCAGACATCCTGTGTGCAGTTCTTTGCTCCTTGGTGTTACTGCTGTTGGCGTGACCCCCTGCGGCGCGCAAGGCTTCAGGTACCAAAAGCAACCAATTTGCTCAAAGGCATGCTACCCTTAAGGCATGCGCGTTCACGGTGCTGTACTGTTGGCGCAGTCCTGTCATCAGTTCGCCGCTGAGGTGGGTAAACAGGGTGAAGAAAGAGAAGCCGCACAACTCCACACTGCGAACCCTAAACCTTTTGAGTTGTTTGCACTCCCTCGCCGTAAGCATGACATTTGGGTAAGCCCACCTGGCATCCAGTTGCAGTTCCTCGCTGTCGCTGTGTGTCCTTTCGGGGGGCTTCGGACAGGCACAAGGTGCAGTATGACATATGCTGTGCTTGATGCTGCTGTCGGAAAAAGGCAACAACGCCAAAGCCCATTGTCAATGCGCGGTTCCCTAAACCCACCCTAAACCCTGCAGCGTACTCGCTGTTGAAAGGTACAGTTGGACTTCGCGGTGTACTCACTGCAAACTGTGGGAGACATCATGTGTGCAGTTCTCTGCTCCTTGGTGTTCTCCTGTTGGCGTGCCCCTCGCGGCACAGCAAGTCCAATGCAAAACGAAGCCTGAGCAGTGTACTCACTGCAACTCGTGGCAGACATCCTGTGTGCAGTTCTTTGCTCCTTGGTGTTACTGCTGTTGGCGTGCCCCCCTGCGGCGCGCAAGGCTTCAGGTACCAAAAGCAACCAGTTTGCTCAAAGGCATGCTACCCTTAAGGCATGCGCGTTCACGGTGCTGTACTGTTGTCGCAGTCCTGTCATCAGTTCGCCGCTGAGGTGGGTAAACAGGGTGAAGAAAGAGAAGCCGCACAACTCCACACTGCGAACCCTAAACCTTTTGAGTTGTTTGCACTCCCTCGCCGTAAGCATGACATTGGGGTAAGCCCACCTGGCATCCAGTTGCAGTTCCTCGCTGTCGCTGTGTGTCCTTTCGGGGGGCTTCGGACAGGCACAAGGTGCAGTATGACATATGCTGTGCTTGATGCTGCTGTCGGAAAAAGGCAACAACGCCAAAGCCCAGTGTCAATGCGCGGTTCCCTAAACCCACCCTAAACCCTGCAGCGTACTCGCTGTTGAAAGGTACAGTTGGACTTCGCGGTGTACTCACTGCAAACTGTGGGAGACATCATGTGTGCAGTTCTCTGCTCCTTGGTGTTCTCCTGTTGGCGTTCCCCTCGCGGCACAGCAAGTCCAATGCAAAACGAAGCCTGAGCAGTGTACTCACTGCAACTCGTGGCAGACATCCTGTGTGCAGTTCTTTGCTCCTTGGTGTTACTGCTGTTGGCGTGACCCCCTGCGGCGCGCAAGGCTTCAGGTACCAAAAGCAACAAGTTTGCTCAAAGGCATGCTACCCTTAAGGCATGCGCGTTCACGGTGCTGTACTGTTGGCGCAGTCCTGTCATCAGTTCGCCGCTGAGGTGGGTAAACAGGGTGAAGAAAGAGAAGCCGCACAACTCCACACTGCGAACCCTAAACCCTAAACCCTAAACCCTCTCTTTCATATGTATATTTAAACCCTGTAAGGGATTTTGGCCTTTTCGGGCCCAACCCTGTAGCCGATTTTGGCCTTTTCGAGCAACCCTGTCGGGGATTTTGGCCTTTTCCGACCAACCCTGTCGGGGATTTTCGCCTTTTCTGACCAATCCTGTAGCCGATTTTGGCCTTTTCCGACCAACCCTGTAGCCGATTTTGGCCTTTTCGACCAACCCTGTAGGGGATTTTGGCCTTTTCTGACCAACCCTGTAGGGGATTTTGGCCTTTTCCGACCAACCCTGTCGAGGATTTTGGCCTTTTCGACCACCCCTGTAGGCGATTTTGGCCTTTTCGACCAACCCTGTAGGGGATTTTGGCCTTTTCCGACCAACCCTGTAGGGGATTTTGGCCTTTTCCGACCAACCCTGTCGAGGATTTTGGCCTTTTCGACCAACCCTGTAGGCGATTTTGGCCTTTTCGACCAACCCTGTAGGGGATTTTGGCCTGGGGATTTTGGCCTTTTCCGACCAACCCTGTCGAGGATTTTGGCCTTTTCGACCAACCCTGTAGGCGATTTTGGCCTTTTCGACCAACCCTGTAGGGGATTTTGGCCTTTTCGACCAACCCTGTAGGGGATTTTGGCCTGTTCCGACCAACCCTGTCGAGGATTTTGGCCTTTTCGACCAACCCTGTAGGCGATTTTGGCCTTTTCGACCAACCCTGTAGGGGATTTTGGCCTTTTCGACCAACCCTGTCGGGGATTTTCGACCAACCCTGTAGGCGATTTTGGCCTTTTCTGTGCTTTACTTAACACCGGAACGAACAACGGTGATGAGGAGTACAAGCTGTGAAAAAAAAATACTCTGTATTTTCTTAATGTTAGGGGATTCTTTGGGCGGGTGGGTTTTTGTCTAAGAATGTAAGCTTGACTAGAAACTGCTCGACCCAGAGCTGCTGAACCCTAAACCCTAAACCCTAAACCCTAAACCCTAAACCCTAAACCCTAAACCCCTAAACCCTAAACCCTAAACCCTAAACCCTAAACCCTAAACCCTAAACCCTAAACCCTAAACCCTAAACCCTCAAGAGCAGGATAAATAGAAATTGTGTGATTTTTGTATCGAACTGCATTTGCATTAGTTTCAAACTTTCATTAAACGTGTCCAAGCAAATTCCAGCCCAAGCCTCCCAGGCCCAGCCCCAAGCCCAGCCCCCACCAGCTAGCTCGGCCCCCAGCCCGCCACTCCCAAAATGAAAACTTCAAATCAAAAGCCAAAACCCGCCCAAAACTTCCGCGCAAAACTTTCGCCCAAAACTCCCAGTTCAGCTACCAGCCCAACCCAGCTTACCAGCCCAACCCAGCCTAGCCCAGCCAGTCAAGCCAGCCAAAAAGCGAAGCAAAAACAAAACCGCCCCCCAAATATCGAACTGCATTTGCATTAGTTTCAAACTTTCATTAAACGCGTCCAAGCAAAGTCCAGCCCACGCCTCCCAGGCCCAGCCCCCACCAGCCAGCTCGGCCCCCAGCCCGCCACTCCCAAAATGAAAACTTCAAATCAAAAACCAAAACCCGCCCAAAACTTCCGCGCAAAACTTTCGCCCAAAACTTCCAGTTCAGCTACCAGCCCAACCCAGCCTCCCCCAGCCCTCAGCCCCCCCAGCCCCCCCAGCCCCCCCAGCCTCCCCAGCCTCCCCAGCCTCCAGCCAGCCCAGCCAAGTCCCAAAATCAAAAAGCAAAAGCAAAAGGCAAAACCCCCCAAAACCCGGCAAAACCCGGCAAAACCCGGCAAAACCCGGCAAAACCCGGCAAAACTCCGGACCCAAACCCTATACAATTTCTATAAACCCTAAACCCTAAACCCTAAACCCTAAACCCTAAACCCTAAACCCTAAACCCTAAACCCTAAACCCTAAACTAAACCCTAAACCCTAAACCCTAAACTAAAGCTGGTGATGCCTGTCGCGACGTCTAGGAGCCTATGGCATCACCAGCGCACGTGCGCTGAGCACCGGCATCCGTTTCAAGAACGGATGCTTACTGCCTGCAGCTTGAGCGCGAAGAGTTAGCTTCGTGCTCCGTACCCGCATTCGTTCACTTCGGAGGGTGCATTATACGCTTCCAGCGTGAAAATAAATAATAGTATATTGTATTACCCTAAACCCTAGGGTCGGGATCCTAACTGGCTTGTGAGGTTTTGAAGCTGGACCCCACTGTCCGTACGGACGGCGGCGTGTGTACTCCCTGACAGCTCACAGGCTGGCCCCAGTCTCCTTACGGAGGAGAGGGCATGGTTTAGAGCAGCCACATGAAAAGACAGGAGGGGACCTCGAAATTGGCGCCTAGCCTAGCTTAAAATATACATTTTATGAAAAGAATTTAGTACTCCAAAATCAGCTGCAGTTTTCCAGATTTACGAAAGACAGCCAACTGCCCGTACGGACGGCGCCGTGTACGCACCAAATGCCCGTACGGACGGCCGGTTCGGGCGGCCGCATCTCGGACAACCCGCAGACTGGACCCCACTGCCCGTACGGACGGCCAGTTTGGCAGCCAGCTGCCCGTGCGGACGGCGCCGCGTGCACTCCAAGAGCAGCTACATGAAAAGAAAGAAGGGGACCTCGACATTGGCGCCTGGCCTAAGCTAAAATACACATTTTATGAAAAGAATTTAGTCCTCCAACATCAGCCACAATTTTCCAAATTTCCGAAAGGCAGCCAGCTGCCCGTACAGACGGCTTCCTTGCCAGCTCTCGCAGGCTGGCCCCATCTGCAGGCTGGACCCACTGCCCGTACGGACGGCCGGTTGGGCGGTGCGTGTGCCTCCCTGTACGCACCAAGTGCCCGTACGGACGGCAGGTTCGGGCGCACTCCCTGTACGCACCAAGTGCCCGTACGAACGGCCGGTTCGGGCAGCCGCATCTCGGATAACCCGCAGACTGGACCCGTCCGTAC
This sequence comes from Symbiodinium sp. CCMP2592, assembly GCA_905221615.1. Taxonomy (NCBI): domain Eukaryota; class Dinophyceae; order Suessiales; family Symbiodiniaceae; genus Symbiodinium; species Symbiodinium sp. CCMP2592. Next base: position 5,811 of record CAJNDT010004133.1, read on the forward strand.
ACATGGCCGGTTTGGCAGCCAACTGCCCGTACGGACGGCGGCGCGTGCGAGAGGACCCCACTGCCCGTACGGACGGCCGGTTCGGGCGGCCTTCACTGCCCGTACGGACGGCACTGGACCCCACTGTCCGTACGGACGGCCCGTTTGGCAGCCACCTGCCCGTACGGACGGCGGCGCGTGCAGGAAGACCCCACTGCCCGTACGGACGGCCGGTTCGGGCGGCTCCGACTGCCCGTACCAACGGCGCCATTGTACTCCCTGAAGGGTCGCAGGCTGGACCCCACTGCCCGTACGGACAGCCGGAACTGCCCGTGCGGACGGCGCCCTGCGCTCCACCAAACATTCAGTACCGCTGTGAACGCCCCCCCGACGAAAGCCTAGAGCAAGACCTTAAACGTTAAGGGAAAACGTTGTACGTCGTCCAAACCCCATAAGAAAAACCCTAAACCCTAACAGATTCAATGTCTGGGTGGTCTTGGGATGGGATGTCGCGTCCAGCTCGGCGCGCCGCCCCGCGACCCTCTGGGTCGAGGCGCGCCGCTTACTGTGGGAAACCCTAAACCCTAAACCCTAAACCCTAAACCCTAAACCCTAAACCCTAAACCCAAAACCCTAAACCCTAAACCCTAAACCTCTCTTTCAAATGTATATTTAAATGTTAATGGCCTTAGCGATTTTTGTTGCGAGAAGGGCCCTGGGCAACCAATTTCGCAACAAAAATCGCTAATTTTGCAGACCTTTCCGGCCTGAGGTCTGCAAAATTAACGATTTTTGTTGCGAGGACCGCAGTGGGCAACACAAATCGCTAATTTTGCAGACCTTTCTGCAAAATTAACGATTTTTGTTGCGAGGACCGTCCTGCGCAACAAAAATCACTAATTTTGCAGACCTTTCCGGCCTGAGGTCTGCAAAATTAGCGATTTTTGTTGCGAGGACCGCCTGCACAACAAAAATCGCTAATTTTGCAGACCTTTCCGGCCTGAGGTCTGCAAAATTAGCGATTTTTGTTGCGAGGACCGTCCTGCACAACAAAATCGCTAATTTTGCAGACCTTTCCGGCCTAAGGTCTACAAAATTAACGATTTTTGTTGTGAGGACCGCCCTGCACAACAAAAATCGCTAATTTTGCAGACCTTTCCGGCCTGAGGTCTGCAAAATTAACGATTTTTGTTGCGAGGACCGCCCTGCACAACAAAAATCGCTAATTTTGCAGACCTTTCCGGCCTGAGGTCTGCAAAATTAACGATTTTTGTTGCGAGGACCGCTCTATGCAACAAAAATCGCTAATTTTGTATTCCTTTCCAGCCTGATTTTTGTTGTGAGGGGCTTGCGCGACCGCCATGCGCAACACAAATCGCTAATTCTGCAGTCCTTTCCGACCTGAGGTTTGCAAAATTAACGATTCTTGTTGGGATGTGGCTTGCGCAACGAGTTTTGGAGTATAGTAGTGGCTTCTAGTGTTTAGGGCATGTTTGGTTGGCCTTTAGGGTTTAGGAAGAAAGTGTATATTTTCCTAATATTTTGGGATTCTTTGGGCGGGTGGGTTTTTTACTACTACACTGCTGGCCTAGTGATTTCTTAGCCCAGCTAATCGTAAACCCTAAACCCTAAACCCTAAACCCTAAACCCTAAACCCTAAACCCTAAACCCTAAACCCTCAAGAAAATGATAAATAGAAATTGCTTGTCCTTGTTTATAACCACCGCTAAGGCCCAGCATTTCGGATAAAACTGGCGTTAGCTTCTTGATAATCCAATTTCGCGCAACCACAACCTCAACCATTAACTCAACCCAGCCAACTCAAAACAGCCACCCGATCAAAAACGGAACAAACTTCTTGATAAACCAATTTCTTCATAACCTCCAACCCAGGCCCACCTTCCAATCCCCCAAATCCAGGTCCCAAACCCCAAATCCAGAATCCAGGTCCAGCCCCAACTCCAGGCACCAGGCCCTCCAAGCCCAGGCCAGGTCCCCAGGCCCACCCCAAATCCAAGCTTCAAAATCCAGCCCCAGGCCCAGTCTCAAATCCAGACCCCAGGCCGCAGGCTCCAGACCCCAAATGGCCCCAAATCCAAGCCCCAGACCCCAAATCCAGGCCCAGTCCCAAATCCAGGCTCCAGACCCCAAATCCAGGCCCACCCCAAATCCAGGCCCAGTCCCAAATCCAGGCCCCAGGCCCCAAATCCAGGCTCCAGTAGCATTTCGGATAAAACTGGCGTTAGCTTCTTGATAATCCAATTTCGCACAACCACAACCTCAACCATTAACTCAGCCCAGCCAACTCAAAACAGCCACCCGATCAAAAACGGAACAAGCTTCTTGATAAACCAATTTCTCCATAACCTCCAAACCAGGCCCACCTTCCAATCCCCCAAATCCAGGTCCCAAACCCCAAATCCAGAATCCAGGTCCAGCCCCAAATCCAGGCACCAGCCCTCCAAGCCCAGGCCCCAGACCCCAGGCACACGCCAAATCCAATCCAGGCTCCAGATCCCAAATCCACACCCCCACTCCCAAATCCAGGCCCCCTAAATCCAGTCCCAAGTCCAGGCGCTCCACACCCCAAATCCAGGCCCACCCCAAATCCAGGCCCAGTCTCAAATCCAGGCACCAGGCCAAAATCAGGCACCAAATCCAGGCCCCAAATCCAAGCCAGCGCCTGGATTTGGGATTGGGCCTCGATTTGGGGTGGGCCTGGATTTGGGCGGGGCCTAGATTTGGGGTCTGGAGCCTGGATTTGGGGCCTGGGGCCTGGATTTTGGGTCTGAGGCCTGGATTTGGGGTCTGGAGCTTGGATTGGGCCTCGGGCCTGGATTTGGGGGAGCCTAGATTTTGTGTCTGGAGCCTGGATTTGGGGGGGTCTAGGCCTGGATTTGGGGTCTGGAGCTTGGATTGGGGCCAGTAAGTCGTCGGGATCTGCCGGCCCCTCGCCCTCCAAGCCCAGGCCCCAGGCCAAACCAGGCCCAGTACCAAATGGCTCCAGATAGGCTCCAGACTCCCCGTCCAGGCCCAGTCCCAAAAGCTTCAAATCCACTCCACACCTCAAATCGAGGTTCAGTCCCAAATCCACGCCCAAGCCCCAAATCCAGGCTCCAGGCCCCAAGTCCAGGCCCAGTCCGAAAAGCTTAAGTCCCAAATCCAGGCCCCAAATCCAGGCTCCAGACCCCAAATCCCAAATCCAGGCCCCAACCCCCAAATCCAGGCTCCAGACCCCAAATCCAGGCCCCAGGCTCCAGATCCCAAATCCAGGCCCAGTCCCAAATCCAGGCCCCAGCCAGGCCCCAAACCCAGGCCCCAGACCCCAAATCCAGGCTCCAGGCATCAGGCTCCAGACCACAAATCCAGGCCCACCCCAAATCGAGGCCCAGTCCCAAATCCAGGCCCCCCCAGAGCCCCAGCCCCAAAGCTCCAACTCCCCCCCTCAGCAAATTTCAAAACATGATTCGCAAAAAAAAACGTTTCGTTCAAAACGTTTCGTTCAAAACGTTTCGTTCAAAAATTCCATTAAGGTTGGTCTGAAGTTTGGGCCTGGACCACGAAAAGTTTGGGCCTGGACCACGAAAAGTTTGGGCCTGGACCACGAATTGTTTGGGCCTGGACCATGAAAAGTTTGGGCCTGGACCACGAATTGTTTGGGCCTGGACCACGAATACCAATTTCCTCGAGTTTGTCGGTGTCTACCTGCGGCCACGACAGCAAAGCTGGCAGAAGTAATCTGGCTAGAAGAAAGCAGGCATGTGGTGCAAAAACCATGTATCAAGGAGCCGCGGAACAAAACCACCGTGCAGTATGCCACAACACTTGCTGAGGTCCCTCCCTCCCTCCCTACCCCTCTCTCCTTTTCGGTGACCTAACGAGCCCTTTTAGAGCATTCCAAGGCAACTGAGAGCATTTGAGCATTCAAATGCCTTCGAAATCACGACAGAAGCGTACTAGAGGCTTTTTAGGAAATTACGACGTGTCACCAGAAGGTGTTTCTCACCACATGTCTACCGCCTAGCAAGAGCGCCCTTGCATCGCACAGACTCCGGTAGTCTGTGGATGCTCAGCTCCAATGCCGGAAACATCAAGTCTTCTGGAAGCAGCCGAAGGCGAACAAAAGTTGCAGATGTATTCTATTCTAATGCAAGGCCCGCAGATCGCAGGAATCCAGCAGAGCATAAAGTTTCGAGGACAACTCAGAAGAACCCTTTAGAATCGATACGCATCCTACATCAACTTCGAGATGACGATCCTAGTAACTACCACTGTTGCACGCCACCAATTTCGCGGCCGCCCCCCCCCCCTCCCTTTCTTTCTCTCCCGCCAAGCTTCGTGTCAAGTTTGGTAAAACTTCGCGTTTGCTGTTGACACCAAGTACATACGTTTTCGCGTGAACTTGTTTATGCGACTTGGAAGTCACAATGATGCTACTGGTATCTGCAACTTTTGCACTGGATCAATTTCGTGGCCGCCCCCACCCCCCCCCCCCGCGTAGCCCCAACCTCAGGACAGTCAAAACGTCTCGCACAAAGGTTTGGTTAGAAACGTTTCGCAGTATTCGCGTTCGATGTTGACACCGAGTACATACGTTGCCGCGTGAACTTGTTTATGCGACTTGAAAGTCACAATGATGCTACTGGTATCTGCAACTTTTGCACTGAATCAATTTCGTGGCCGCCCCCCCCCCCCCCGTAGCCCCAGCCCCAGGACGGTCAAAACGTCTCGCTCAAAAGTTTCGCTCGAAACGTTTCGCAGCCCCCAACAAATTTGAAAGACCAGCCCCAGCCTCCAGCCTCAGCCCCCGCCCCAGCCCCAAGACGGTCAAAACGTCTCGCTCCAAAGTTTCGTTCAAAACATTTCGCAGCCCCCAAGAAATTGGGAAACATGGTTCGCAAAAAAAAACTTTCGGTCAAAACGTTTCGTTCAAAACGTTTCGTTCAAAACTTTCGCTCAAAAAGTTTTTGGGACCCAAACCCTTAACAATTTCTATAAACCCTAAACCCTAAACCCTAACCCCTAAACCCTAAACCCCCCTAAACCCTAAACCCTAACCCTAAACCCTAAACCCTAAACCCTAAACCCTCAAGAAAATGATAAATAGAAATTGCTTGTCCTTGTTTGTAACCACCGCTAAGGCCCAGCATTTCGGATAAAACTGGCGTTAGCTTCTTGATAATCCAATTTCGCGCAACCACAACCTCAACCATTAACTCAACCCAGCCCAACTCAAAACAGCCACCCGATCAAAAACGGAACAAACTTCTTGATAAACCAATTTCTTCATAACCTCCAACCCAGGCCCACCTTCCAATCCCCCAAATCCAGGTCCCAAACCCCAAATCCAGAATCCAGGTCCAGCCCCAAATCCAGGCACCAGGCCCTCCAAGACCAGGCCAGGTCCCCAGGCCCACCCCAAATCCAAGCTTCAAAATCCAGCCCCGAATCCAGGCCCAGTCTCAAATCCAGACCCCAGGCCGCAGGCTCCAGACCCCAAATGGCCCCAAATCCAGGCCCCAGACCCCAAATCCAGGCCCAGTCCCAAATCCAGGCTCCAGACCCCAAATCCAGGCCCACCCCAAATCCAGGCCCAGTCCCAAATCCAGGCCCCAGGCCCCAAATCCAGGCTCCAGACCCCAAATAGCATTTCGGATAAAACTGGCGTTAGCTTCTTGATAATCCAATTTCGCACAACCACAACCTCAACCATTAACTCAGCCCAGCCAACTCAAAACAGCCACCCGATCAAAAACGGAACAAGCTTCTTGATAAACCAATTTCTCCATAACCTCCAAACCAGGCCCACCTTCCAACCCCCCAAATCCAGGTCCCAAACCCCAAATCCAGAATCCAGGTCCAGCCCCAAATCCAGGCACCAGCCCTCCAAGCCCAGGCCCCAGACCCCAGGCACACGCCAAATCCAATCCAGGCTCCAGATCCCAAATCCACACCCCCACTCCCAAATCCAGGCCCCCTAAATCCAGTCCCAAGTCCAGGCGCTCCACACCCCAAATCCAGGCCCACCCCAAATCCAGGCCCAGTCTCAAATCCAGGCACCAGGCCAAAATCAGGCACCAAATCCAGGCCCCAAATCCAAGCCAGCGCCTGGATTTGGGATTGGGCCTCGATTTGGGGTGGGCCTGGATTTGGGCGGGGCCTAGATTTGGGGTCTGGAGCCTGGATTTGGGGCCTGGGGCCTGGATTTTGGGTCTGAGGCCTGGATTTGGGGTCTGGAGCTTGGATTGGGCCTCGGGCCTGGATTTGGGGGAGCCTAGATTTTGTGTCTGGAGCCTGGATTTGGGGGGGTCTAGGCCTGGATTTGGGGTCTGGAGCTTGGATTGGGGCCAGTAAGTCGTCGGGATCTGCCGGCCCCTCGCCCTCCAAGCCCAGGCCCCAGGCCAAACCAGGCCCAGTACCAAATGGCTCCAGATAGGCTCCAGACTCCCCGTCCAGGCCCAGTCCCAAAAGCTTCAAATCCACTCCACACCTCAAATCGAGGTTCAGTCCCAAACCCACGCCCAAGCCCCAAATCCAGGCTCCAGGCCCCAAATCCAGGCCCAGTCCGAAAAGCTTAAGTCCCAAATCCAGGCCCCAAATCCAGGCTCCAGACCCCAAATCCCAAATCCAGGCCCCAACCCCCAAATCCAGGCTCCAGACCCCAAATCCAGGCCCCAGGCTCCAGATCCCAAATCCAGGCCCAGTCCCAAATCCAGGCCCCAGCCAGGCCCCAAACCCAGGCCCCAGACCCCAAATCCAGGCTCCAGGCATCAGGCTCCAGACCACAAATCCAGGCCCACCCCAAATCGAGGCCCAGTCCCAAATCCAGGCCCCCCCAGAGCCCCAGCCCCAAAGCTCCAACTCCCCCCCTCAGCAAATTTCAAAACATGATTCGCAAAAAAAAACGTTTCGTTCAAAACGTTTCGTTCAAAACGTTTCGTTCAAAAATTCCATTAAGGTTGGTCTGAAGTTTGGGCCTGGACCACGAAAAGTTTGGGCCTGGACCACGAAAAGTTTGGGCCTGGACCACGAATTGTTTGGGCCTGGACCATGAAAAGTTTGGGCCTGGACCACGAATTGTTTGGGCCTGGACCACGAATACCAATTTCCTCGAGTTTGTCGGTGTCTACCTGCGGCCACGACAGCAAAGCTGGCAGAAGTAATCTGGCTAGAAGAAAGCAGGCATGTGGTGCAAAAACCATGTATCAAGGAGCCGCGGAACAAAACCACCGTGCAGTATGCCACAACACTTGCTGAGGTCCCTCCCTCCCTCCCTCCCTACCCCTCTCTCCTTTTCGGTGACCTAACGAGCCCTTTTAGAGCATTCCAAGGCAACTGAGAGCATTTGAGCATTCAAATGCCTTCGAAATCACGACAGAAGCGTACTAGAGGCTTGTTAGGAAATTACGACGTGTCACCAGAAGGTGTTTCTCACCACATGTCTACCGCCTAGCAAGAGCGCCCTTGCATCGCACAGACTCCGGTAGTCTGTGGATGCGCAGCTCCAATGCCGGAAACATCAAGTCTTCTGGAAGCAGCCGAAGGCGAACAAAAGTTGCAGATGTATTCTATTCTAATGCAAGGCCCGCAGATCGCAGGAATCCAGCAGAGCATAAAGTTTCGAGGACAACTCAGAAGAACCCTTTAGAATCGATACGCATCCTACATCAACTTCGAGATGACGATCCTAGTAACTACCACTGTTGCACGCCACCAATTTCGCGGCCGCCCCCCCCCCTCCCTTTCTTTCTCTCCCGCCAAGCTTCGTGTCAAGTTTGGTAAAACTTCGCGTTTGCTGTTGACACCGAGTACATACGTTTTCGCGTGAACTTGTTTATGCGACTTGGAAGTCACAATGATGCTACTGGTATCTGCAACTTTTGCACTGGATCAATTTCGTGGCCGCCCCCACCCCCCCCCCCCGCGTAGCCCCAACCTCAGGACAGTCAAAACGTCTCGCACAAAGGTTTGGTTAGAAACGTTTCGCAGTATTCGCGTTCGATGTTGACACCGAGTACATACGTTGCCGCGTGAACTTGTTTATGCGACTTGAAAGTCACAATGATGCTACTGGTATCTGCAACTTTTGCACTGAATCAATTTCGTGGCCGCCCCCCCCCCCCCCGTAGCCCCAGCCCCAGGACGGTCAAAACGTCTCGCTCAAAAGTTTCGCTCGAAACGTTTCGCAGCCCCCAACAAATTTGAAAGACCAGCCCCAGCCTCCAGCCTCAGCCCCCGCCCCAGCCCCAAGACGGTCAAAACGTCTCGCTCCAAAGTTTCGTTCAAAACATTTCGCAGCCCCCAAGAAATTGGGAAACATGGTTCGCAAAAAAAACTTTCGGTCAAAACGTTTCGTTCAAAACGTTTCGTTCAAAACTTTCGGTCAAAAAGTTTTTGGGACCCAAACCCTTAACAATTTCTATAAACCCTTAACCCTAAACCCTAAACCCTAAACCCTAAACCCTAAACCCTTAACCCTAAACCCTAAACCCTAAACCCTAAACCCTAAACCTTAAACCCTAAACCCTAAACCCTAAACCCTAAACCCTAAACCCTAAACCCTAAACCCTAAACCCTAAACCCTAAACCCTAATACACTTTATTCTAGGTTTCATGTACGTACATATATCGATAAATTTATAGATGCACAATATGTGAAAAGATTTCGGTTTAGCTACAATGAACAAGCTGGAAAATGCAGAGATATACTGATACAGACACGAATATAGATCATACATGTGTATAGCTGTATATATGTATTGAAACGAAAAATGTATTCAGATATGTTCATATATATATATATATATAGACATATGTGACATATATACATACATGCATATGCAGAAAAATAGAAAATATCTTTCAAAAAAAGAGATCCACACAGCATAGATCTAGGTATAAAAGACAGAAATGTGTGTATATGTAGTATGTATGTATATATAGCAGAGATATTTGCTATATATATAATTACAAACAAAGACTTAAATATAAATCAAGATACAGATACAGATGAAGATATATACATATATACAGATTCAGATATAGATATGGACATAGATATAAACGTAACATACATGCATGAATTGTTAGAAATATCTGCAAATAAATTCGAATAGCATATATAGTACATGGCTATCTGTGTATATATACTGAACCAGATTCACATGAATAGTATAGAAATCATTATTATCAACATGTGTTTGTCGGTATGTGCATATATACATATATGTAGCAATATAGATGTAGCCATGGATATGGGGATAGATATAGGTTTAAATATAGGTTTAAATATACGTATAGATATACGTATAGATGTAGGTTCAAATATAGGTATAGATATAGGTATAGATATAGGTATAGATATAGGTATAGATATAGGTACAGATATAGGTATAGGTATAAGTATAGATATAGGTATAGATATAGGTATAGATATAGGTATAGGTATAGATATAGGTATAGGTATATATATATATATATATTTTTTTTTTGGAATAGATATAGATATTGACATTAGTATTGACACACACAGAGATATAGATGCAGATACTAGTATAGATATCGATGCAAACAGAATATAGATATAGTTAAGATATAGATGCCGATAAAGATATAAGTATAGACAAAGGTATAGATATAGGTAAGACAGGCGCAGATATAGATATAGACTTAGACATAGACCTGCATGCAGATATAGATCTAAGTGAAGATGAAGACATACAGGCATGAACTAATTCAAATCGATAAAACCATGAAGATATATATATGGGAGCAGATATTGAAACAGACATAGATGTAGATATAGTCATGCAATTATGTAAAGTTAACTACGAAGTTCACCGCATTTGAGGAACTGCATGCACACATAAGCAGAGAGAACGAGGTACCGATGCTCAGACATGCGAATATAGGTACAAACAGATGATAAATGCCTAGATATGGCCGCAATTGACTTCAACGTGGCCCCCCAAAGCTGAATACTTTAATTTACTAAAACCCGGTTCCTGTTATGATCTCGAGAAGAACTGGTGCGGATAAGCTTGCTTTAGCTTTCGATCCGCGTTGTCCCAAAACTACATCTTCAGTATGACTCGTCATTTGCAAAGTATATGAGAGGTGAAGAAAATATATCATTTTTACATGTACATATATATATATATATATATAGAGAGAGACATGTAAAAGGAACGATAGGCAGATACCTAGGGTTTTATACAGACATACGGGCTTATCTACATACATACATATATATATATATATATCCGCATATATATATATATATATATATATATATATATATATATATTTAATACATACCTAGATATACAGATATACAGATATTCATATATATATATATATATGTAGGCAGCTGTTTGTATACAGAGACAAATAGAAAAATATTTATGGGTCTAGATACATCCACAAATTTGAGCATTGGTACAACTACATATACATACAGTTACCTGTACTCTAAAAATAAACTACGATATACATGCAGCCATAAACATATACTAATCTAGATAATTTATCTATGATTTTGGCTTATATTCATACATATGTATATACAGCTATGCACATATACATATAGACAGAAGTAGAGATACAAATCTTAATGTTATCAATATATGCTACATAAAATTATAAACATCATCGCATAGGGTGAATGTTTGAAAGTTATTACATGTGTACTTAAACTTTCAAACCTGTGTAGTCTTGCACCATTCCGCCGAGGCCGGGGGCTTTCGAGATGTTTCGTGTGGTTTCGTGTGGCCAGGGCAGTACTCGAGATGTTTCGTGTGGTTTCGTGTGGCCAGGGCAGTACTCGAGATGTGTCGTGTGGTTTCGTGTGGCCCGGGCAGTACTCGAGATGTTTCGTGTGGTTTCGTGTGGCCAGGGCAATACTCGAGATGTGTAGTGTGGTTTCGTGTGGCCAGGGCAATACTCGAGATGTGTAGTACTCGAGATGTGTGCCGGCAGTCTCGAGATGTTCGTGTGGGTTTCGTGTGGCCAGGGGGTACTCGAGAGTTCGTGGTTTTCGTGGGCCATGGCAGTACTGGAGATTGTCGTGTGGTTTCGTTGGCAGTGGTGCTCGAGATGTTTCGTGTGGTTTCACCAGGGCAGTCGAGATGTTTCGTCGTGTGGCCAGGGCAGTACTCGAGATGTTTCGTGTGGTTTCGTGTGGCCAGGGCAGTACTCGAGATGTTTCGTGTGGTTTCAGTGTGGTTTCGTGTGGCCAGGGCAGTACTCGAGATGTTTCGTGTGGTTTCGTGTGGCCAGGGCAGTACTCGAGATGTGTAGTGTGGTTTCGTGTGGCCAGGGCAGTACTCGAGATGTGTAGTGTGGTTTCGTGTGGCCAGGTCAGTACTCGAGATGTGTTCGTGTGGTTTTTTCGTGTGGCCAGGGCAGTACTCGAGATGTGTCGTGTGGTTTCGTGTGGCCAGGGCAGTACTCGAGATGTGTAGTGTGGTTTCGTGTGGCCAGGGCAGTACTCGAGATGTTTCGTGTGGTTTCGTGTGGCCAGGGCAGTACTCGAGATGTGTCGTGTGGTTTCGTGTGGCCAGGGCAGTACTCGAGATGTGTCGTGTGGTTTCGTGTGGCCAGGGCAGTACTCGAGATGTGTCGTGTGGTTTCGTGTGGCCAGGGCAGTACTCGAGATGTTTCGTAGGGCAGTGTGTGTCGTGTGGTTTCGTGTGGCCAGGGCAGTACTCGAGATGTGTCGTGTGGTTTCGTGTGGCCAGGGCAGTACTCGAGATGTTTCGTGTGGTTTCGTGTGGCCAGGGCAGTACTCGAGATGTTCGTGTGGTTTCGTGTGGCCAGGGCAGTACTCGAGATGTTTCGTGTGGTTTCGTGTGGCCAGGGCAGTACTCGAGATGTTTCGTGTGGTTTCGTGTGGCCAGGGCAGTACTCGAGATGTGTAGTGTGGTTTCGTGTGGCCAGGGCAGTACTCGAGATGTGTCGTGGGGTTTCGTGTGGCCAGGGCAGTACTCGAGATGTGTCGTGTGGTTTCGTGTGGCCAGGGCAGTACTCGAGATGTTTCGTGTGGTTTCGTGTGGCCAGGGCAGTACTCGAGATGTTCGTGTGGTTTCGTGTGGCCAGGGCAGTACTCGAGATGGTGTCGTCCTTTTTTCCTGTTGCCAGGGCAGTAAACTCGATATGTTTCGTTTGGTTTCGTGTGCCCAGGGCAGTACTCGAGATGTTTCGTGTGGTTTCGTGTGGCCAGGGCAGTACTCGAGATGTTTCGTGTGGTTTCGTGTGGCCAGGGCAGTGCTCGAGATGTTTCGTGTGGTTTCATGTGG